>CAFUXE010001009.1:217351-238008 GCA_903364295.1 Serranus cabrilla | reverse complement strand
CTCTTGTTGATTCCCTCTTTGATCAAAGTCCTCACAGGCATGGTGGCAACATTTGCATCAGTCAGCGGATTCACAGTGTCAAGACTCCTTCTTTTGTAGTGTGTTCAAATCTCTCATTACTATAGCAGATGCCTCAGTGTCCAGGGTGTTTTCTATTTCCTGATTTTTTTTTTTNNNNTTTTTTTTTTTTTTTTTTTTGCCATTTTCCCTAGAACATACGGTACCCTGAGCTGGGGAAAAAAACAGCCTATAATTCCTCCAGCTTCTGTTAAATGCAGGGATCTGTCATATCCTATCAAAAGCCATGCATGCTGATCTTCCCTTGTGAATACAGCAGCATGCATGGCCTCACTCTGCAAGTTCCACCTGACTCAACCTATATAACATGCTCAATTTCACAAAGGAAGAAATAGTTAGACGTGTCTTCGAAGAAAGCAAAAATGTCACAGAGATAAAAGTTATAGTGGGAATATGGACAATTTAAGTTTTACATGTTAGATCATATTGCCTATTCATGCATTTCGATCACAAGCTAGGTTAATTTACAGTCCTGTGCCTTTCAACTCTATAACCTCAGTATCCTGTCTGAAATTACATACGAAGCACTGAGCGAAGGGGCTGGCAGGAATTTAATGGGGAATTGATATTGATTCTGCTTTATACATACAACATGTGCCTTGTTACTGTGGGGGTCATTTGGAGAAGAGGATGCTATAATGCAATTTTATCAACCAAAACACCACACCAACATCCAAAAAATCCAAAAGTATTTAGCTTTATAAAGTATATTACTATACTACTAGTATAAACTATTGTCACCATCAAAATGCATTTTTTTTTTATTATAAGATGCATATTTTTTACATTCATGCCAACAAAATAAAATCTTTTCTAATGAATAGCATTAGCAGAGTGCAGTTTTGTTTTTTGTACCTGGGCCACAAGATCAATATCTACCTGTGTGTGACGATTCAGACTGGACTCTTCTCAAAAATGTCAATATAGGGAATTTGTACAGGCAGCAAAATATGACTCATATGAGTCTATACTCATGTGGTGTCCACACGGATAGATTGCTGCTGCTGTGCTGCTACTGCAAGCCCTATGTTTCTACATTGAATTTTAAATCTGTTTAGAACAAGTAAAAGCCTCGTCTTAACTAACATACAGATTCTGCCAACAGAAATGCCTGAGGGCTTTTAATTGGAAGAGGAAACAGGAGTTGTTAAGTTAAAGATAAATGTTTACTTTTTTCTCATGTCTGTGACATCACAATTGTAGTGAAAGGTGTAATGTTGCTAGTTTGATGTTAATATAACTAGAAGCTTGTTTTCACTCTCTATTTTGTTGATTACCGTGTGTAGCACACAGGGAAAAAAAGGTGAGACCTTGCATGTCAGGTGGGCTTTTTCATTAGTCCAACCTGTTATCATGAAAAAAAGAAAAAGCAAGAAGTTCTTTAACACAAGTGCACTGCTCAGGTCGGTAATTTGGCTGGGCATAAGGAGGTGCAATCAGATCATGATACTCACCTTTATTTCAGGTCTCACAGAGAACAAAGTTCAGAGGATAAGGTCTCTAGCGATCCCTGGTCCACCGATAATTAATATTTTAGCTGGCTACTTGGTAATTAATACAGAAAATAGGTTCAAATTGTCCCTTTTTACCCTTTTTTTTGAGCCCCGAGGCATTTATTGGCCTTCTCATTTTAATTCACAGTGGAGCCATTTTTCACCCCAGTCTATACAGTGTAAGTGTTGCTTTATTCCAGCGTCAGCAGAATCCAAACAAGAGGCCGGTGACACTCATATATATCTCCTTTATGCAGCATTACACATGTAATAAATTACAAAAACCTAAAGACAAAAAGTTTTCAGAAGTTAAATCCCACAGTTTTAACTTGTTTTTTCAAGGTAATCTTTAAAGCATCATCTCTAATCGTTTTTTTTTTTTTGTACAAAGTGCTTCTCTGGCCTGATGCAGCATTTATTGTTCATAGAATCCAGAGTCATGCTGACTCTGTTGTTGCTGTTGACCCTGCAGAGTTCAGAGAAAATCTAACCATCACCACTGCTTTTTGTGTTGCCTGAATGTGCGCTTTTTGATAATAATGTGTAGTATTGTTGTCAACCTCTTTAGCCCGGAGGCAAAATACACAGATAACATTACCAACACTAAAGATATGCTTGATGTGTTATTGATTTTCCGCACTTTTATCTTGCCATATGCTTCACTCACAGACAGTTTTGAACCTCATAAGGGTGACTGAACATCTGCACATGAAGGATGTGTGATTGCGTCATGTTTTGTGTATATTTCACATCTACCCGTCCATACATGTGCTCAAGCTCTGTCATCATTATCATCTTTTCTTGTTTTTCGGTGGAGAAAAGAGGCCTCCAGAGGTGCTTGGAGCAGAGTTTCAAAGGAGCATCCAGCGTGGAGGGTCCTTTTATTGAAGATCTGTTGGTTGGGAGACTGATTAAGCGAGTTTCTGTGGAAACTGTACATCACGTCAGCACTGCAGGTGTGTCGAACTGCAAGTCAGAACCGGCTACACGGCAACACAATCGAATGTGATGTATATTACATGTTGTATTAGTGCAGGTCTGAATGTTGGGAATGGTGGCCTGAAATGTGCAGCTGTGATGACGCCAACTTTTGAATCACTTGAGAGAATCTAATAAATGCAGATTCAGATTGTTCCAACCCTTTATACTAACCTTTTAAAAGTCATTGCTTTTTATTTTATAGCCACATACCTTTTTATATGCAGATTGTTTCTCCAGTGTTACTACTTACATGAGCACTTGTTCATATGCAATATTTTGCTCAATAATTAATTGATAACCCCCCATCCTAATTATTTAGCCTTTGATTATCATTATAGGGTTTTTTTAATAACTTACCACAGTAACTGCAGTGAGTAATAATGTGTCGATTGCTGTGTGAATAATAAAAAAGGCTCAAATGCAAATTTAAATCATCAAACCATTAAAATGCCCTTTTGTAGTCAAATAATAAAATCATGTCAATGTGGGGTTTTTTTTATGTTTTGTTAATCGTTTTTTATGTCCTTGGGGAAATATTAGAAATGCTCCTTTCCTCTCAGCATGTGGGTTTGTTTGATTGACAGCAGCTGGCAGACTGGCAGTGTTAGTGTCAGTGTTACACCTGGGGGATGAAAGACGAGTTAAATAAACTTGTGCTGTAGTTAAAATGTCTGGGATAAACATGGTGCTGTTGCTGCAATTGAAAGCTAAGGACCGCGCCAGCATCTCACCGGACCGACGTGACATTTAAAGGTATGTTTACATGTTGTTTACGGTGCTGCAGCTGAGCAGCTAATTAGCCACTTAGCCTGCAAACTTCCGTTAGCAGTGCGCTTTTCCCCGGTGAGTCTTTACTTGCTTGTTCAACGAGCTAATGTGCAGGATGAGACGTGCGTTCACGCTTGCAAGTCAGATAAAAGGAGACTTTAGCAGCGCTAACGGGGACTTTTGTTCAAAGTCGTGTGTTGTTGTGTACCTGGATACTGTCTGGCTGTCTCAGTGTGACGGTGTTACCAAATGGTTTCCAACAAAAGTATAATTTAGGCTACAATACAGGTAAACAATAGAGCTTTTAATTTTGACTCATTATTGGAGGGAATGCACAGGTGGGAATAGTTCCATTAAGAGTCCCAGTAAGCTTTCCCAGGGAGTGAGCATGCAAGACAGCCTACTGGGATCTCTCCTAACCATGATTTATGTTATGAAATATGCATGCGCTTTCCTGGTCATGCCAAAAGACCTAGCTGCACATACAGAATCAAATTATAACTTATATTAAATAAAACTAAAACACAAGCATAACCATGTTCAGTCAGAGGTTTCTGGGTAAAAGGTAATACTTTATATAAAAAAAATATATTTCTGTATAATTCAGTGTTAAATAGAGAATTCAGTTTGAGGAGAAAAGGAAAGGACTCAGGTGGTGACTTGGAGAATTTCTGATTGTGATTTAAAATAAATTGCAGATAGAATAATGGAAGAAGAAGGCGTCTCTGGAGAATAATTAACAATTTGTCAAATACAAATGCATTGATACGGTATCCAAAATTGACCTAGTACTACATTCAAAGGTTGCTAAAAGTCGCACATCACTATTTGCATAAAGCGTAGTGGTTGTGTTGCCTGACCGCCCGCCTGAGCAGTGTGAATAGTGTTGGCAGCAGAGCTGTGGAGTGGAGAGTGATAATTATAAACACCATGTATAAGACTTAATTACAGTGTAACATATTTCTCGCTTTTTTCCTGATAGTATATATAAGTTGCAAAATATGTTGCTTTTCAGAGATGAGGCTGCTGAGATGGTCTTAGAAGTCTCTCATGAGAAAGTTGCCAAGTTGGCAACACTGGTGTGATCATGTGATCATGTGCTTGTCTAATTTGATTGTATATATATATATAGATTTCTGCTTAATTAGAGATTTGTTTGGCTGTATTGTAATATGATCTCCCTCTACATTGATGAATGCCATACAGGTAGTCATGCAATACTAGGGGGCGCAATCACTGAAGTAAAAATATAATCCAGAAGATGTCTTCCTTTTGGTTTTTCTTAAAGAATGAAGAGGATTTTTTAGTAGAGGCCAAAAATATAAATTTCAGTTGGACTTTAACCATAGAGTGCATAAAAAAGATGATGTAGCCACTGTGACATCACCCATTGGAACATGGTTTTAAAGTGTGGCATTTTCATTGTTTCTGTTTGTTGATTTTATAATCACAATTGACCATATAAAGAGCAAACTAAATGATGTATTTTTGTAGGCCAACCAGGAAGTAGCATCACCATGCGATCTATTCAGAATTTGCCTATGAGATTTTTGCATTGGATTTTGGATCTTTGCAGAAAATAAGCTCATCAGCACGTTTCTGATGCTTACACGTTTTTCTTCAGCAGGATAATCTTCACAAATGAACTCCACTTTTATTATGTTTGAAGCGTTCATGCAGCCGGCAGAAGTAATTCCTGTGGCGCCTTATTGGGATGGCAGGGTGGAGCTGGGGAACAGGATGCTAAGCTATAAGCCAATGCTAGTGCAACTTACTAGTTTAGTTAGCGAGATGCATCCCTATTTCCAAATAAAGAACGAGTCACTCCCTGCTGGTCATTAGAAAGAATGCTGGTATAAAGAACTTAATGTTTAAGGGTATAATGGTATTATTTAAAGGCTGCTGTATATTGTGATGTAAGGCTTGGAGTGGTACTTGGTGTGAAAGTGTCCCGAGCCTTTCATGCAGTCAAAGGCTTGCTTTAAAAGTAATTTAATAGAAATCTGCACTATGAAAACGAAGCACTGGATGTTCTGTCCTGCTCTCCATATAATATTCCTTCACTAAATACTTAACTGAAGAAAGTGATAGCCAATGTAACGTCATAGTGTCTGAGACAAGGGTCAATTAAACAATCTCTGAATGTCCAAAGATATTATTGCCATTGCCAGTGATTCATAGTCATTTTATTGCACTTTCTTACATCATAACGACCATGAGAGTGATGGGACTTGACTGATGCCACAGAGCTCGGGCAGCTCTCTGTACTGCGCAAAGATTAGGGCCAGTAGACTTTAAATGTGGCAGAGAGAATTAAATTACATAATTTAGTCTTTTTCCATTAAAATAAGAATCTCCAGTCATTAAAGCTGCCATTTTTTAGGAAACGCCACCCATGAATTCCCACTTTAGTGACATCGCCATTTGTCCATTTATGAGGAAAAAGCTTGTTACTAGTCCCTGGGCTGATAATAATAGAGCTGATACAGCTTCAATAGTCTTGTTTTCCTTCTCCCTGTGTGACTTCACAGTTTCTGGCAGTTTCTCTGTTTTGAAAGAGCACTTATCTCTATTTAATTTGCCACAGAAATGTCTTTCGCTCTTTCATACTCCGCTTTTGTCCCTTCAGCTGCTCAGCATATCATGCCACGCAGAGTTCAGCCAGTTCTTTACCGTCTCCGCCGCTTGATGTGTGTCTCTGTTTAAAGGAAATGCAAATGACAGAATAATGGATTTTTATGTACAGCCTTCCCTGTCTTCTTTCGAGTTCACTCAGGTACATGTTGAGCATGTGGACTTCAAACAGAACAAACACAATGTGGATGATTCCTATTTTTAAGAATGGCATACAGCAGCAAATCTGACAAGTCCTGTTGGTCCCAGTAATGTGACTGAGGCCGCTGCAAATTTTCATTCATGGATCAGCTCACATGTGATGAGAAAAAATAGTCCATACAGCTCAGTATATGAATTTGTATGAGGAAGATTAAAGATGCCAGCCCATGCTGAGCCATGTCACACATAGAATGATGGATGAGTCATGTGGTGTGTGTTCATGATTTCCTCATTTGTTTCCAGGCATCACCAATCACCTGCAGAGCCGTCTCTCCATCTGTAGCATGCTGTTGAATGTCAGGAGTTCATCCGTATCATTTTCTCTAAACCATATTTGCTGAATGACTGCGACTGTGGTGTTGAAGGTTATCTGCATAAGAAGTTTATGTGAGTAGGCCGAGATGATATGCTGTATCCTACTGAGTTTATTGTGTTTCTGTGAAGGGTGCTTTCTTGAAAGATTTAGATGCAGCACTGCGAGATATATTTTTTCACATCTGGAGCTCCATTTGTCATTTTTATCTACAATATTAATCTGTAGTTAAGGCATGGGGACTTTCAACAAGGAAATAGGTGTTTGAGTCTTGTTGTTGGAAGTTATGTCCGAAAGGACTGATTGTTTTTCTTTCCAACCTTAAGAAAGTGTTGTTGGCACGGAAATCTGACTGTTTTACAACATCAACAACATGTTTGAGCTTATGACATGTTGAAAACAGCGCTCATCACGTCATGTTTCATAGGATATCATACGAATTGGGTGTAAAAGCTTTGTAAGGATTCATACAAGCCCATTCATGAGATTATGTTGATGTATATTAATGTATTTGCATGTCCAAGTGGTCATTTTAACCTGAACCATGATTTCTCCCTTAACCATTTTTGGTCCTACACTTAACTATTCCTTAAAGTGTTGCCATGCCATAAAACATGATTATTTTTTAAAGGAGGATGTTAAAATACACTAAGATATTAACGTAAGAAAAGGCGACCAAGGTTGCCTAATTTGAACTTCTAAATAAAAACAATGGCAATTAAATCATATTTGCTAAATGGGTCAGTGTCTGTTCAAGAGCTGTAAGAAAAAGAAATCATCAATTATTTTTTAGAGGTATTTACCAGTAAGCTTGGCTTCATTAAATGTATCAATATGTTACAAAGGAAAGCAGAGCTCAGCCTCTATTCAATTGTGTTATAGAAAAGTGTTGTTGAAGTCGAAGCCAGGAGTAACTGGAGTCCAACAACTCCAGGGTATATCTTCTGACTATTGGGCCGTCTGAGCAAAAGGTCTTTGTTTTTGGGATAATAGGCTGTTGGCAAAATGGGATTTCAGTTCATAGGGAAATATTTCAGACTATTGGGCCATTGGAAACAATGATGAGCCCTCATCTGAAATTGTATTACACTTCATTAGTCATTCAAGTTTAAGCAGATAAAGAAGTAGCAAAGGAGAAATGGAGATAAAGTGATTTTTTGAAAGAAAATGTTGCTCTTGTTCTGTATTGATAGAGATTATTTTAGTCCTTTCTCCCTTTCAAACCACTAAAATCTCATCAGTCTCAGTGGCAGATTACAGCTTCCCTCCCTCATCATTTGCATAGCCTTCATCCAGCCCATGACCGAATAAAAAAGTGTGAAGGAAGCTTCTCAAGCAACACACCCCTCATCATTTATTAAATAAATGAGTACTGATGCGGCTGCTGATGCAGCTCCCTATTAAGTTGAATCCTCCTGGTCTCTCAAGACCCATGCTTGTTGAAATAGGATATACCCACATGTATTACTGCAGTTAATAATTTCAATATTGACATGCTCGCTCTTTACATTGTTTGAATTGAATTAACCTGGGGTGGATGATAAGAGGTTAGCCAGCCGATATTAAAGCTTTGGCCTTGGATCAACATATCTGGGAGGTTTCGAGGAGATTGGAGTAATGCGCCGTCCCCTTATACAGGAAAGTGACCTGAGGCGAGAGAGTTTGGCTGAGGCAATAAAGCAGAAAATCTAATATGGTGGCATGGACTGTCCCACTGGGCTTAGCTCTCTCAAACAGCAAATGTAGGCGTCTCACTCTGTGTGTGTCTCCTCTTTCATATTCCTCTCCTTCCTCTGTCTTTTCTGCCTTCTTTTCCTTACATCAGGCTTACACACTCACTAATGCATGCTCGCACACACACGCACTTACACATACATAAAGTGATAAGCCGTGAGTCCTGTCTAGCTATGACTCTAACCTCATTGCAGAGTTTATTGGGCAGCTTCACAGGAGAAGTAACCTCATTTTGCCTGGAGGAATACAGAGTCAGCTATTTGTTTGGCTGCTTGCACACTTCCAACACCACTATACCCCTCCGCCTGTTCCCACTGTCCACCCCCACCTCTGCCCACACGTTTGTTTTCCCAATATATCAACCTACCACCCACCTCAGAGTACACACACACACACACACGTCCAGATGGTTTAGTGGCTTGCTGTGCCCAGATGGATATGGTTCAATACCTTTAGGTAAAAGAATAACACTGTCAACTTTCTGCTGAATCGCAGACGTAATGTCCATACACAGCACAGCCATCCCCATTGATGGTGTGGAATTGGCTGCCCTCGTGAACAGGTAAAGGCCAGTTGCAGCAAAGCCTTTTGCAATGGCCATGACTGAGCCCGAAAGAGAGAGAATAGAAATAATAATAATTTATTAATCTTTCATTATAAAAGTCCTCGAAGAACCAATTCTTTTGTTTCATTGGATCCACTTTTCACTGATCAGTTGTTTTTTGGAGGTCGATTTTCTTTTTATTTCTATCCTCCCTTCCATTACTGGCTCACCAAAAAGTGTGTGTGAGTGCAAGGACAGGTCCCATGACAGATTATTCATGTCCGGTCATGAACAGACTTTCCTACAGACGGAGAATTACAGGCTTATTTCCATACTTCTCAACATCACTTCCACACTCTCTCCTCTAACTTTCTCATCCTGTGCAGCTGACTGCACAGTGAACTCCCAGGTCCTCCAGGGGCACAAGTCCACCACCTCAGCCTGGCGTCTCTGGCACTCAGCTGCCTTACACAGTTTCTGCACAGCATACCGCTATCATACTTGCTGTGGTGATAGAACAGGGATGTCGATTGCTGAGAACATCTTGGTATTGAAAACACATGATGGGACAACCACTGGGAGCAATTTGGGGTTCAGTATCTTGCCTAAGGATAGTTCCACATGTAGACCTTTGTGGCTGGGATCAGTGGGAAACTGAAAAAAGCAGCCACCAAAACAGTCCTCTTTCAATTGATCTTTTGTTCAAAACACTCAAAATTACCCTTTAAAAAAAAAAGGTTTTCCTGTTAAGGTTATTTTGAATTTGCAGGCTAAACTCATACATTGTTGTACTTATATCTATGAAAACTATTGCAGTAGGATTTGCATATAACCCATATAGCCATGAGCCGTGAGCCAGGACATGGACGGCTGCCTTTAAGGTGGAATTAGGTTGACTTTGTATGAAGAGCAACAAAGACAGTCCGCACTTTTGCCAATTCCAGGTCATACAACACCACTGTGCTATCCTGGACCAAGCATCTGATAACAAAGCACAACGCCCCCTTCAGCATTTCTATGAGACGCACAGGCTTTTCAAGTTACTGTAATGTAATCCCATTGGGGCAATGTCTGTAGCAAGTGCTTGGATACTCTATACGGTGAAGGATGGGGTGGTTGATGAGTCAAGCTTACACCTTGAAGACCGCTGTTCATGTTTTGAGAGTAAAATTTTTACATTGACGACTTAACTTATGTAACAAATGTAGTTTTTTTTAAGCCCAACCACAGTTGTTCCCTTAAACTTACCAGGTAGTTTTGTTGCCATGACTGACTTTGAAGCCGGACACCGTGGTTTGCATTTCTTTCCCAACCAGAACCAGTCATTTTAATTGGCCTAATCAAGCCATATTGGTGAAGGATCAATAAGCACTCAGTTCTGTAACTATCATAGATTTATTTGCCATTGACAATGTTGTCTTGGCGATAGGTTGGCACCAGATCACAAAATACTCTACTAAATCCTTCCTCAAATGGTCGTTAAGGTCAGTTTGGAAAGCGGGGACAAAAAGCCCATTTTGTTTCGAGGTAGGACAAAATAGGCTGTTGGTTGACTTGTTGTTTCATCAGTTACATCCTCATCACTGTGTTTTTGTCTATTTTCTTTTCCATGGCCTTAACTGATCTTGGAAGAATGGACATTCTATGAAATGGAACCATCAATTCGGCAGTGCGAGTTGTTGGTGCTCATTAGCGTCAGCCGCTCAAGCGGGTGATTAAAAAAACAGAAACAACAACTTCAACTGCACTAAATTACTGATTGTATTATCATCCAGATTTTGGGCGGTGTGGGATGGGGTACGAGAGTGACTTTATAAAGTACCTATTGAGGCACACAATGGCCTCATCCATCTTCTTTGCTTTCCTTTCAGCTCTGATTAAATGAGTGTGATGGATCTCGCCATCATTAGGGAGACTGAGGGCTAGCGGATTGGAGCCATCACAAATCAGCTTTATGTGGGAAGAGCATGGAGTGGCAGTGACAGCTTTACAGCTCCTGTGATATTAATGGAGTGGACCGTTTTACATTGCATGGCCCTGCAGCCCTTTTCACATCAGATGTATGGTAAGCAGAGGTCATTAAAGAGCTCAAGGCTCTAGGTTCTGTGTATTTCCATTGGTGTTCTGTACCTTAGTCAGCATATTATTGGTTGTCCAAAAGGGCGTTGGAGTTACTATTCTGTATTCTCATCGTGGAATCTTTATGTTAATGCTGACCTAGTGCCTCAAAATGTAAATCATGTCTTAGAGTACTGTGCATAAGGAATCTGTAGCTATAATATGGAGAGAAAAAATGCCTTTGTTTCTGGGAGCTCAAGTTTTCCACAACTACTGAAAGGCACTAATGATAATGAGCTGTGAAAAAAACACAAAAGGAGTCCATGTTTTCTCAAACTACTGTCAACGAGTGTTTTTACCACAGATGGTGTTCCCTCCACGGATCTTCCTCACCCCGATTTTGCACAGTTGATGCATGCCTTTTTCATGATCCAAATGTAGAAATTCTTTCATGTTTAACTTACAGCAAGAAACTTCTTTGTTCCAAAGTATAAGAACAAGGTCAGTCCAAGTCACTTTCCATTTTCGTCAAGCTTACATTTGAAATATGTCTTACTTTGTTTAATTTAGTAAGAGATGCAGAGAGATGCCATTGCTGCTGTGACTATCACGCTAAGTGGGTTTTCATCTACTTGTGGAGACCGCCGTTAAAAATGTACAGGATGCTTTCACTGTAATGTGGGTTACATTGGAAGAAATTAATTTGTACTTAGCTGGTGTAAATATCTTAAGCTGAAGCTGATGGTTTTCCAACTGTTTTACAAAACTTTGAGGTTTTTAGTCCCAGCTTTTTCGTGACTCCATATGGTGTGATCTATAATGGAATATTTATTTTGGGTTTTTAGCTTGTTCATTTTGGTATACAGCAACCTAAAAGCAGCCTGATCTCACAAAATGAAATGAAATGACCACAACCTCTTAACACAGAACTTTCACCCAGGAGAACGGGGTTTGTGTCCCAAGTGAAAAGAAAAGTACTTTAGTAACTTTTTACATTACTTCTGTTTTTTTTTTTTTTTGTAACTTACCTTACTTACATAACTTTTGTGGCTTAAGGTTTGTGAATAACATTTTGTCATGTAACTTCTGTGGCTTCATTTCTGACATTTCTGGTATATTTATTTATTTTCTCAACTTTCTTTTATAACGCCTTACCTTGAAGAACTTTGCCCTAAACCTAGGTGGTTTTTCGCAGCCTAAATTCACTGAAACTGCAGCCTTCTTTTGTACAACCACGAACCTTACGTGTATGTTCAATTTTCACACATTACATGCCCACCAGCGCAGAAATCGGGGTAATTTCATGTAATTTTGTGAGATCAGGTTGTAGTAAAAGCACTTTCTCGTTTCCTTTAACTGTATTGTTCCACTGCATAGAAGGACACTCGGATTTACACGTGGAATTACATTTATATATTCACAAACATCACGTGTAAAACATCCATTTAACATTTTACAGCTAAGTGGAGGAAATGAAGATGGAGATGTATTTGCTTATTTTTTTAAAAAAGCTAAGTGAATACAGTATGATTTCATAAGAACCCAAAATGTATGTGCATACACAAATACCCCCAGCTCTAAAGTATTTATATCCCTCATTAACAAGCTTAAATGCGAAAGATCTCTTATTTGCAAAAAGCCATCAACAAGGACGAAGATACAGGTTAAAGTATTGTCATTAGCTGCAGGAATGGAGGTGGCAGAGAAGCTATGACAGATTCATCAAACCTGGAGTGGAGGTCACCTTTCCCGGGGAAAATGGCATTAGAGCTGCAGTAAATTCAGGCAGATTGTTCTCAAGTGAGTAAGCTCTGGAAAGCAATATGAGAGCAGCAGAAAAACAAAAACAAAAGTAAGCCAACAGGAGACGCAGTGGGGTGTCAGGCTTTTGCTTTCAGAAATGAGTTATATCCAAACCATAGGCAGCCACTGAATACAGAACAGAAGACACACAGAGCCCAATGTCTGCAGTAGGCGACTTCCAACTATGTGAACTGTTCCCTAAATCTGTGTTTATTTCTCTGTGTGTGTGTGTGTGTGTGTGTGTATTTCTATAATATGTGCGAATCATAAAACAATGTCTCTGTGTGAAACCTCTCTGGCAGAATTTGCCTAGTGTGAAAATCCATCCACCCAACATGAGCTAACATTTTACTCATTAAAGTCTTGAGAGGTTTGCAGCAGAAATACCAAACAGCCTGCAGAATGTGTCTTTGTATGAAGATGACAGCATTTGTGGTGTTGTTTGTATCCGTGTGCACGTTTATTTGTTTGTTTATTTGCTCGTATGTTTGGTTTTTCCATGTGTTTTTTTTCATCCCTTTGTGTGTCTTGACATCCACATTGCACGCGCTCAGTTGAGAGACTGACTGTAATCTGCTCTCTATTGTCGGTGAGTCATTCTTGTCAGAGCAGCAGTTCATACATATTCAATGGTTTGTCACCAATGAAATAGTGATTAAAAAGAAAGTCCATGAAAAGCAAGGTAATGTAACAGAATGTGGTATCCTGTAAACAGACAACAACACTGGAAATCCAATACGAATGGCAGCTCAGAGGTAGGGAGCCGTGCCCTAGCAGTAAGCCTTTGCCCTATATCACCCCCAGAAGATGGCGTCTTTAGCCAGAGTGAATATACTGGTATATAAAGACAACCTAAGAAACATTGCTACCAACCATGTAAACGTCTCAAATTCCACAGTGGGCTTTTTTAAATTCCACATTGGATTTTTATGCTTATTTACTTGCAAAAACCTTAACTTTTCTCAAAACAAATCCCAGCTGTTTTCCGTCATTTTTAGTGAGGCGTTTTCTTCATAGACAGCTGTTTAAAGTACACAAATATTCCACTGGATATGTGTTTTAGACTTATTTACTGCATGTTAATTGATCAGTAGAGGCTCCTGGTGTGTCTATCTATGAGTAGGAGCTGAGTGGACAGTGGCAGGCTAAACTGCCTCTAGCAGGCTGACTGACACACAGGCATGGAGAGAGAGAGAGAGTGTTGACAGTGTTTGGCTAGCTAGCTGGCGGGTTTAGCTGTTGATTTATTATTTCAGGTATGACTGAATGGTGCTCATCAGCCAATGTAAAACTAAGAAACTTTGGCTGGGTCTATTTTACACAATACTTTCACTTTTATATAGTGCGTTCAGGTCCCTGTGGGAAAAATATGCTGATGTGTAATCCTAGAAGGGCCTTCCAGCACTATGACACTGACATACATGAAGATAAATAGTAGTTATATGTTTTTTACAGTACTCATTTGCCATGCATGTTGAAAGAGCTAGTGGACACTAAACATTCCTTGTGACAATGTTAGCCTTGTTGCAGTCACTTTATAGCATGACTACGCCATAAGATATATTGAACTAAATCTTAAGTCCTACATATTCTTAAGTCCAACCAAAGCTATTGCAGGACTTCAACAATAGTCTTAAAACCTGAGGATTGTATGCAGGTTTTTTGTCAACATCAGCCTTTGGAGCTGCATGCACTGCTGTTACACTGGCTGTACCAGTGTACCATGCAGCAGATCACCTGGGACTAATTTGGCACATCCAACAATCCACCTTCTTAACAGAAGGTGAGAGACAGCACAGCCAACGCATGCAGATCCAGAAACATCAGCTCCATATGCCTCATGCACAATAAATCTCTCACGCCCACTGGTCTCCTCTGAGTCTTAAACATGTACCTGTAGAGAGACCTGAACACAACACCAGACGGTCAAGAATACATTTCCACTCTCCACCCATCCTTTCTGCAGCGCAGAATGTGGGAGTATGTTAAGCCAACAAAGGCAGGTCTAGTCAATGCTGCGCATATGTTCTCCTCACGTTCCACTGAACTAGCCTTGGTTGCCAACGGGGTTGGTCTGTGCCTGCCAAAATGTAAGCTTGATATGCCACGCAAAGACAGCGGGCAAGCCTATGATTAGACTGAGAGCGTAGCATGTGTTTGCACGTTGTTGTCCTCCCCTCAACGACAGCGATGAAAAGCCAGGGATCAGGGTGTGTATTTGAAAATGGTTATGCCGGTGCTATCATTGCTTTTGACATTTTCTGTCTAAAGGGGCAACAAGTATTGAAAGAAAGTGGTATTCCACTCAAACCACTAGTACACAGCCTTATACTTGTAAGAAAGAGTCCTTAAGGTCAGCTGAGAATCATTGCTCTGTCTTGTTAGAGAGCAAAAACCAGGCAGCTGAGCAGCATCGTTGTTGTCCTCCAGACGAGGGAGTAGGACTGGCGGGACTTTCACAAGGGCAGAGGGGGCAGCGCTTGGTGGAGCTGCCACCACATGGCCTCACTGTCATTACAGCACAGCACGCCACAAGAGATTGCTGGAAGTCATCCCACCACTGCTGGCATCTTGCCTCTGCCAGACGGCTGGTGGTGTTGTTGATGAGTGAGACGAAACACTGTGTGGGTCAACCTCGATGACCAAGCCAGAGCAGGAAATGGACAAGATTATCTGGATTGGTTCGGCATGAAGATGAGGAATAATCAGGCTAAGCCTATAGTGCCCCCATATGTCTATGAACTGAGTTTCCATTGCTTAATCTTTGTGGAGCACAATGGCAGCAAAGGTTTCCCGAACACCTTCTTTCTACTTATGTTTTCCACGTTTTTCTGGGATATCCCCTAAACCTTCCAAAGCCAGAGAGGATTTGTAATCGCGCCAACCTGTTCTGAGTCTGCCCCAAGGACTCTCCACCTGGTGGAACATTCCCAGATTACTACCACGGGGAGGCATTTGGTCAGACGCCCAAACTACCTCAACTGGTACTTCCAACATTCTGAATGCCTTATGGATATATCCAAGCTACTCGCTCTGTTGTGTTGTATTTTCACCCAAGGATGCCTATATACAGCAAAACTGCTACAGTTCATAAAAAAACATCCAAAAGCTGCTGCTTCAGTGTGACTGTCACCTCTTATAGAACCCTCTTGCACGTCGTTTCAGCTTTGATGCTTTCTTTGGCATTTTCTTTGTTCACCCCAATGCAAACTCAATAAAAGAGTTTTTCTAGCAAAACTTGCAGAGCCACTAGAGTAGGACAACCCTTGGTATTTCTGCTGCAGCGGATTTCAAGTGAACTAAGACGGAGGCTGTCACCACTAAGGGTATTAGCAGAATGTGATTTGGTATTTTCTGCTTTATGGGCCCCCTGCACCGTTATCTGGCAGTGGAACAGAGGACTTTAGGCTGTCATTTTGCATGGCATCAGCAGAGACACTGAGCAGATAGTGTCAGCTCTGGGAGATCACAGGTAGAGAGGGGTCTTTTCCTCTGGGATGGGGAGATGGTAATAAGACAGCATTAGAGAGGCAGGAAAATACAGGCCGACAACTAGAACGTATCTGCACTGTCACAAGCTCACTGTGTAGGCTTTATGACATGAAAGAAAGAAGAGATGTTCTGCAGTACCATTAGTCCTGTATAGATTATAACCTTCCCACCCATCCATTTCTTAGCCGTCATTTAAACTCGTTACACAATGTTCTTAGATTTTGTCAAACTATTCTTTTTCCTGGCACTTGCATATTATGGTGACCTTGAATTTCATTTACAAGTCGCGAACTTAATTGTAATACAAGTTTACAAAAAACTTGAATGGCAAGGTAAGTGAATGCAGTAGTAGTAGAAAACATATGAGTAGCTTATGTAAGACAGAATGAAAGAAGTGGTGGAGTTTAGAGTTTCAATCTGCCCTTGTGAATGTGTGTAGATCGTTCTGTCAAATATATACTTTTGCAACAGTCATGTAACATAAGAACAAGCTAGGTTAAACTTTTATAAATATGAACAATCTACAGCTAGATTATTTTTTCTTAGTTTTATCGAGTCGGGAATCTCTACATGCTGCTTTTTGACACATGACAGATTGGACCTTGTTTGTTTGACTGCAGAAATGTCAGACAGAAAACAGCCAAATGTCAGTGCCAGACTTCCAGCTAACAATCCATCTCTCCGTCTGTCTGTCTGCCTGCCTGTGTAACACACACACACACCCACACATATACGTCAAAGTATTTCATATTTACACTCAAGTCATCCCAGGACCGCTCTCTTGGGAAAGGCAAACGTGTTTCTTAATCCACCTGCAGAGAAGAAATCAATAGTCTTTTGCTCACCCATGCCGAAAAAGATTGAGAATGCGGTCTCATCTGGCCAGTTTACACAACTAAATTGTTCCATGGCATTAATCCAAATATCAGGTTTGATGGCAGACAAGCACCATGGGGATGGCAGAGCAATGTGTAGCTCAACAAAGTTTGGATTTGATTCAGGCAATGAAGAGAGTTCTTTGGATTTTGTTTTTATCTATATAGAAGATGCTTTTAAAGCTCTGTTTTGTGAGTAGTACTCCTCATTACGACTGTACTGAACTTCATAAAAAAAATGTAGTTACAGAATGTAATCTGTGGCTCTGTACGATCTTTGTCAAATTTAAGAAAATAACCCAGATGATGCCATCATAATGTCATCATGATGTAAAGACGACATTGACATATTATTAAGTTGGTAAACTTGTTCACAAATAGTTTCCTATTTACAAAACAGTTACTGAGAGTAGATAGCATTTATTTGTAGTTGTGTATTTTGTATCATATTCTCTCTCCTTTTATCTCCGTTTTTGGTCTCCACCACCTCCTGAAGGAAATATTGGCTCTTTAGCGTCTAAAAACCCCTCTTTGTTCACCAGTAAGTGTGTTTGTCTGTCTGTAGTTTGGTGCTGAGCAGGTAGAGTAAAGGGGTGTACAATCTCTTGGTGAAAAGATTCAAGTGGCAACTCTTTGTAGGTTTAGCTCTACAGAGGTGCGGCGTTTTATTTTAGTGTGAAGTGAGATAGTAAAAAAACATAACATTTTACATGGTCAAAGTCAGGTTCATCCGGAACAGGATTACATTGAGCATTTCCAATATGTTACAATATTAGTGAAGCTGACTTCTCCTTTACAGTGAAACACTTCTCAGCTTTATCAAAACTATTAATAACTAATTAATATTGTAATGTAACAAATTATTACTGTAATGTAAGTCTGTCTTTGCCCTTTTTCAACACTCCAAGCACTGGCACCGCAACAACATGGATAGACCTGTCACAATGAGCGACTCCTTTCACATTGTTTTCACATTGACATTTGATATATAGTTTTTAATAGTAACAATCTATCATACCAACATTAATTAATGGTCAGGATGTCATGGCCTCTTTTGTGCAGATTTTGGTTAATTTTGGCTGACGTTATGAAATGTACGTTTCTTTTTCAGAGGAGTTTCCCTTTTATTTTAATAGTATTAATATTATGGTTGATAGCAGACAGGAAGCAAGGGATTGGTGGAATAATACTTTTTTTCTCCAGCATACTTTATCATCCTAGCATCTAAGCACATGGCCCAGTATAACCTCAGTGTTTGATGTAAGAGACATAAATCTTAAATTCCACTGTGTATGCCCTGGAGGGTATTTTAAATGTGGGCATGAATAAAAGTGGTCAAATATGTGTGATTGTGCACTTCAGGCCTCTACAGAAGGTGTTTCTGTGACTCCAGTCACACTGCGACTTTTCCCTCACTATTTTCTGCCTCTCCTCTTCTCTCTTTATGGCTGTTTTGTGATATCCATCTCCTCCTGCAGCATTGCATATCTCAGAGATGTGAATGTTCAAAGGTAACGCTTTATTGGTCTCTCTTTCCATCTGCTTACGTCTCCCACTCTGTGTGTCATGCTCATGGCAGACAGCCATGTAAACGAAGACACACGAGCCTGGGATGATGCTTTGATGCTGGTGATTTGTTCTCATGAAGATTTGTCATTCTGTCAAAGTCAGTGAATGAAGGAATGTTCCACGTATGATCACATACATGACGGGATTAGGACTTGATGTGTGTTGATATACATTATGTTTAAGGTGTTACAACATACCTTAACCTTTGTGCATCCCTTTAAAAAAACCTTAAACCATAATTTTTCCCTCATGGGATAGGGATTGTTATTTATTTATTTCATGTTTTATTTTTTACTTTCACAGTCTGGGTTATGTCACTGATTAGTAACCACATTGCTTTTAATGTGTTTTTTTTTTTAATGCTATCTCAGAGTAAAAAAAAAAACCTTTATAAAACTGCTTTAAAATACTTTATATTAATATTATTGTCCACTTTTAATTGGTCAAATTCAAGACAACATGAAAAAAAATCATACCTACTGGTCATAACTACAGAATATGCATATATTTTTAGAACTGTGACACACAAACTTTGAATTTCTGACTGCATAATACATTCTGTATAATAAATGCAAGGCAGCAGCAATAACCTTAGTGGAAACCAGGAAAATAGCATATAGGCTATTTGCCTTACATGATATGCTCAATCTGTTGGAAAACAGTAAAAAAAAAATCAAAATGTGATTTTGAATCCAGCACTCTGGATCGAAAGCCTGATATAATAGTAATTATTAATAAAATAAAATAATTTCTAGCTGCAACTGCAAATTGTGCTTTTAATTAGTCTTATTGTAAACTTTTTTCGTTGAGGGTTTGAGTTTCTGTATTTAGGATACAAAGTTTGCTTTTGATTTACGATAGGAGCTAAGAGAAGAAAAAGTCACACCCTTTCCAAAATGTATGCCACATGCATTAACACAGCAAAATGTATCTAAAACATTTTTAAAAAGTCCCTTGAAAGTGTTAACATGATTTTTAGTAGTATTGTCTTTCCGCCTATTTGAATATGAATACAACTCTAGATATTGAACTGCAGAAAGTCTTTACATTGGCTGGATTTGAAGAACACTTAACTGACTCAACAGGTAACTTAAGGATGTGTGTGCTTTGTATTTCAATTGTTTGTTTTGTGGCACATTGAGCAGCACAGCTGAGTCCCAAGGCATGCGGTCAAATAGATCCTGGAAGTCCCCCATGGTTATAATTTTTCAGTTCTCTATTTTCCTCATGCTTCTTCTTCTCTGACACTCCTCTCCCCTTCTGCTTCTCTTCGCGTCTTTTGGGGAGCTCCAACCAATATAACTGCCACAGTAAGGAGAAAAAAAAGATGAGCATCATTTTTGCATGCCTTTTATGATGCTACCCTATTAAATGAGAAACAGTGTTGATTTCTAGTAGTGCTCGTTTTGGCACAACTCAATTCCCCACAGTGTCACAACAGAGTTTGGACTTTGGCAGTTGGTGTTTGGCTGCCTGCTTCACTCTTCAGTAAAAAACACTGCTGCATCTGAGAAAGTCAATAGCTACAGAAATGCCACCCGAGCCTCCCTGAAAATAATACTCATAATGGGCATGCAGTACATTGCACATGACTTTATTCCAATAACAGCCACTGCTAAATGCAAGAAGCCAGTGTTTTCTCATTAGCATTTATTTGATGGCTTACAAAAACAAATCTTTGCACAATGGTTTGTATCTCTTCATGGTTAATTATGTGAGACTGAACTGTTTGGTTAGGTTTAGGCAACAAAAGTACTTGGTAAAACTTAGTGAAAAGATCAGGGTTTGCTTAAAAATACCTACTTCTAAGCAGTTGTGCAAGTTCGCAAGTTGAGCCAAAGGGGTAAAAGATTAGCATATTTGCACATTTAATATTTATGTTTCACGATTACATCATCAAAAGCTAGACAACAGCTTTCCTAAAGCCAGCCAAACATAAAGCAAGTGCAACAACACAATTCATAGCAAGCCAGCTAATATTAGCAAACATATTAGTCCAACAGCAAGAAATCCAGCTCTGTCAGCAGCCTTTTATATATCAGTGAATCTCTCTAAAAGCAGTCAAGAGATTCAGCTACTCTTGTCCTTTGGCCTCTTGCTCCGTCACTCTCCTT
>CAFUXE010001009.1:191167-217309 GCA_903364295.1 Serranus cabrilla | reverse complement strand
ATCGCTTCTGCTATAATGTCCATAGAGGCTGGTGAACCCGGTTCCATTGCCCACTCACTTTGCTTTGGTTCAGGCTCACTACCAGCACTGCTCAACCTGCAATTAAGCAATGCCTTTAATTATAGGGCATTACCTTTTGTAGAAAGTGCAGTCAGTGAAAAGACAGCCTGAGGAAGCAGTGTGATTTTCTTGGTTGAATACGAGCTAGTTTCTTTTAAGCCTTGAACAAAAGTTTCTCTTAGGAACTAGATTCTTATTTAAAACCACTGTGAAAGATGTTAAGATTTCTGACTCAGGCTCTCATTATAAGTATTATCATAAAAAGAGAGCCGTGCATTCCACTAGAGCCATTTATTTGAAAGGAGGCGTTGACAAGTGTTCTGTTTGAAAGGTTAAATTTCACCCTCTCCTTTTCTACCACGTTATGGGACAAGATAGTATATCCCATTCTATTAAATCCTGAGCTGGAATCTAAAACTGCAAAAAAATGAACAATCACGTCCTTATTTTTAAAGGAAAGGTATTAGTAATCTTGACAAGGGCAGCCTCAACGTTCCGGAGGACTCTGAATTATCTGAATATTTTCACAGAATAAATCACTACTGAGGCCTTCAGAATTTATTGGTATGTAGGTATTTTGACTGTTGGAGTCAAAGCCTTTTTTTCTCTCTAAGAAGGTGGATCAGGCATGTTTGAAGTAAGACGAGAAGGACCCTGTGGCTTGAGTGCTATTTATAATAGCTGGACCAAGCACTCTCTGAAGCAGAGGATATGTAGCATCTAATAGCTAGCATGGGATTTTTATTAAACTTCATTGATTTCTTTTCCTTTACAGCATGGGAGCAGCAACAGGCTTTAAACCCACATCGACATTTTGACATATTGACACCTCATTAAGTTGTCAGAGCTAGTCTTTAGAGCAAAACGGTTTTCTGTTTACACATGAGGCAGACTTGGTACAATATTATTTGAGGCTAGATTTCTGGTCACCTGACAAATATACTTCTAATATCCACTCTCCTTTTTGCCTTGTTTTTGTTCTCCACCAGCTCCTAAGTGAAACACCTGGTTGCTTACCTTGTCTTGCTGTTGTTTGGGGCTGGGCGTGTAGCATACAGTCAGTTTATCACAGCTTTATCACTAAAAACAGCTGCCTGCTGTGGCCCTGAAAAGAGGTTGATGAGATTGATGAGGACTGCAGGCCAAAACAGTAAAGTTGCAGGCCATAAAACCAGAACAATGAGCTGAGAGATGCTAAAATGCTCCGCAGAGGAGAGTAAATTGCTGACAGTCAGGTGTTAATTCTCTGTTGGTTAATCACTGTGAATTACCCCTTTCATAATACACAGTCATCTGCTCCATAATTACTAGAATAAAGAATAATGTTTAGAGCAGCTTTAAGGAAATTGTTGCTTAAAATTAATTAAGTTTTTGGTTAAAAATGGCAAACGTGGGAATATAGGAGGAAATGGAGAAGCCATGGGCCATGTGCTCAATCAACTTTTCTAGTGTGGTCAAACATGAAATTTGTTCATTTAAGCGGTATAAGATGCAAAAAAAATCCAAAAATAAACTGGTCATTTCCCTTAAAATGTGATTCAGTGGAACTTTGTAACTGGGCTGCAGTTCAGCCGACGTCTTCAGAACAATCTTCTGGCAGACTCGGAGAACAGGATCTTAGACATAGATTGAACTTGGCTGTAAGAAGAGGAAGTTGGGACTTAAAAAGCAATGGTTTTATGAACAGACACATCAACCGTTTTAGCCTCACTTCGAGTTAGAGGCTTCACAGAGAAGCCATAGTCATGGACAAAAAATGGGCTCAATATATAAGACTCAATCAAAAACAAAAAGTCATCGGGGAGAGGAGAAGCTGACAGAGATTGTAAGTGTACTGTAGAAATAAGGAGCCAGGGAGAAGAAAAATGTTAAAATATATATAAATCCATATGACAAATATGAAACTCTAAATGATGCAGGAAAACACTAATTTATTTCTTAGGTAGTTAATAAGAACACAACAATTTTATCGAACAATGCATAACTAATAGTGCAAATTGGAGATAATCCATTTTCTGTTGTGTTTTGTCCTCATACTGTCAAGACTGTATATAGATATGTATTTGCAATATGGACTTGCATCTAACTTTACTGTTCTTCACTATGACTTCTACTCATGGTTGATATAAAAAAAAAAATCCCTTCCAACTGTCAAGGAGCAAAGATAGTTTTTCTCATCTTTGTTAAAGGAGACATATTATGCCCATTTTCAGGTCCATACTTATATTTTGAGTTTCTACTAGCACATGTTTACATGCTTTAATGTTCACAAAAAATATTTTCTGACACTTCCTGTCTGAATAAACCTGTATTCACGCTCCGTCTGAAACATTCAGTTTAAGCAACTGTTCCTTCAATCCCTCCTTCCCAAAAAAAAAAGCCCTGTCATACAGTAGGAGAGCCAAATCTTGAACAGGAAAATCTGCTTGTTAAATCCCATGTTTTCTGATCTTTGCAGCCCACAAAAAACTGACTGACTTGATTTATTTCACAGTTTGTGGGTTGGTAGACACTCCAGATACCCCAATGCAGGAAAATGTGAGTTTTTCATAATGTGTCCCCTTTAACAACTCTTTTACAATAAAAAAAAAAAAATCTGCATTTGATCTAAATATGTTCTCAGATATGTTCTTCTGTTCAGTGGTACCATTTTCACTGACACACTAGTTTGGAGGTATAGGTGTTAAAATTAAATTAGTTCACACACTTTCTGCTGTGAGTGAACCGGTTATTTATATAGTTGTCACCAAAAAAAAAGCCTACTTGTGTTTGTTATATTTTGCCATGGTTAACATGACTGACAGTCGACACCCACTCTGTTGCGTTTAACACATAACGACGTGATTGACGTGTAAATGAGCAGAGTAACGCTAAGTGCCACGCTGAGGAAAACTGGGAATGAATTGGCACGTTGTATGTTTGTTTGGTATTCTGAAGAAACGATATAAAACTGGCCACTTAGCATGCAGGCCGGGCCGTCCCGCTGCACAGAGCTCAACAGAACAGCCTATCTGGGGTCTGAGTAACAGAGGCTGTGGACTTTGTGCCATTTACTGAATACACTGTGGATATTTGTTAAATAATCAAGTACACGAGTTCACTGTGTTTGTGCATACTAATGACTGTGTAATGCTCATTTGTTTTACGAAGCTGCATTTATCACAGAAACTGTCATACGGTGCAAACTGAGAAAAATTCTGCTCGGTTTAATCCTGCATCAGAGTTATTAATGGGTGGAGTTTTTCTCTGCTTTGAAATATCCAAGGTTTGTTTGCAAAATTCCGACTCGTGAGCCTTTTTTCCTCCCTTCTTCTACCCCGCTGGCTGTTCTCGCTCACCTGTACTCCTGTCTTCACCATTGCAGGAAGAGCTGAGACTGATGCAACTGCCTTCTCTACAGATTTTTGCAAAGTATGTCTTCAGGCAAAATATCACAAGCCTCCATCATCTCTTTATGCCAAACAGTTTTTCAGGACTTTTCAGCTGTAAACTTTTGAATGCCTTCTGTGAACTTTGGGAAACTGATTTTTAGTATTGTGCAAGTTCCCGCTTGACAAGAGCTGGCACAAAGTTCAGTTCACATAGATTAAAATGAACTCACATTCATACTTCACACTCTTGAATTTTCAGCAAAGTTCACAGTTCCAACAAGTGAATCGGTTCACATGCATAGTTCACATTTTGAATCTTGTACCAAGTTCAAAGTCCCAATAACGGAACCAGTTCATGCTCATTTATTCCGTTTTTATTTTCAAATAAGCTGCTCTCAGACTCTAAAGTTGGTTTGCACTTGTTTTTTCAGCGGACACAGGTTGCATAAAATGTGAGGTTTTTTGTTGTTGTTAGAATCAAGCGGCGACCTCCAGGCCTGAAAAGTGAAGCCAATGCAGATTTGCCTTGAACCTATGTTCTTTCCAATTGCCAGCAGTTAACCAAGCAGTTGCAAAAAAGAAGTCAGATTGAACAAAAGTCAATAATAAAATGACCTTACTTCTCACTTGATTTAACACCTCAGTAAACATTTTCTGAATGTGTTTATGGTCTTTATTTGCTAGAATCAAGTCTTGTTCAATGCAACATGTTGCATGTCCCATTTAGGTAGGAGACGACGTTGTTTTGGTCACTTAAAAATGTCTTGTTGAGTGTTCAATAATGGATTCCCTTTGCTAGCTAGGCTACTGAGCTAGCACTAATGTCCAAAGATTAGCATCCTTCTGGCTCCCAGTCTGTTCAATGCATGCACTGGTTGCAAGAAAACAAGATTGCAATGGTCAAAATTCGAGTCAAGAGGCTTCAGAACTGGAGTCTTCAAACCAATTGGTGGCATCACGGTGCCTTGATCAATTTTGATACAGTCTCTGGTCATAAAGTGTACTAAATGTGTTGATAAAAGTCATTCAAATAGTCATACACCCATGGCTGCGCTTATTTAAATTGCCATCACTATACATGCTGGTGTTGAGATGATGTCTGCTCCCCTGTCGAAGTGTTCATGAGTTGCAAACTGACAGTTCACCCAAAACGAGTACATTCACTGCATGCTCTCTTTCAACAAATTCAGGCGCAACCCTGTTTATTTCTGTGACTCGTGACGTGGAGAAAATGTTGCCCCAGCCATGATTTGCCAACTTCTTTCATTCACACAGTAGTTAAGTAGTTTTGCTATTTCTCCAGCTCTCCCACTCTCAATCCACCACCCCTTCAAATGTCAGAGAATGCCTGCCTGCTGCATGGCGCTGCCTCTTGGGTAGCGTTTGTGTTTTTCATCTAAAACTAATAATAACGAGACAGGTCCTTGGAGGCGCTTTGTAATTTTTCTTCCCTTTTTCCCTTTTTCACAGATCACTACATTTCTTTTTATACCGCTGCACATAAAAACCCTATTATAGGCCAGTCAGGGAGTGCTGCCATCTCTAATTTTCACTTGGATAGTGATTTTATTCCAGTTTTATGTCATGATATTTGCTACAAAGATTTTTCTGTTCAAGAGCCTGTGAAACTCGCTGCTTTACGTGACAGGGAAGTTGAAATCTTCAACACTTGTTAAATAAAGTATGTTTGTGTTCAGGTTCAGACCTCACTCAAACTTTCAAAACCGGCTTTTATTTTTTTATTTTTTTCATTTCCAAAAAAAAAAAAAAATCAAAGGAGAGGCATACAGCATCCAATGAAAATTGTCTTATTGCCATTATTTTTCCGTCTGAGCTTCAGTAGACAGTAGTGAGCGGTCAGATCCGTTCAGGTGTATGAATCATGATATGTTTGACATCAGGTCAGGTGATTTGTTGAACTCCAAACAGAATGCACCAGGAGAGGCAATAGGTTTTCATTATTATAGACATTGATTTTCAATACCTGCGGTGCCAATGAGCAGGAGGTGGCGGGAATTCTCAGATCCACTTGATATTATTAACTGCATCCCCCCACAATGGTTATTACCTGGATCACTGCAGTCAGCAAAATGTTTTGACAAGTGATGAGATTGAGTGGGCGGAATGAGCCACTGATGGACAGACGTGAAAGAGCTGAAGGGGAAAATGAACCACCGTTGATACATTCTGTTGCAGATTTGTCCTTACTAGCAAGGTTTTTTGGATTATTTTAAGGTTTGAGTGAAAATCAATGAACTCATTGTATATCAGCAGTCCATATATCTAAAAGAGTGAAATTGGAAAAGCAATATTCTCTCTATGTAGCAAAGTCTCCTGTGTGATGCAGTTAGCAATGACAACAAAACTAATGGTCCTCTCCAGTCAGTCCCAATGGGTTTAGAGTAGGCCAAACACATGAATCAAATGCTATACTTGGTGCCCAGCTATTTCCTTGGAGTGTGAAGTACATCCTCACTTCATTACTCAAAGCCAATGACTTACATTCATTCATTATGTAGCCTACATTACAGGTTGATTATCTGAGGCATTAATAACACATGGAGCTTGATCTAAGTTAAATATGATTGATCAAGCAAGTGGAAAGGAGTGTTTCAACATAATCTCTCCTTCCTATACATTTATTAAAATCACATCTGCCCATGATTGGACTTTGTACACCCATGACTTAAATACATTAATATATGTAATGATGGTCTTAAGCTGATTATGGATACCAACCTCTGGACCTGAAAGTGAAGCTGCATTCTTTGTAATGACCAGCAGGAGGCTCCACTTGTTTCAAAAAGAAGTCCAATTGTATTGAAGTATATGAGAAAATGACACTACTTCTAACTTGATATATTACCTCAGTAAAACTTTTTTCTGATGCGTTTATGGTTTGATTAGCTAGTTTCAAGTTTTCTTCAATACAGCAGGATGTTAATTTTGTAAAGTATGTATATTTAGATAAATGATATAGCAGGGTATACTTTAGGTTATGGCTATATTGTAAATTACAGGTCGCTGCTATGGTGCATTTTTTCATCTTGAAACTTTGACCTTTTTATAATTCATGAAAGTTATTCATAACAATTTGGTTGCTAAAAGGTGTCTTGTTCAGTGTTTTGCTGGATTCGGCTGGCTGTTCAACTAATCCAAGCTAGCTAGTTAGCACTTGTGCTAGCTGATAACTTAGATCTACTTGGTTCGGTTTAAACACCCAAACTACTTGGTTATGTTTAAAAACAAAAATGAACATATTATTACTACTGGACACTCCCCCTGTTCTGTCCTGCCCTTAATTCAACTGCTGGCTGTTTGCTACATACATGCATCAAATTGCATGGGGAGGTTGTGAAACTCAGTGCATCACTTTTCATAGAAATAACTATGAGAACAGCCTGGTCAATGACCACTTTTTATATACAGTCTATTTTGTAACTGGATCATGTTCATTTCTGTTGACTGTGCTGATGGTGACATATTATTCTTCACATCCCAGTGTGCACAAGTTGTATAGGAGCGTGCAGAGGCAGACACATTTTTAATGTAGTCCGTGCAGGTGTGTGACAGTCAGAGGAAACCCGTAGAGAGAAAAATCGGACAAAACAGAGCACGGAGAGCATGTCTCTGAGCAGCTCGTCTGTCTTCATTGTGTCAAATAGAGGAAGCAGGCCACCCGGCCGCAGCACAAAGACGGAAAAAAAGGTCACGTGGACAACAGTGGAAGAATCGTAAGAAAACCACTTACCCAGTCTGGATTTTACCTACAGTTTACGGCCTTGTTTCTTCCTGTTGTTATTGTGTCTCTCTCATGCCAGGCTGCTCTGAAGAAATATAAGCTAACTGGTGCAATAGGAAAACCTTTTAAGGGTTTTTTCCCTCTCTGCCTCCCATGCAGTTACACACTAATGGATCTATTTTCCAGCTAAGAGCATATCTTACCTAATGTTCTATACAGGATTAATAAACAATTTATGACTATCAGTCTTCAAAAGGACTGATAGGCAGGTTTTTGCACAGGAAGTGAGTGCTGAAACGATTTTTTTTCATAACATAATAAAAGTCCATCGCTGCCTTAGCTGCTCATTGGAAAAAAAAAAATCAAACAATTCTATTAATATTTTCAATACCTTTCCAGATCTGTTTCATTATCTTACTAGAGTCACATTTGTATACATACATATCTTGTTACTCTGAAGTAAATCACCAGGTGGTGTCCCATTTACAAGTATATCACCAATTAGCTTAGCAAATGCTTTGTATTAGAAGATAAACGCTCTGAAATTGGATGTGGATTTCCTCTAGAGATGGAAGGGCTCTCTGTGTTTGCAAGTAGTTAATGAAATGTGCTGTAGTTTGAAAGCCAACGGGGCATACTCTTGTACAATTCATAGTCTTGGATGATTCATATCTGTGAAATAACCACATTATTGATACACTTTAATACCTCTCAGACCTGGAGATAACAACAGGAAACTCCTGGAAAGGGAGCAGAGATTAAATCTCTGCTGGCAATCCCTGCGCAACTTTTACACACAATCGGCTGCCTGGCCCGTTGCCAAGGCATCACAGAGAATGGAGCACATTTGGAGAGTGGTGAAATATTTGGTGGCAGAAAGTGTTGTCTGCAAGTCTCTAGGTGTGTGCAAGCTATGAATGTGATCCTCACATTCCTGGAGGATGATTTTGTGCTTGTGACTCCCTCTTTCCCTGGCCATCTGTTGGTCTATTCCCTCTCTCATCTATATGGATAACAAGACATGCATTAGAATAACTAATACAACAGGCCTCATATGCTGTATGTGCACTAACAAGGTGGTACAGATTGCAGGGAAATTCTTAGAAATTGTGCTCTGCTGAGGGTTGAGGCCATGCCGGAGAATGTGAAGCTACAATTGCATCAAGAACTAATGGTTTATTATTCAGCCCCGCGGAAGGTCGTACATTACATCCTCTCGCCTGAAGATGTGCTTTTTCCGCCTGTAAATACGTCATGTTTGACCTGTTTTTTCTAACAGTAAATTTATCAACCCTTTAAATAGGTATACATGCAAGGTTGCATTTTTTTTTTCTTACTGTCAGTGTGTGCAGGTGAAGAGAGCGAACTATTGAAGAGGCAGGCCAAGTCCAACCCGTGGGAGGAGGTTATGGCCGCGCCGGTCCAACAGAGAGGAGAGATAGATGGAGAAATAAAGAGATGGAGAGGGGTAGTTGTTGAGGGAGATTCCTCAGTGGAGCCTCCAATGGTAAAATAACATGAGGTACCAGGGCTGGGCTCGGAGAAGCAATCCCTCCGGATGAGCTCTATGCTAAAATGGAGAGATCTGAAGTGTTCGTGTCCTGAGGGAAAGACTGTCCACATCCAGATGTTTAGTGCACAGTTGATGATTGATGCCTGGAGGGAGCGTAGTGATTGTAAATGTGCACACACACACACACTTAATATGTGTGTCTGTGTTAGTCAGGGATTCTCACTAAATATTTCAAAGGGCCAAGAGAGAAAACAAAGAGAAAATGGATATCAGAATCTGGAGCAGCAGTCCCAGAAGAGAACACCGAAGGAGCCCCCTTCTCCCAGTTACAACAGAAATAAAATCGTTTGATCTATGCCGCTCCTGCTTCTATTGTTATCTGCTGTAAACCTCCACCCTCCCAACTATCCCCATTGTAGCACTGTGGAACTTCGGAGGCCAACAAATATGTGCAGATAAATAGGCAGAGCAAATATGTTTACTCATGCAACCTGCAAAATACTTGATACCACCAGGGAAGCACTGCTAATTTGTAGCATTTTTATACACCTTCCCACTTTAATTAGTGCGTTTGGAGAACAGCCCCCCCTCCACAACCACCACCACCACCTAGTCGCACACCTGACTTTGCCTGGCTTCTCAAAGCATTTGTAATTACCAACAACAGCCATTTAATTCTTTTCAACAGGAACCTTGTTAAGCCAAGCAAATCTTCCATTAGTTAAATAAATGCATTGTGATTTCATTATGGTCCAATGGCAAGTGGAGATGTGCGTGGTGCAGTTTGAGTGCTGCTTATGAGAGAGCAGCGGCCGAGGGGACGTCCACGTTTTGTTACACATGACAAAACGTAATCAACAGTATTTGAGAAATGGAGCAGACTGATTTTTAAAAAAACAGCCCTTTTCTTTCTTTTCTTTTTTTTAACCATATAATCAATCTAAGTTGGCTGCAGCTCGCTGAGACTGACTCAGAAGTGTGACTGGTGTTATGAAACTGAAAATTATATCCGCTTTTTCCGGTGTTGGCTGGATGCTTGGTCTGGCTGGTTTAATTTTAGCGCTGCCCGGGTTACAGTACGCTTTCTTCTACATAGCCAAGATTAAACCCAGTCACTAGAATGTAATGTTGGCTTTTTTTGGATTCTGTGAACAACAGATTCATACATTTCGACGTCTCTGAATCAGTGGAACTTATTTCCTACTCATTACACACTGAAGCTTTGTCAGGACCCCTTGGTGACCCTTTTAAAGGGGCTGTACACAACATTCAGAACATTATTATTTCAGTTAACTATTTACTATGTCAAAAATAATGGTGTCCTGTCTGAGAATTAAGTCATTCTTCCTGTGTGTGTGTGTCTTAATCCGAGCTGCTCTGTTCTTTATTGACAACAAACAGCAACAAATTAATATGTGTACATTTAAATACATGTGGGTCCGTTTGTGTGTCCCACTTGCCATCAAGCTGCACTGCTCTAATTAGGCGGTCAGCACTGATAATTACGACCCACGGTTTTGTCAGGGAAGCTAACATCCATTCACCGGTTCCCCCTCACTTTACACGGTTAGCTCTTTCACCAGTTTTGCCAGGTTTAGGATTGTAGGCGTTGGCGTTAGCACTGTTAGCCTCTAGCCACTAGCTTGCTGGCTCCCCAACCAAGTTGAGAGGTACAGTATGTGGAGGCAATCGATATGATCTACATCCATGTGCTGCCATAATTGGTTACCACAAGGTTAGTGTTGGGATTAAATACTTATTACTTTTAGGTTTAGGAAAAGATTAAGTTTTGCATAATTACATGTCTTAAATGACTCAAGTTTACTTTCACACCAGACACAAACAAGGCACAAACTGTGGTCCAGCATATGTTTGAGCCACCCATCATCCCCAACCTGCCCCTGCTACAAAGCGTCACCTGACTCCCAGAGCCCTCCCTCTGAGGGTCTAATATTGACACAGATTACTTTACATTGTATTTAGTTGAAAGCCTGGTGAATCAAACAGACGCCAAAGGATGCTAAATATGTTTCATATCAATGCACCTAGAGTTTGCAGAAATGCCAATATTTTTTTCTGGTGGCTGGGCAGCCAAATTCTTTTTAACAATGCTGCAGGGTGTTATAAACTAGGGGAGACAATGTTTTTGACATAGCTGGCTTCGATAAGAGGCTGTCTGACACTTCATCTGTATTGACTGCATCATCTGAACCACAGCAAACCAGTCACAGTCGCTTAATCGATACAACACCAGAGATATTGACCAGGTCTTTAGTTTCGACCACTTCCTAATGGGTCAGGACACCTGTGTTTGCTGTACCTTGCAGAGCGGGTTGTCCATCCTTGATACCAAACATCCTTATCAGTATTTGGTCACACACACAAACGTGCAAATGCAGCATCCTCTTAAAGTGGTAATTTCCTTATCAGCACTTTGCACGAACCAACCAATTCATTAGCATTGACTTTCCTTTGAATGACTATAAAAAAGGGTCCATCCCTTCTCTCTATCTCGCATTCTCTTCTCTTCCTTGTTCTGCTCTAACCTTCCCTGCTCTGTCTCTCCTCTGGCTCTAAAGGGATCCCTCCTTCTGGACGCTACAGTAGGTGAACTCTTGTTAATTGCTCGCAGCAGTTGGAGGTTATCAGCTGGCTGGCAGTGAAGGTCTGAATAATAAGCTGGGCTGAACAAGGCCCAGGTGGAAAACAATTAACACAGGGAAGAAGCGGCTGCCTTCTTACCGGAGAGGATGAAGTGTGTAAAGGCTCAGAAAAACAAGTTTGGACCTAAAAGCACGACTCCAAGACCGGTCCAATAAAAAGAACCCGAGGTCAGTACCAGGAAGGCCGAGGGGATGAGGCAAACTTATCCATTAATGGATCCGCCAAGTGAGTGGGTTTCCAAAAGGAAGGCAGGGGGCAATAACAGGCCAAACTTCGGCAGGTAGAGAAAATGGCTTGAGGCATAATAGACAATCTAATGGGAAATCAAATGAAGTGACAGAGGGTAGCTTCTGGTGCTGCTAAAGAATCTTTTAGGTTCCAAAATACCTTCGAATTTGTGTAATTTCCCATTGATTACCAATGGAGAATAAGTTCTATTACAGAGGAAGTATTGCCATCCATAGGTCAGCTCTAACATTGTCATGGGGGGTTGTTCTATGCTACTACTACTACTACAACTATGCTATTCCCTAAAGGAATCTAATGTAATTGAGTACATTCTCTCCTATTCGCCTAATCAGAGTATTGAAGACCACATTTTCTTGGAATTGTAGGCAATCTTTAATCGTGTGGTGTTCAACCGTGGTGGACTCTGACCGGCAGATTTGCAGCCTCAACCAATACCAAAGAAGTATATATTTTGGTTGCCCCACTTGGCTGTCAAACGGACTTCACCACCACACTGACCCCTGTGTGTGTCCCATCCTGCACTACCCCCATGAATATCGCATCGTGCACTCGATTACACGTCAGTAGCCTTAGTCTGCTGTCATTATGTGGTGTTTGCTGCCCTCTACTGGCCTTAAAATGCGGCTGCAGCTACACCATGGACACCTGCTGCCTTGTTGTCCCAAGCTACGTGGTTATCCACATGAAATACTGTAGCTGCCTGCATTCTTTTGAAATTTCATAGACGGGAATCTATTTGCATGATGCCATCACTTAAAGTGTTTAAACAGAAATGGGAGGCTTTCGGTGACAGGAGTGAAAATGAGTCATCCTCAGCATTCGTTGTGTTATGGTTTCAGCATTCAGCCTTCAGACAGTTCTAAACAAAATAGACTCTACAGGAAGATATTTTTCTTGGCATATATCATGTTTTTTTCAAAATGATGTACATACTTTAGACTTTCTAGTATCAAATGCCTACTTAAAAAGTGCATGTGTCTGCCATAGTGGTGGAAAAATCCCTTGGACCCGGATTGGACTGAGACCAAAATGTTTACAAAGTCTGGCTCCACCCCCTGGAAATGGTTAGGTCGGTATATATTATAAATATCTGTCTGTTAACGTGGAAACAGGTGTGCCAGTGGGTCGGGAAGGTTAGGCAATGGGGAATGGTGGGAACATAGGGGTTACTGCAGGGCAAGAGGGATTCATCTTCAGCATCTTAAACTACAGGAGAGCAAGTACATGGAAGGGGGGAAAAGCTCACAAGGAAAATCTCAGACTAGGAATTGGTTGACATTGTGACATGAAGAGGGAGGAGAAGAGATTAGATGAAGTGGTTGGAGGTTTAGGGTTGACTCATAAACAGGGTAAATGGGAGCGAAGGCAGGCGGTTGGCTGATTAGGTGCTGTATATAAAATCTTGCCCTAAGCATGCCTCCGGCTGCCCTTTTCATGGTGATTCCTGCATTTCCATAATGCCACTTTCTGATGGTTGAGTGTCTGAGGTTGACACGCACACTCGCATCCCAACTATACACCAAGCTCAAATTTTGATCTTCATTGGACAGCACGTCAATGGATGTATTTATTTTTCCAGTGCCATGTTTTTCCAAATGACCTTGCCTTTACGGACAGAATTTCTGCAGAACTGAACATTTCGAAGTTTGTTTTGCTGCTGTATTTATGTATCAATGGAAGATTCTTTGTATATGTCTGCACATAGTCTGACCATGACACCAGCCATGAGCCCACCGTGTTAGCTCAGTTTTCATTGGAATCCTCAGCAGAATTGTATGTGTGTGCATTTCAATTATTTCAAATCTAAGCGTCTTCAATCACAGCATCCCTGTGGAAAATATTTCAGATAAATACTTTTAAGAGGATTTGTAAAATTTAAGTAAAGAGATGGTGCAGTTGAGAGCAGCGTTTTTCTCCTTTTTTTCCGATGTAACCCTCTTTCCAACACATGCACGCACACACACTTCTTCCATCAAGTCTCCACTGTTCATCCTCCACTTTATTGCCTGCAGGCACTCTAACTTGGAGTCTGAACTTATTATGCTTCTCCCCTCTCTGAATTTTGGTGCACACAGCTTGTGAATGGAGAGGGAATGAGCTCATTCTACCTGCGTCAGCACGAGGAATGGTTATGCTGCAGACGGCTCGCGGTGAGAAAAGTGTAATGAGGAAGCACAGGTTTCTCGGCGTTGGAGGCGGCCCCCCCTCCACGTTTGGGATCTGCTTCTCCCTCTCAACCAATCAAGCGTGACGTGATTTAAGCCTCCCGCCGCTGCAGGTGAACTCCACGAGAACAGATTTATGAAAATGTTTAACTTTTTCCTGTAAGATTGCTCCAGGCTCTCTGTCCTCTCTCAAACCCAATCAACCAAAACGCTCCATTTCTCTCTCTTTGTCTCTCCTCTTATCCCCCACTTCCTCTCGCTCTCTCTCCCTCACTCAGCCAGTCCTCACTGTGTCTCTCCATTTTGCGTGCTATCACACCTTTGTCCTCACCTCCAAGAACTAGGGAAATAGGGATGACAAATCTTTTTTTCTCAGCAGGGATTGCTGGAGGGATTTTTTCATTGATGGTGGCTGATTCTTTCATGCTGTGTTTGAGGAAGGTAATGCTCCCATACTCCGCTTTCTCCTCGCGGCAAGCATCGAGCTTGAATGCTTACCCATGGTTTCTGGATATGAACAGTGTGCTTATGTCGCTAAACAAACATAAATACTCAATTTTTGCCATCCTTTCTGTAGAGCACAGGCGAAAATAAACAACATGACAGGCAGTTCTGATAAATGGCCTACTGTGCTCCAGTAGTTGTGACATAGAGGGCAAAAAAAAAAAAGATCGAGGGACAGAAGGAGGGAAGATGACAAGATATGGTGTTTGTCTGATCCTTGAGAGGGGAGAGGTTTCATTACCTGAGGGACTTCAGCAGGGGATGTCTCGGTGGTGGTGAATTTTTTTTTTCTTGCTTCTTGTCAGAGTTGTGGCGCTGCTACATATAGTTCTGTGTTTCTAGTCACTCTGGGATTTCTGGGGCACCAGGAGGAGCCAGACAGCCCACGAATCAACTGTGATGGATGGCTATGTCTGTCCAAGAGGATGGAGGGGTCACCGGGGTTCACAGCGGTGATGGAGACACTTCCCTGCTCGGCCTCCACGACTTTTTTAATTAACCTCCTTGGGAGGACCAGTCTCTTCTCTTCGAGGTAATCTCAGTGTGGAAAGTCCCTTCATTAGGACTTATCTGACCTCTGTGTGTCCAGCCGTGTGTGCAGTTTCTGTCCCTACATCCTCTACCTCCCATTCAAGGCGGTAATGGCACTGCCACACAGAAGGGGAGACAACAGCAGTGAATGTAGTGAGCCCTTCAGAGCTTCCCATTCTCTGTAACCTCTCTGTTTCCGTGTTCACACACCTCTCTCTATTCATCTCTAATTCTCCCTGCTAGACCTGCTCGGTTTTATCTCACAGCGAGACAACTTCATTGATCCCACCAAGAGACAATTGCAGTTTAATGGCGAATTAGGCAAGGCACCTCTTGCCAGATGCCTTTGTACTTTTCCACTCCTCATCTCTCATTTTCTCCTTTCAGCTCTTACTGTAGACCTTATGGCCTCATTATACACAAACAGACAAGAGGCATGGGCAGAAATAAAAATTATCCCATTCCTCACATTAGACTTCTAAGGGACAAACAGGCCTCAGCGCTCCTTAGGGGAAGTGAACCCCTCTGAGTGATGCCCCAGAACAAGCAGATCAAACGCCTCTCCTCCAGCTCCTCGCCTTTCTTCCTATCTCTCTATTTTGGTTTGCCTTCTTTCATGTTGGGGAACAGTGGCTTAAGTGGCTCTATTGGAGCTCTCTGATGGGCTCTCAAATGAAGCCTGTGTGAGCTTGGGAAATAAATTGGTTTGTTTCTGAAGCGGCGGTGCACGTGGCGCCTCCTGCTGTCCGCTCTGTGATCTGTGCAGCGTCCGATGAAGGTGGAGGGGGCCGGCAGGGAAGAGGTCAAGAAAAAAAAAAAGGAATGGGATGAGTCATGCAACTTGCTTTGTTGGAGCATTTACATTTCATTTCAGTCGATGAGAGTTTTATACATGCTTAATGAACATTCTACATTTAATGTATTCACAGTGGAAGGAGGGCATGGAGGGAGGAATACATGGACCCACAACTCCCCCATGTGGACATCCTGCACCAAACAACTTTTTAAAAATCCTAACCATCTATGAACTGAATGAACTGACACTACACAGCCCTTAGAGTATTCAACGTATGGCCTTGTATTCAACAAATATAGCTGCAATACTGACATCATTTTTCTTTAAAATCTGTCCTCTTATATCAAGTTTCCAACCATACTTACGCTTCATGTATGCCAATGAAATACCAAACAGAATATATCCGTTTGGTCCGTTCTCGCTTCGCCAATCCACCTCTGAATTATTCATACTTCTTTAAGATTCCCGTTTTTTTTTTTTTTCCTGCAACTTCCTCATTCACATGCAGCCCAGCAGGGTCCTGGCTTTTCCTGTTTATCTCAAAGTTTCTATCGTCGCCATGTGCAGCAGCCACTGTGTACCCACACCGGTAGATCAGTGTGTTTGCATGTGATTGTCCTTTTGCAAACAGAAAAAGATCAGTAAATCAGAAACACTGTTGTCACTCACTAAAACAGGAGGATACACAGTCTTTTTTTTTGGCTCTGGATGTTTGCATCTGTTTCTTCCTGTTCTGTTTATCTGCATGTTTTCATCTTTTTACAGAATAATCAGCTCTTTCAGTGTGGAAACAAACACACATCTGTCTTGTCTAGTTGCCAAGTGTTAATTATTACATGCCACTCAAAGCGTCTTCCTCCTCCTCTCTGCTTCAAAAGATTGATAGCAGCTACATTAGTTTGTGTCCTTTAAACATTAACATGATTTACATAAATTATGTTTTTCAAATTCTGCCATCTGGGCATTGGCTCCCAGTCTTTATGCAACTTACTGCAGAGAATAAATAGCTTATATTCTTTCAGTTGTTGTATCGAGACTTTTGAATGTGTAATGCTCTTTCTACTCATAAATAATAAGGTATATGTGCACTATGCATTGTATTATCATATTGATGTAATTTGTTCCCAAACAGCAGCTGACAGTATTAATCTCACAAAACATGCCTGCATAATGTTGCAGTAAATAAGTAAACAAGTCCCAGCTGCTCTGGGTCGTATCACTACCGCTGTTTGTGTGGAAATGATAATTAAAAAAATCAAGCCTTTTCTTCAAATACATATTTTTGTTTCCTTCTGACCTCATTAAAATTCAATATGTAAAAAAGTATTGAAGTGTGAAAGGAAATATATCTAAAAGCTACAGGCAAAAACATCATTTTTTTCATGCATGGGTCAATTTTGAGATTGTGTGCTTCCACAACATGCTTTCAGACTAGAGGAAGGAAAACATCCAGCATGCACATTTAGGTGTTTATTTTACTGCGCTATTTGTGTCTTTAGATTTTCCCAAAATCACCAAAAGTTTGCATTATGTAATGCCTAATTTGCATATCTAAACACATTTCAGGAAGCTTCTAATGCAAAAATGCACATTTTTCTTAATGTAATTAATCAACTGGGAGGATTTATGGTGATGTGTACTCTATTCATCTGTAACGTCTTGCTATTTTGCTTGGAGTTTACAGCCCATATCTTTTAAGGACATTTTCTGGAAATATATACAACTCTGAGCCAGAAACTTCCACCTCAGGAACTTTAACATACTCCAAACTTTCTTTCCCATCTATATTCTGAAATTCTTTACAGAGGGATTTATTTTTTTTCATAGATCATTCATGGTCTGATTTATACACTATTTTATCTTTTTATGACTGTTGACAGTATTTTTTTCTGATTTATGAAGTGATAAAAAAGACATCTAACTTCTCCCTGTAAAAACATTTGACTTTAAAATATTGACAAAGTAAAACAAGAATTTTTAACCTGGCTTCATCCAGTGTTGATCCGGAAATGTGTTTTTCAATTTGGCACATATACGTTTCATTCCTATCTATGTATGGAAGGTTACAGTGATGTTGTTCATATTAAACAGAATATTTTATTCCTAAAATAAATGTACTTAGTCCTCTAATTGATTAGTCGATTTAACGAAAGAGCTCCACCGCCACCACATTTTTAAATAAAAAATATTATAATTACTATAACATTTTCATCCCTAGAAAAGTGCCTCAACAATTTCGGAAGTAGTCCTACTAGAGCATCCATCACTGACTTCAGGTAGCATCATCACAGCAGGCTGGGAGATTGAGTAAAAGCTGATAAAATGGTTTTGCTAAGACTAAATATAGGGTTATAATCTGTCACAACACTGTCGCCTGGTTTATTCCACCACAGAAGAATATCCTTATATAAAAACAATTTTATTCTCTTCTCATTCCGGCTTTAATTCGCCGCTGTGAGCCTGAAACAACTTGTGGTTTATATAGTAAAGAAACCAAAGCCGCTTATGACCCTGAGCCCGGGGGCAGGGCGCGAGAAGGTGAGCCGGCAATTTTATTGGTCGCCGCCGTGTCCGGAAGTGTCAAGCAGCCAATTGAACGGCGCGGAGATTTATCTGCGCCTTTGACCACAGGACCCAAAGTACCTGTCAACACAATGCACTTCTTCTGTAAAGGTAATGAGTTTTCTGAATGTTTTTCTCTCACGCAGCAGCTGTTTAACCGCGGCTGAAATGCATATAAAAATGACGGAACACTAATTATCTCCAGGGGAAAGTCTGAGCGGTTTTATGAGCGAAGTTTGTCCCGCTTATTATCTCCACCCGCCGGACTCCGGGAATGACATTTGTTGCCACTAGCAGGATGGAGTGGCTGTTCCAGCGATGCCATAAAGAGCCTGTCATCCTCTCTGCCCTCCGCTCGGTGCTGCTCATGTCCTGTTTGGTAAGAGCTTCCTTCATTATTTCATACACTTTTATAACCATTACTCATTTTCAAACTTTGAAAAAAACTCCGAAGTAATCCATAACAAGAAGGCTTTGGCGTCGTGAATGCAAAATTGTTATTAATTGTATTTATTCTGGCATGTTTGTGCGCAGCTATGTCTGGCTGTGGGATGCTGTGCTGTGCAGAGAAGTAGGACAGATTATAAATTGGTCACTGCGTCCAAGCCAAGGCCCATACTCATTTATCTGTGACAGACAGCGCCAAATAATAAGAGGATAAATACTGAATCCAATCCAATCCAAACAGGGCAATCCTTTCAGAGGGCAGCACATAATTAAATTGAGTTATAACTTACCCTCATCCAAACATAAAATAACATGAAACAACCAAATGTCCAAATAATTTATGTCAGATACAGACATCATTCTGGGATGCCAGAAAGCTGCTCCTCATTTTGAGTTATATCTTTTTGCACCCTTCTATCTCCAGGTCTTGGTACTGACTGTGTCCATGTACCCTGGGTTGTGGTCCATTGGGGTCCAGCTTCATTCAGCTCTCACAGGAAGCTACGTACCAGGCCACCACTCTGTGCTTCTCATCAACAGCCCCAACGAACAGGCAGCCAAGGACATTGGCAGGTACAGTACTGAAAAAAGTTCAACTTCCCTGGTTAATTCATTGTATTGAATAATTCATTTTATTTGTTTGTTTCAGTACAAGATATTTAAAATGTAAATTTGCATTATTTTATCTTTAATTATATGATTATTTTTAATTATAATATTGTATTTTTTTTAAATACGCAAATGCAGAATTATCTTATTAGATATGTGTTAATTTGCAGGTATTTCCAGAACAGAAAATGGAACATTTGATTTCAAGGTTCAGAATTCTTGTTTTGTGTTGCTGGCGTATTGGAGCCAAAAGTTTTCACAAAGGCAAATGTGGATATCTTTTTTTATCACTACATACGTTTAGAAAATACTGTCAACAGCAATAAACAATTTAAGAAATGTTTTTAATAGGGCTCCCCCTCTTAGTCTGCTAGTTGTTTTGATCTTAGTTTGCTAAGATTTCCTTTTTTAGTTAATTATGTGTTCTTTTTTATGCTGAATGACTTCTTTTCAAGAAGCTTATGAGCAAAACAAATGATTTAAAGTGGTGCTTTTGCATGATTCTTTGTGAACTGGGCGTCTGTTGATTTAAATCAATTAACCAGTTAGTCGACCACATTGTATGTACAAGTGTTGGTGGACTAAGAATTCCTTCAGTTGAGACCAGCACTAGTTTTTAAAGAGTAAAATGTGCTGTTGTATATGAACTACTGCTCTGTAACCTTCAGGATATACTGTAGATAGGACTGAAACTCAGGAGTGTAAGTGCTGCTGAAGTGGAGATTTCTGGCTCAGAGTATGAGGTAAAAAAAATCAGTGTGAGAAAACAGCCTTGCAGGGAACTTCAGGTAAATCGAATAAAAAATGTAATATATCAACACCAAACTTCCTCAGTAAAGTTTTCTGAAATGTTAAGTTTTTAATATGCAAATGATAATATTGCACGTCAAAGGAATTGTATCACCTTTTTGGACCTGTACAGCTTAATAATTAACTTGTCATCTAATATCTTATTTGTTTAATCTGTACAAAAACATAAGTGAAAGCAGCCCTGCCTTATAGACGTCATCGCGTCTGACAAAGAAAAAAACACACCTTAGTTCATGCACAGAATAAATAAACGAGATAACACAATTAGATTGGTGATCTTTTGAGGTGCTGGTTGACTGTTTGAACAGAGCCCAGCCACCTGTTTCCCTCTGCTTCCAGTCTTTATGCTAAGCTTACAGGCTGCTCGCCAAAGCTTCATAGTTACAGAACAGAGATTGGTTTCAGTTATATCAATCTCCAGATTTTACTCAATGCAACAAAATGTGTATTTCTTCTCCATTATTCTGCATGCTTGTAAAATTCCTCTGCTTTGGCATGGCTTTGGATTTTGAGTTCAAAGTCAGTCAGCCAGACATACAGTAAGTTTGACTTTTCCCAGAGAAGAGATACAGTCCTGTCAAACTATAGAGCGCTGTGTTTGCACTCTCATCTCCTTTGTTGGCATTTTAGCTGCATGTAAATGAGATCTATTTACCACGTGTCAAGACAGAAGGTAGCTGTGCACAGTGTGGGTGCCAGATATGTAAATCACCTCCTTCGGAGACTCCAGTTAGAGGAGGGGGCACGACTGAGCTGGTAATAAACTATAATATCCGCTTAGCAAGCAAACTTTAACATCTTTTCAGAATTTAGTGCATAAAAGTCCTTTTACCTGCGGCCTTTGTAGAACAGGAACATAATGAAAGGGCTTGCTTTCATGCTGTAATTGATAAACAGCTGGTGGCTTGTAAGTGTTTGATTTTTCTCTCATCTCTTTCCATGTGTAACCCCTCTCCTTTTCCATCCACACCCCTGACCATTCTGTCTTTTTTTCCAGGGCGATCATGGAGCGGCGGCTGGCAGCCAGCGTTAACATTCTCTCCAGGACCTCAACAATGTAAATCAAATTTTCCCTCTTACCTTGACACAACTCTGTACCCAGCTGGGGCACCAACACAAAACCTAGCTTGGTTATAATGTCCCTGACATGTTAAGTGCACATAAACGCAGATTTTCTTCTTTTCTTTCCATGACTTAGCTGTTTACCTTGGAAACCACAAGGTGAATGGGCTGCATCCGAATGCTTTTATCAGTTTTCCCATCTCTAGAAGCTGAGTTAGCCCTCAAAGTGGTCGTTTGTTTGTACGCATGGATTAGCTTTCCTGTTAATGCATAACCACAAACAAAGTGGATGAGGGTATAGCTGAAAAGAAAAGGCAGCTTTAATGACTAATTTAAGGATGACGGTGTTGATTGAGGTTTTTAGGTATTTATGTTTAAGTGCACATGTGTAATGGAGGACTGAGTTTCATCCAGGCTTATTGAGTCTTACATTTCAACATTTACTTTGACATTTCACATCTTTAAATACAGATTCTTAGTTTGTGTTTTGCTGTCTTTCACAACCCACCAGGAAAAGCACCATGTTTAAAAGCAGAGAGGCAGTTTTGCACTTGACATCATAAAAGCCTGCCTGGAACACTTTGACAGTATCACTGTGAATCCCAGCGGCCATAATAAATGGTTGGGCAAGGTTTGATTGTTGTGTTATTTCGAAAAATACAGTTGTTCACATAAGCTTTTTTCCACTGAATTCAAAGGCTCTTCGCTGTGCATTGGTAGTTTGCAGCCCATAGTGTAGATGTAGATGTGTGGTGCAGTTCTAATGTCTTGGGTTTTCTGGTTCTTCAGGTACTATTGGAAAGGCGAAATCCAGGATGCGAGTGAAGTTCTGATGGTAAGCTTCCTGAGAATTTGCTTTTATGATAAACATACTCACCGGGAATGCTGAAGTTGAAAGCAGAACAGTAAGATGAGATGTCACTGTTGTTGCAGCTGGTGAAAACAAAGACCTCCAGGATCCAGCAAGTCATAGATTATGTGAGGTGAGAGGTTGCTTTATGAAATGCTTGTTTGACATGATTGAAAAATGTGCATTAAATTGCTGTTTAACTTTCAAACTAACTTAATTCTTAAGGTGGAATGCAACTAAAGACCTGTTTTCAAGGTTCATTTCGGTTATTTTCAACTTGTGTCACTTGAAATAACTCCACCGTAGATGTTAACGAATTGGACGTCCAGTGAGCACCGAATCCAACAGCATCAGTCAGCTTGACATCTTGACCCTTCAGTCTGTTTCCCTCCAAAATAGCTTTTTCATTTTCCAAAAGATAATATTTCTTCATTGTGACAGTAGTTTTGTTTCCAACTACAAACATCTATGTGCATTTTAAAGCTTGAATGAGAAATCTTTGTTAAAAGTGTTGATCATAATCATAACTAATTGCAGAAGTTAGCATATACTGATGTGTCTCTCATAGACTACTTGAAATCACTACTTGAAGTCAAACTATTAGACATGTTGAATTGCTAAGTTGTTGAAACTTCATATCTTTGGGTTGAAAAGTTCAGGTTGAAATAATTGGAATTAATAGGAACTCCTAAGGGTTGCTTCTTCCTGCTTCACTACAGTGCAGACACTCTTCTCACTTACATTCTGCTTTGTGTTTTTTTTTCCACTTTATTCATACTTCTTTAAAAAATCTCTCGGGACATTTAGCATAAATAATGAATCTCATGGGTGAGCAATTTATGAAATGCTACCCTGAACGTTAACAGATCCAAACTCGTGGTCTACTGAGAGTTGTGCCTTGGAAGCTACTACACCTCTCTGCACATCAGAATGGATAAAGTTTACAGACTCGAACTAAAACAGAAGATTGTCATACACCAGGCAAGGATATTAATGCTGGAGAAGTCTTCTGAACTCCACCACACTCTGCTGATGTCTTCTGCATCTCAACTCGACAAGATTTAGATTGACAGCTATGTCTAAATGACACCGTACCTCTCCCAAGACTCACCGAGACAAAACCACTGAATGAATGGGCTGTAAATGGGATTTTCTACCTGCTGAGATAATCTGGGTGCAAAAGCTAAAGATAAGTGCTAGACTGTTCTCCCACAGAGGGGAAAATTTATGGATTCTGCTCAGCCAATGTCATCTTAGGACATCTGGCAGACAGCCAAAGCTGGGCATAAAGACCAACCATAGGCACTCTGGCATTGCAACTAGAAAACTGGTTGGAAACATTAATTCATCGCCTTGAAGAAAAAGTGGAGAGAAAGTCTTATGCGGAAAAAAGTTGAGAAACTCATCTAAAGAGACAATTCAGACTATTACTCTGGTTGTGGGAGATGCCATTATCAGGAACCTAAGATATTAAGACATTCCGGATGTGACTGTCTAAACTGATGAATAAACATACCAAAATAAATCATATCCTTCAATACGTGGAGGCCAAAGAGCAGCGATAAGTGAGGATTTTGTCAAAGGCTGTTTCTTTTATTAGTGGACCACTGATCCACAAAGAAGGATCAACAGGTTCAGCAGATTCTTATCACTGAACACATGGCTCAGCAACACCTGCAGTCTGAAAGGGATCAACTGCATTGATACCTCCAATCTGTTCTGGAGACGTAGGCATTTTTTCAGCACAGGTGGCTTCTACCCAAGCAGATCTGGAGTTAAAGCACTGATGGAGCTTTCTGGTTCAGCCTGTGACACTCATCTGCCAGGCCTAAGTTGGTGCGCCTTGCCTCGGCGACACAAAGACTAAACAAAGTCAGCGTGCTGACAACCAGCTCAGGAATCAGCCCCGTAATTCCTCCTCCCTCGACTCTCCTCTTCCCCCTTCCTCATTCTAGGACTCATTGATAGAATGAAAATAATAATGTACTTTATTTGTCCCCTTGGGGAATTCAATTTCATTCTGTTGATATTTTCCGATTTATAATCACACATGCATTAAATGTGAGAAGTCACAGGCAGTTCTCATGAATGGTTTGTATGATTTCTGATGAAAAGTGAACTGAAATTGCATTGCTTTATCGCAAAAACCTGAACGATGGCGTAACCAGAAGACTGGAAGATCGGTGTTCATGTCCCATCTGTGTCCTGCTCGAAGTTATGTATGGAAGTAATTTCTTTTAACCCTAACTCTGCCCCTAAACCTAAAGAAATAACAGTTCTGTTTCTTCGCACCTGGTCCGTCTGCTCCACTCCAGTTCCCAAATCTTTGTGCTATTCTTCTGAACTGCATGTTCCTTTTCTTATTTTGTTAATGCGTAACAAAATGTACTCAACTATATCTGCATTATCAAATTTAATACCAAGTACTACACTTTAAATTGGCAAAGAATGCTTTTAACACTTTAGCTTTATTAAATGTCAGGTCTTTGGCAGGCAAATCGTATTAAATTAATGATTGAATTATCAATACAGCCTCATTTTATCTTTCACTCAAACTTTTTTAGACCGAGATAAGTGCAGCAGTTCTTAACCACCCAATCAACCCCAATTTCAGTTTTAAAAGCAAAGCTATGGTGCATATGAAAGGAGATGGAGTTTCCCTTCTCTTTAATAATTATTGTCAGTGCAAGCAGTTTTCTTATGGAAAATGTGCTTCTTTTGAATCCATTGCTCCTCAGTTGATTTTCTCTTCCTAAGTTGTATGCTCAAACATCTAAAGGTCACCTTAATATTGACTGGTGACTTTGTTGAACTGCTGCCTACCAGGTGCATGGACTTCGACTGTGTGGTAATTGATGCTGATGTTACAAGTCACATTGACGACCCCCAGGACAGCAGCACTAAAGAACTGTGTTGTTTTCTGGATGACTCGGCACATGCCAAAGCCCACACATAATAAGAGGCACACTGGACTTAACCCTGTCCATCTGGAGAAGTTCAGATACAATTTTTTCCTTCTTGATACCATTTCTGATCCCTGGACTTGCATATCGGCGGATACCGTGTACCTATTGGATACCAGTGCGTTAAAACATATATTCGTTTCCAATACTGGCAAAAGAACAACTTTACCTCATCATCATCTTTCCACCACAGCCTTGTAAATGTCAAGAGAAATATTTCTATGGTTGTGATGACTGCTCTTTCCGATCATTCCTGTCTTTTCTTTGAGAAGAACTGTCTCGCTGCACTTGTGTCGGTCAATGATCTTGTAGATCATTTCAGTTGTGAAAGAATGTTATTGATGCCATTGCTTTCACCAAGGTAATGACGGTCTCTGGTAAGAAAAAGGTACCACGACTGGTAAAACATTCTTAAGAGTGTTATAAAGAAGAATGTGGGCTGCTAAAAACAAATCCCCAGGTCCATTATAATATCTATTTACAAGTGAGAAATGCACGTCCTTTTCTCTGACATAATTGCCCAAAGCAATGATAATGATCGTGCCTTATTTGCTACCGTCGACTGGCTGATAAACCCTCCTGTGTGAGGAGCCCCTGGACTCTGATCCACTAAATTATGCCATGAATGCCTTCTTCTTTCCTGACAGAATTCAGAAAACGAAACAAGCTGTCAGTTTCTCCACATCAAATACAGGGTCTGTATTGTCCTAACATGCACTTAAAACAGCACGACAGTTTAATCCTATAAACCATATAACCTTGGAGGAAACTGCAGTATTTGAGATTCTCCTCCCGCTGCCTTGATATTCTGCCTACAGGCTTTTTCAATAATGTTTTAACTGCATGGCATCAGATCTGCAAATAGTCAACACTTCTCTACTCCCAGGCTATTTCCCACAGGCCCTGAAAACTGCAGTTAATAAGCCACTACTTAAAAAAGAACAATCTTGACAACTCACTAATGACCAATTATAAGCCTATATCAAACCTCCCATTTCAAAGTAAAACCATTAAAAATGCTGTTTTTCAATAGCTTAACACCTTCCTAGTATGAAACAATTGTTTTTTTCAGTCAGGAGTTTGACCAAAGCACAGAGAATGTTAAAGTTTTTGGATGACATCCACTAAAACACAGACAGTGGAAAAGTTTCATTCTTATTATTAGACCTCAGTATTCAACACAGTCGACCACAGCATATTACAGTTGTACCAGACTGGAAAATGGTGGGAATTTCTGGCATAGT
>CAFUXE010001009.1:139884-191124 GCA_903364295.1 Serranus cabrilla | reverse complement strand
CAGGGACTATCTGAGCATATAGAAAAGTGTCCCCCCAAACTCCCATTCTCAGGCCTCTTCTGTTTAACACCTACGTGCTGCCACTGCTGTATGGAAAACAACATATCTGACTGTAATTATGCAGATGACACACACATTTATATGACAATATCAACAGGTGGTTTTGTTTCTTTTCTTTCAACACATAGGATCACACAGGTTGGTTGCCCTCTAATATGACCCACACACAGGAGTGTTTCCTAATTAAGTGCCCCTATCGTATACTCATATCTAAACGTAACATTCCTGATTTTAAACATTTAGTAAACCGTGCGGAAAAAATCACAGTTTGGTTGGATTCAGACAACAAAACTACTTATTTGGGTCTAGGAAGAGATTTTGGGTTATGGTTAAAGTACATTTGTAGCATTATTTCACTTACATCAAAAAACGTGGCGTCATTACATATGTGACGTAGTTGCATTAGTTATGTTAAGTTAAATGCATTGGTCTCACGTTGGCCACTAACAGTTGTCACAGTCCTGTTTTTGTTTCACCCATCCATCCACCACTGCCTCCTACCTCTGTGGACTTTGTTGCTCTTTATACCATGTCACCTGGCGCCCTTTTCTGCTCTGACTTCCTTATTTACTCCAATCATAAGAACTGCAGCCACTAGAGGACATCACCTAACAATAAAACATAAATATGAGCCATATAATGCTGCTTGTACGAAGGACCTATGGGATTATCTTTGCGGGGAGAACAACCTTATTATTTTTTATATTGCCTTGTTTTTCTTTTATATCTTGTCTTACTGCCTTTATGTGTATATAAAGCACTTAAGTTGAAAAATGCTACAAATGAATTTCTTATGTAGTGTTCACCTATATGAAGAAATGTCTTATCTGACATGTTTGTATTTGTCCCTTCAAGGTCCATCCACCCATATGCAAACCCAGAAGTCCTGAGCTTCCCGGTGGAGGACGGCAGTTTGGCTTACATGAAGTGGATGGATGAAGCCATTCCAGAGGACTGATACATCATTAAAATCAAGGCCAATTTCTGCATGGACTGCAGCCGAACAAGGACCCTGAGCCATGCATACAGGCTGTTGTTTGAAGGCTTTGGACTGAAGGGTTCATAAAGCACTCTGTTCAACGAAAATTCAATACGTGACATTTATACTATTTTGTTGCTCTGACCTTTTCTTTGTAAATTCAATATGTACCGTGGAGATTAGATTTCAGTCTTTTATAAAGCTTTGTACCAAAGTCATAGAAAATACTTGCTTCTTATTGAGTGGCAGGTGTCAGTTAACACTGCGTAACAGGACCCCTCAAACAAATGCAGTCCCAGTGGACCAGTCAGTTTCAGGGCAATACACCATGTGTATTATGGCGTAGGTAACATACTTCTCCTTTGATGATGTTCTCAATGAATTCTTACTGGTTAAACTGACTCGCAGTAACTTGAACTGAGCACAAACAAACTTTAGACAATGTATGAATCCATTGTTTGTCAAGCACCTTTAAAGGGCCCATATTTGTGTCTGTAGTTAGCAGCACCCTCTAGTGGCTGTGGCAAATATAGCGGATGCCAATGCGGAAGTGATGTTATGGAGTATAGCAGCATGGGCCGTTTCACAATGTTGGTTTAGGATTAATGAATGGATGAACTGTCACCTGTAGGGGTGCACATTTAGAAAACATCCTGTCGGTGACATCAGAGGTGCTTGTTTGTCGGAAAACAACATTTATGTGGTCATACGGTTTGGAGGATCTGTGATATTACAGTTGAAAGTGCCCAGATTTTTTAAAAAATGGTCTCAGTTAAGGAATCACTACTTTGTTGTAAGCATTCTTTGCAGACACCTCATTGTGCATTATTGCTTCAACATTGCTGCACCTTTTCTACAGGAAATACTCTCCTTTAATCGGTAACATTTGCATTTGATGAAATATATCCTTTAGTTTTGCTTTTTAATCCTTTAAGATTAAATCACTTTCTAGAAGTAGGAAGACAATTAATGTAAAGCTTTCATAAAAAGCTTGCATTAATTAAAAAAACAATGTCTTCTCAATGAAGCGGTGTTATTGAACATAACATTGCATATTTTGTTAGCTTATACTTATTATTCTGAATTTAAAAGAGAACTTTTTTGTAAAGCTCTTTTCAAAAACACTTCCAAAATGAGAAACTTGACCAGCAACACTCAGACAGACATGACATCAGATCAATCTCCATCAGTTCAATAGATTATTGATCTGTCAGGCTGGAGAAGACTTCCTGTATTGGTAGTGAACACACAGCTGTTTGCATATTGCATTTACAAGTAAAAAGGCTGAATTTGCATCAAGTTAGCTCAGCTTGCACTAAGAAAGAATCCCTACCTCCTTATATAACAAATCTACACAGCACTACTGAGGATAAAGTAATGAACAAGTTTGACTGACTGCCTTTATTTGACTCCCTCGTCTTAAAAGTTAAAATAAATCACAAAAACAGGGTAATTTGTTGGTCTGCTCTTGGGCTACACTTGCACATCTTGAAAGCATCACAGGTCTCGTTATCTGGCTTTCATAAATATGCCACAGAGGTTTAATTAACGATTTTTTTTCAAATAACTTTTAATATTCTTAATTGCAACAAATCTGCCAGTCACACCATACCATATTTGTGGTGATACTGGTCAGCTGTGCGTGCTTACCTCACTAAACAAAAATATGCACTAAGCCTCCGTGTGCAGAAAGCGTTTCCGGCATGAGGCCCCAACAAAGGAACTGCAGACACAGTTTAGTCGGGTGTTGTGTCTGTGGAGCCAAAATAATCCTCCCCATCAGGTCCAGAGATCAGGCCAATGGGTGGCTATGTGTGTGTGTTTTTGTGTGTGTGGGTGTTTTTTTTTGTTGTTTTTTTTACTTCAGTGCTTCTGTACCAATTCACATCAGTGTGTGTATAAGCTATGCAAATGCACAGATGCCTGTGTGCCTGTGTGAGCAGTTATGGCCTGCATGTGATGGATGACACTGTGAGGAATAAATATTGCAAAAACTGAAAGAGGATGCTGCAATTTGATTAAATGTTCACTAGATGGTGGTGTTTCGATATACATGACACCACTGCCAGACATTCACTGAAGAGGCATTTTGAACTAATGCAGGTCGCCTGTTATTTTTTTTATTGTTCATTCATTCAACATTTATTTATAGTCATTGAGGGGCAAACCTCATTTCCAATGACACAGAATCCATTAATAGAAGATAAAAGAGAGAAAGAAGAGCTAAATAACAGAGAAATACTAAAAGCCATCAATTTGAAGGTTTATTAGGATTGTGACATGTTGTAATTAGGGTTTAATTACTGATGATAGATGAATACAAATAATTATAACCCCAAAATACAGCTGTGTGAAAAGCCCAAAATATTTGCAATAAGGTGTGAAATCAGTAGCAAAATGTAACTTTACTTAAGTACAGTTCTGAGGTACATACTTTACTTGAGTATTTTTACTAGTATTTCTACTCTCACTACATTTAGCTGCCAGCTTTAACCACTTTTCAGGTCAAGATTTAACATGTAAAGTCAATTTTAAGAGATTAGACATTTTTTGATTAAACCTCACAAATTCTTCTTACATAAATGCATCAATACAAATAATCCAATTATAAATTAAGAATACAATCTGAGTGGGGACATTCTGCATAAAGAGTACTTTTACTTTTGATACTTTAAGTACATTATAATGCCAATACTTTTGTACTTTTACTTCAGTAAATTTTGTATGCAGGACTTTTACTTGTAGTGGAGTCATCTCGCAGTGTGGTATTAGTACTTTTACTTGAGTAAGGGATCTGAATGCTACCACTCCTCTTCTTACTGAGAGGCTGTGGAGGTTCTTTCTCCTCCACTTAATATGAAACGAGGTTCGACTTTATCGACTGAGCTCGTAGAAAGATACATATTTAGTTTCCTCTAAATAGTCAAACACATCGTGTATAGAGTCTCTCCCACTCACTGTTAATTATCCTCTATACAGTACGTTCAGTCAAAGCCTCGTTGGCGATTAAAGAAAAAACATATATTTCTATATGACTATTAACTAATGTGTGTAAACAAAGAGACATATGGCTTTCTCCTCCTCTCCCTGTGTGTCATTAAATTCTCCATGGGATGCAGATTTAGAAACGGGATAATTAAGAATAAGCTGTAAGAAACAGACGCTGATAACATGCTCCCACTGAGAAATTCAATAAACTGGGGATAATAATACACACACACACACACACACACACACACACACACACAAACAGAGCTATCCGATCCAGCAGGGCAAGGATTGTTAGCTAAGGAGTTTTTTATTAACTGTCAATATAAAGTGGCGTCACAGCAGTTTGAAAATATTAATAATACAGAAAAGAAGTCTATAGCTTATATGGATGTAGTCAGCAAACTACAACATACTTTTTTCCTGTTCACATTGTGTTTTGTCTAACAGTGCTGCAACCCAGGGTCATGGGCAATACAGTCGACGACTCACTAAACACTAACACACACATCTTTAATTGTTTAATCTTATTTTCTTCACTAGATCTGACACAAAAAATATATTTTTATTGGAATACAATTTTCTGATTCAATTCTTAATCTGTCTTTTGGCCTATAAAATGTCAGCAAATAGTGAAAAATATCCATCTCTGCCTGTCAAAAGTAAAGCCGATATGTTTCAGTGTCTTGTTTTGTCAGTGAATCTAAAGATATTCAGTTTATATGCATAAAAGCATGACATCTCAAAACGTTAGAGGCTCAATTAGTTGACTATTTGTTGCAACTCTAGTCTTCTTCATACAGAACTGAAATATGTCGGTGAAAGAGGAACAGTGAGGAGTCAAAACAAATGAATTGAGAGAGGCTTGTCAACAAGGCTTGCTGAACCTACATACACATACTATTACTTTTATATTTCAGGAGCAATTATATTGATTTCTATTCCTGTAAATGATCCAGTTTTCCTTTTTTTTCTTGCAGAAATTTAAGAATCCGAAAACCTTGACAGTTTTCTGACGGGAAGCTGAGCAACAACACACAGGAAAATCAAGGTACACCAGTCAAGTGTGGCTGTTCTTTTATTTAATAAGGTTGAATCAATGTTAAGATAAAAGTGGGTGAAATTGCATGTAATAGTGCCTATCACGCCTATGCAGTAGAGAGCTGTACTGCACAATTTGGTCCTTAAGGGAAGATATTTGCAGAAAAATAGCAGAGAGATTAAAGATTTGACTGAAAATACATTTAAAAAGAATCGGGGTCTCATGCTATTGCTGCAATGATTACAGCACCCGCCAGTCATGTCTTTTGTTACTTCATTTTGGAGTTCTTGGGTAGCAAACAGTAGATAATACCTGCATTGACCTGATCTGGGGAACAAATGTTTGAAAACTTGTGAGAAATCTTGTGCAATTTTGAAAGAAATGCAATCCTTGTGCAGAGTGGCACAATCTGTAAAAGGGGCAGGAGCGGGGCGAGTACATTGTGGGTAGGAGGAATATTTTAGCAGCAGACATTTAGGGGTGATGGGCTGGGAGGAGCTTCTCCAAACAGAAAAGTGCTCTTTCCTGAGGAGGTGCAACATGATTATTCAGCATCCCAGATCTGCTTCTGAGAGTGGATGATCTACTTTTTAATCTGAATGCATATTTTAGAATAAAATTAAATCTTTTCTGCATGTTTAAAAGTTTTTGCTTTATGAAAAATGAGCTTTGTATTAAATAATATGCCCTCACAGTAGACCAAGATGGGATTTTAAAATAGGCTGAAAATGAGCTTTTATATCAAACATAACATGGATCAACTTGTCATAAGACAGCCATCTTTAGACTTCCATACCTGCCACAGAGATTTGTGCTCATTGGCTGCTCTCCCTTAATTACACTACATGTTAGAAGCTAACTTAAAAACTATATGAATGATACTTTTATGCATAATGAGGAACAGTGACATTTGATTAACTTTGAGAGCAGTGAGAGAAGATAGCAGAGAACAGCGTATCTCATTGGTGTGACCTTTTCAGAATGGACAGCTCTGAAAATGTGCTGTGAAGTGCTGCCAAGTGGCACAGCCAGCTGACCAAATTAAAGACTTAATTCATTTATTAATTACTGAGTCCAAAAAATGTCTAATTTTCTGTATTAGAGGTTGAGTAGGCCACAGCCCCAGGCCTTTAGAGCTGAGACAATGCAGAAGTGCCTTAAATCTGCATTCTCTTTAATGGCCAGCAGGGGGCGACGCCACTGGTTGCAAAATAATTCCAATTGTATAGCAGTCTATGAGAAAATGAGCCTACTTCTCACTTGATTTATCCCTAAGAAAAATTTTTCCAATGACTTTATGATTTTAATATAAGTTTCAAGTCTTCTTTATTACAGCATGATGTTCATTCTGTAGGTTATGGTGCAATTTAGAGTGAAAAAGATGATTAAAAAACCATTGCTACCAAGGCAACCTGTCAGTCAGGATTGAGGTGTAGCAAAGTGTATCCATGGAACTGTGTAAATTTAAAGCTGTGATTTTTGAGTCTTACACAGCATGTTTTCAGTTTGTGAAAGTTAATTTTTGAAACTGTCTTGATCATATTTCAGTTGTAAAAAAAAAGTCTCTCTATTGAGCCTGCTGTTTATTTTCACAGTTGAATACTTTGTTGTTTTAAGCCTGTTAGCATTAGCATCCTAATAATCACAGTTGAGGTGAATTATAGATGCATCCTTGCTAACCAAGCTAGCTAGCTAGTGCTAGTGCTAGGCTAGCTGGTAACTTAGCAATGTTATGCTGACAGTACCTGGTTAGTAACCTATAGAACCTCCCCAGTGTCAGCCTCTTGTCCAAATATGGTCACTTCTGGTTCCAATAAACCAAGATGGCGGCTTCAGGCTTCAAAGTAGGAGTCCAAAAACCAGTGGGTGATGTCACGGTGGCTACTCCCGCGTCCTTTACACAGTCTATGGTAGGGACAGAGTGCGAAACATGGAAAAAGTTATTGACCCTTTATAACAGCACCCAGGCATGCTTAATGTCATGTGTAAGCAGGCGTGCATAATGATGCTGTTTTGGAAACAGCACATCCTTCAAATTATAAACTGCAGATTAAATTTGCATAGCAGACCTGGTGTCATGTAATGGCTGCAGGGTTTTAATCAAGTGAAAGACAACACGTCATCCGTCTTACAAGCCGTCAAGGACAACATCAACAATCTCTGACTAATCCAAACAGGCACACTCTGCTTTATTTACACACACTGTGCACTTTTTTGTTTTGAACCTTGTGAGTTTTAATAGAGTGTGTGGATTTCTTGTGTCTTTTATAGACATGGTGGCCTCTTGCCACTGGCTTTAACTTGCCTAAAGATAAGATCTCTGACGCACAGCCAAACTGATGTTGTGGTACATGTAAGCTCTGAATTGGCTTAGCGCTCTGGGTTACATGGAAGGGAGGGACGGGTAATGGCTCAGCGCCTGAGTGAGTAAGCCTACACTACAAGGTGATTGCTTCCTTCTCCTCATCAGCACCTCCTCTTCTTCACCCTCTACAGATCCCTCCCTTGTCAAGCTCCTCCCACCTCCCTGCCTCTGTGTACCTCATAAATCACCATCTGCAGTACATGTGTTCTGTGTAAGACGCACACTCGCGGAAAATGAGAAAGAGAGGAATTGGAGACACTTGGTGAGGTAATGAAGAAGCCAATTTCTTCTCCCCCTTACCTTCCTCCTGGCTGTGTTGCTCCCTCCCTCCCTGTGCTCGCTCCCTCCCTGAGCTGCTACGCGGACTCCGTCATCAAAACACACAGTGAGGCGTGTTGGCTTGCTCACACTCTGTAGCTTGTGGACACACACATTCACACACAATCTCACACTGGAGCCAACATTCAAGATGCAGCAGCAGGAGAGCATGCCTTCTGATTCCCTGTCAGGTAAATGCAGAAACTAGATACATATCTCTGTCATCCCTGCATCATTATCCATCTTATTTCTCCTCCTTTCACTGTTAAATGACACATCTTCTCTCCCTTGTTTCCCTGGCTTCTGTCTCTCCCATTCTCCCTCTCTGTATCCATCTGTCCATGTTCCTTCTTGTGTGTGTGTGTTCTTATGTATTCCCGTGAGTACCTGTGCTTTTAAGAGGTAATAACCATGATAATTGTTATTGTTGGAAAAACAGGAGGTGTGCCTTTTTCCATATGGCAGTGCTGGAGGGAGTACATTAAGGTGGAGTAGCTCCGGCTACTACGACTGCTTCACATCCAAAGCACAGCTGTGCAAGTACATATGGACTGGAGAATATTGCATTCTTCTGACCTAGATACAATGACAAAGCTTGTGCTACTTTAGCTTGTTTTCTTTCTAACTTACACCGTGTGTAATATGTTTGACTTTATGATGCAAAGTGTTGTTTTCAGTGTCCTCTTATGGAGAGACATCACGACTTGCACCCTCACTGCTGTAGAGATTCAGTTCATATTCCAAACTTAAAAATTTGAGATGAGGTTTGGTTTGGGGAACAGTGAAAGAGTGTGTTTGCATGTGCTGTGGTCGGCCTGTGGAGGCTGAGAGATGTCCTTGGTGATGAGGACGATCCTGCTGGGTATTGAGCTGGGAACTAGACTGTGCACACATCTTTCATTAGTTATGTAATTCATTTGATTAGAGCCAGTGAAATAAAACCAGGAGGTAAAGAGAATAATTGTTGGTCAGGTTTACACAAACTGAATGCTAGGTTACTATACAAGCGAGGACAATTAAAATCAATAGAATTATAATAAGAACTTGTGTTTTTTCCCCTCGTTGCACAGCATCAGAACTCATTACAGCAACTCAAAGTGAGCCGGAGAACTACAAAAACCTGAGAGTAGCAAATAATGAGACTTTTTCTGGTGAAAGGAAAAATTACATTTTGACTTCATTTCACCTCTCAATGACTCTGAAGATTAACACCTAAAATAAAGTGTTGGGCTGCTCATTAACAGACTGTTTCCCCATTAGCCACATTATTCAACAGTCAACAGTTAGTTGATGCGCTGCTGAAATAAAAGTGTATTTATTTATGGTGGTTTTTAAAGAGGATCAGATGGATCATGTGCCAGCATGCATTGGGCAGAAGGTAAGGAAATCAGTTTATTATAAAATAAAGAGAAAGATTGCATGCTTTGTGCAAAACTGAACAGTTAGAGGTTTCAGAGGAATAGGTGGATTTTACGTCTTTGTGACATTTCCTGTGTTAGTTGAACTTGAAACCATTAAGCTGATCCTTAGTTAGCAACCAGTGTCTCCGGCCCAATTGCTAGAATATGTTTTTGTCAGGTGATGAAGCAAGACGCAGACTTTTGAACTGGAGACTAGTAGTCATTTCCTGTTGTCGGAAGTTTTGCATCATTGTGTTTTTGTTGGAAGTTATGTCTGGCAATTATATTCGTTTTACCAAACTTCAGCGTGTTTAAAGTAGCATTCATCACGTGTCACAATGAAAACAGGATGTAGTGGTTTAGAAATGTTCACATTCAATATATTTGTTGTTTCAAAAATTAGAGATTTAATGTAATGTAAAATGGCAAAATGTATTCTGGCGAATGGATTGGCAGCTTGGTAGGTTAGTCACTAGGTCAGTTGGTCAATCCACAAACATTTCCCCAACAGTCACAGTTTCTCACCCTGGGAGGCTGATAAGGTCATTACGTATTTATTAATAGTGGGCATTTTACACAATCAAGTTTGTCTTCAAGAAGGTGTGTCTTTGTTTTCATGCCAATTGGTTTAGGAGTGATTGTCATAAATTGGTACAGAACTTGCAGATGGATTCACTTGGTCAGCTGATCAACTGTTCATGCCAAGTTGCAAGAAGAGGGTCCTGATCTATTTGTCATGGACTCTTGTGAAATGCATCATTGGTTTCAGCAGTCTTTGTTTCAGTGGTGTGTTTGCCCTGCCCCCAATTATAACTCAATAACCATTTTTCGTCAACACTTGAGTTCTTTCCCAACGCTTTAGTCACGTCCCCTTTGATAACTTAGGGCAGTGTTTGTGGAGTTATGTGTGAATATGCATGCACACATGGATGCATACTTGTTTGTGGTTGCAGCTCTTGCAGCTTCTTCTTTAATACATCTTAACATGAAGCATTTGCACATTTTTTTCTGTTTCCTCCAAGTTCACCAAGTTATGTATTGTGGGACCACTTTTTGCGAGTCAGGTAACAAGACTAGATGATAATTCTTGATAAATGCATCATCATTTTTTGTTTTGAACCCCCCTCTGCCCACGTGACAACATAATGTATAATGTATGTTTTTCCATAGAAGCAGGTGAGCTAGAGCTGGAATGGAATCAAAGAAAATAGAAAGTAATGATGGAAAAACAGCATGTTTTCTGTTATGTTTGTTTCAGGTAAGATGCAGTGAAGGTTGAAATCGCAGCTAGTCATTATCCTCAATATGTTCTAAAAGGAGAAACCTCATGCCTGAGCTCTTCAGGTAGTGTTTGCTTGAATGAAAAATAATGATTTTTAAATTGCGACTCCCAGTTGCACGGTCGTATTTGTAGGGAGACAGCCTCGTGTTTTTGCGGCTGCTACAGCATTGTTCATGATTTACTGACACTTCAAACATCACTCTCATTCTGACAACCCGCCTGTCACCCATCCCCAGCTCCCTGCGAGTTCCCAGGTGAAATCATCATCACTATTTCCCTCAGTTCAGGTTGATTCATGTCTTCTCTGCTGCTCCTCATCTGTGCAGCAGAACAACAGCAGTACGGCTCTGAGGAGATTGTGGTACAGATGCACTTTTTGCTTCATAGGCTTCTTGGACAGATGAGCGCTATTAGTAGTGCAATCTCAGCGGGAACAAGAAAGCCATAATTTTACCCTTAAGTGTATTGTTTTGGCCTACAGCAGTGACAATAGCAGGTGGCGAGCAGGATTACATAATGCATGCGAGTGCGAGAGAGAAATGTGAAGGTTCACGGGGAGTTAAAGTGAGGAGAAGCGTAAACCAGCAATAAGAGGACATGTTGGATGTATCAGGGAGGTAAACAACATGCACTCTTTTAGTTATGCATTTCTGCTGCATGCTACGCTGCTCTCCTTTCTGATGACAATACATTTTTCTGATTGCCTTGGCACAGTTTCTACAACAGTTTGAATGTGCAAAATTCTTAATCAAAAGAGCCAAACTGCACTGAAAGGAATTGGCAGCAAAACATTTCCTGAAATATGGTGCATGTTCCCAAAAGTATGAGCAGCAAACAGAAGCCACAGAACTCTGGCAAAACCTCGTATAAGATGGAGCACACACAGAACATGTACTCCGTAATTATCTGCAAAAAACACATAAAGAAATACATTAAAGTGGATATGGAGCTGAATCTGGATTTTCTTATGATTGATTCTCACATATCATGCCTGAATTTTCCCCGCAGCCGAACAGACAAACAGTATTATGCTGCGTTAGTGCCTGTCACTTTAAGCCCCCTTCCTGCTCTGATTGATCTGCTGATCCACATCCGTGCTCTCCCTGTCTCTGTACCGTCATCAAAGCTGTAATTATGGCTGTAACATAGCATATAATGACACTTTTTACCATGAAAAATCGCCAATTAAAGCTTCTTAACCAAAATTACACCACTGAAGTAAGGAATATGATCCTAACTTTGGAGAAGTTAACAGCATCTGCAACCAAGATTACAGAATTTCCATCCTGAAGTTAGCATGTTGCTACATCTAGCAGTAGAATCACAGTAGACATGTTTCCACAGTCAAACTTTGAAATATCACATTAAAGAAAATGTAAATTACGGGACGTTTCCATCAACTGGTTTAGAGCAAATAAACAGAGCTGCATAAATGTACTTTGGTCAGAAGATGGCAGTGTAATGTATTGCTGTAGGCTAATCCGTCACTGAAGTAGAAGTAAAGATTGCAGAAAAGAGAAAAAACAACAACAAAAAAGGGGTTGGTAATTGGTAACTTTGGCCACCCACGAGGGAAAAAGTCTTCAGGAATTAGATTCAATTCGGCAACTTATAATTGTTCTGTAATATCAGTTCATCTTGCAACCAGAGTGTAAACAGCTGATCAGGCATGTAGATGAAATGTTCTTTTCGCTCAGAATTTTTTCGGAAGCAGCATTTCTATAACCTGTTAAGTCACCTCAAGTGAGCATAAAAACTTTTTTGCGGAGTTTCAAAAGTTTTGTCAAATTTTCATGTTTCCATCAAGTTTTTCTCATGCAAATCTTGAAAAATGTGCATAGAAATGTGTTGATGGAAACACGACTAGTAATGGAGTTTAGCTCATTGATATGTAAAGAGAACGGGACCCTGTTCATTCCTATGAAAGTTGACAAGTGGTGCATGAAGCCAACTTGCTGACTTGAATGGGGATATAATAATTCCATTGTACGGCTCTTCTAGACTTTCCAAACATGACAGGACCCTTTAAGCATTCCTTATGCATGCAAGGACACCATCATCCCACAAAAAAATATCTAAATATGCAAAATTGCATGTGGACAGAGTAGAATTAGAATTCAGAAAGAAAACATTTGCTGAAGTCCTGTAATCCTTTTCACTACTCCATTATAATAAATCATTGGCACCCTGACAAAACACACATGTAAACCATACTCCCAAGAACTGTAAAAGAATGACATTAACTTCAGGGATAACCTTTTTTAAAATGGGAAAATGTTTCCAGAGTTTGAGTCATGGACAGTTGATATATTAACACTGCAAGTTCAAATGCTGTAGCTTCAGCGCTCTGCTCGTTCTCCCTTCAGCAATATTTGTTTTTTTTTACATATTCATCCCTCTAACCTTGATTTTTTAACTTGTGTGGCTGTAAAATAAAATAAAAATGAATCAAGGTTAAATGTCTGGAATGGGAGAAAACCACTTTAAATAATATGTGAACTAGAATGAGCCACCACAAAATCAGAGGGCAATATTTTTTAGCATTTTTCAGTTCACAAATTGAAAATATTGGGTTCGCCACAGTAACAGAAAATCAGTTCAAACTGCACGATCATTACAGCATTTAATCTAATGCATTCAATTGCACATCATAAAAAAGCAATAATGCTCCAGGATCACAGATAGAGGTAAAGTTGAGAATTATTTGCCTTCAAGGGTGTAACGCTGTCCTTTAAAATAACTAAAGCTTCCAGAGAACAGCAGTAAAGGACCTATGTGAGTCACAACTGGCTAAATAAAAACAAAAAGATCTTGGAGGGCAAAACTGCAGCGAGTATCCTGGGACTACAGAATATAAATCCTCGGCACACCACAGGACTCTTGAGCGCAACTTGTGTTTCTTCATAGTAAAACTGGAGTTTCTATCTTAAAGGCTTTAGCCCACAAAAGCCTGCATCCCAGGCTGTTATAAAAGGAAACTGCACAGCACATATCAGTCAGATAGCACTGAGACCAGTTCTGAACACTGCGTGCAGGAGTATATCCTGGAGATACACAGGCCTGACTGCCTGAGAACACATTGGAACAGTTTGGGAGGGAATACATTGGCCATTTAAAGCACAGTTTCCCAAGCAACAGTTTTTTTCCCTATCAGATAATGATTAAGTCAAGTTTCAATGTATATGCTTAATGCAAAAGTCCATACATTTGGAAATAGATTAGTTGCATCATTTACATGATTCTCTTGTATTCCTTTTTTTAGACTATTTGATTTTTCAATCATTCTTATTATTTGTTAATTAATATAACTTCATATTTTTTTAATTGATTAAATTAGAATTGTATTATTATTGATTTTTGCAATTAATCTAGCTTAATATTTTTATTAGATAAAATAAAAAAAATTACTAATAAGGAAGGAAATTTATAATATTTAAATTTTAAAGCCTTTGTAATATAATTTATTAAAAAAATGTAAAAGATCTACAAAGGCCAAAACCTGTTTGTTTGTTTTAGATTTAGCTATACTATACTAAAAGGCTTTTTAATAGGCTTTTTAATATTTCCTTCCGAGTTTGATATTTTTCTTTTTATATTTCTGAATGTTAGGATTTCCTCCTTTGATTTGACAGTTTACATTAAGTTGCCTTTGCCAAGTCAAAGTCAGTTTATAATCGGACTCTGACATCTGCTATTTGTTTCTTGCATTAAAACCTTTTTTCCCAAAAAGTTGAGACACTTTGTAAAACATACATAATAACAAACTGATTTAAATTCAGAATACGTTTATTAACTGTATGTACGAAAACAAGTTTCCCAGTTAATTGATTCACAGCTTGGCATCTTTTCGGGAATTGGTGACATTTCTCCACAAAATACACAAACATCAATACTTTTTGTGGGTGGTTTAGGTCCAGGTGACATATTGTATACTTGGACTATAAATTGGAAACCAGAACCAGGACTTTTGATACCAAAATCTTGTGTTTATAGAGATTATGATCTTAGGGATCAGGCTTCTGAAATACTTCCAGATCCTAATGCACACAGACTCCATTCTTCTGATTCATGGCTGACTGGCTGTAGTTTTATTTCTCCAAAGGCCACCGGCAGTCTAAAATCAATTTAAACCCTTTTAAATGTATGCATAGGTGCACCACATTGATCTGTACCTCATTCTTCTTAGAATGTACTTTTCAAATGTGGCATCTAGTTCGATTAAATATGTGTTGTTCTTTTCGACATTACTAACACAATGGAAGCATCTCCGTCATCACCCAGCTAACTGTCAAAACTGTTGAATGAAGACTTTCAACCAAACTTGTTCATGTATTCATCGATTATAGCAGCGAGGTCATTAACCTCAGTGCCACGTGAGACGATTGGAGAACATCTTCTTCTTGAAAGCCAAGTGTAGCACTTCCTACGCAACTCCCACTCACCAGCTAAGAGATGTGAGTCAGTATCTACTATCAAGTCAAAGCTTAAAAGTTGAGGTTAATGGAGGCTACAAAACGGATGTAAAACTTGTTCTTATTGACCTTCCTGAATCCATTTATTTGATATTCAGCTCCTGAACTCCTGTTTGTCCTTCTTTTTGTTGTTTTGGATTATTTTTTAAATGCTCTCAAACAGGCCTTGTCCTCACAGTAACACAGGGACACAATGTTACTCGCGGAAAGTCTTTTTTTTCACAATTAGTTTTCACAGTCCAGCTGTTATTCAGAGAACTTCACTAATTGTTGGTGCGTGTGTGTGTGAGAGGGCGAGACAATGAGTGGGCATGCTAACAAGCCAGTCAGCCTGACTAGAACAGGTGTGCTTGTTGACAAAGTGGGAGGGAACCAATGCCAAACACAACCGCCCATGTCATATTACAGAAGTACAACAATGGTAATTTAGTTTTATGATTTTTAATCCTGAAGGTTTTGTTTCCTTTTCCTCTTCCGTGGTGAAGCATGAATTTACATATAGGTGACATATTGTGGCATTTTAGATGTATTTATCATTTTATAATCTTTTTAATTCAGCTTTTTCTTGCAAAGTCTATGTCTTGCTAAAATTCTAGCCTCTAGAATGTGTTCTCATCTGCCTTACACTGCACTGGGCCGTTTTATGTCAAGCCAGATGTGACAATTACCTGAAACAGAAGTTTCAGTGAAATCTTGCAATGCTTAAACCCCCCCAGGCGTTTCTTCATGCATTTAGCCAAACTTCCCCCGCCAGTCCCAGGGCCCCGTTGCATAAGCTTCCATAAAGTTTGTCCCTAATGCAAAATATTTCCCTCAGCTTCGTGGTTCATTTTGCAGTGTTGCATAAAGCCTCTTCTGTCTCCTTGCATAAGTGTTTAGTCTAAGGCATGTTATTGTAGTTACTGTCATAATACAGCACATGTGTTCTTCAGTTCCCATGGTTACTATTAACTCACACCGTGGTCCTTTAAAGTTACTTGAGTATTACTGTCTGTGTAAACTAGCCTCTCCTAAATGGACAACAAAGAGAATACAGAACATCATGTTTTCCTGGAAGAATACAGAAATAAAATTTAACCCAGCCATAACAAATATGCACAAGCAGAAGATGTGGCAAGAAGAAAGTGACAGAATCAATGCATGCAAGTCTTTCTATGAAGCAAACTTTAGATGAAGTCATGAATTCATATTTTCCCTGTAATGAAAAAGTACATTTACTCAAGTATTGTACTTAAGTACAATTTTGAGGTACTTTTGTAACGGTATATTTTTAAAATTTAACATGAAATACATGATCAATTCACGATTTTACTTCTTTTTTTTTTAATTAAACCTCATAACAGTATATTATGTAGTCAAAATTAAACTCCTTGACAACATTTAAATGCTGCATCAGTAATAATAATCTAATAATATATTTATAATATATAAAATAATGTGAGTGGGGCCATTCTGCATAACAATACTTGTACTTTTCATACTTTAAGTACAATGTTATGCTCGTACTTTTGTGCTTCTCCTTAAATTACTTTTGAATGCGATGAATTAATCATTTTAATAAACAGATAGATTTCTGGTTCAGTCTGACTGTGATGTCCGCAGCTGATGCGTTCACATACGCTCACTGTATGAAAGTGGACTGACTCTGTCTCTGAAGACGCACTTACTGTATCTTTGCAGTTAAATGAGCCGAGCCCGGTTTATTAAAACAAAAACAGCACAAGCCCAACCCATGTACGTGTCTGATTGAGAGTTATTCAATGTCTCACCCCTCACAAACCCAAATTTTAACCTCTAGTGCATTTATACTCTGCCACTTGGATCATTGTAAAAAAATAGTTTGTGTCATAATATCATTAGTTATCATTATGATGGGCCAGGTAGCTGTTGCAAATGATGTGCAATTCATGGTGCTATCAGCGGCACAATCCATTCTCTGAATGTCTTGTACAGCCCCTTTAAAATACAGAGGAAATTAATAACACGTAGAAAGCAATATAAGCTTTAAATATAGAAAACACAAGAGACTGTGAGACCAATACTGAGGAAAGTCAAATAAAAAGTTCTGCTAGATTGCAGGCTTTAGAATTACTATTTATTATTACCTAAGTGGTGTTTGATGTGAGTGTATGCAACCTTGCATTGATTCTTTCCAGGAACCCTTAGTACACTGAAGTGTGACAACATTTCCCTCTACAGCAATAACAATGTGTTTTACCAGGCTGTGTAGATAAAAGGAGGATATCGTGGGAAGGGGATGAAGGTTGGAACGTGTCCTTCTGCTGTCATTGTATCATGTTTGCTCGAAACTCCTCAAGTAGTCAGTTTCCCTGGTTGTGTTTGCACCAGTGTCTCCAAGACAACCAAATGTGTGCATGACGAGGACTGTACAGTGATAGTGATTTAGCTTGAACACATGCATATGTAGAAAACTGAACTTTTGATCATTCCCTCCATGAATGAGGGCTGCAACTGTAAGATTACATTTTAATTGATGACCAGAAGCTACGAAACTGCTCGAGCTTCACATTAATGCCGTGGGAGTTAAAAGCAGCAGCAGCTACAGAGACTTTTTCTTCTTTCTCCAGCTCGCTCCATTGTGCCATTGACTATTTGACACCGCTCTCCTGGCCTCGTGCCTGTAGTATCTTCATGCTCCAAGAGTGCATTTAATACTGCCGTCTCCCTGAGCCTGTTATTTGACAGCTATGGTTCAGTGAGACCCTTGAGTTTAAATAAGTGGTTGTCAGTGGCGCTGTGACATCCTCCAGAGCTGCAAATTCTCCCTGTGGAATCTCATCTCAATCCATGTTAAAATAAGATTACCTTGTTTGCATCGTCTCTGTCTCTGCACGTTACCTGCACCCTATAAGTTGAGATTGGTGACGGAGCCAGGCGAGCTCGTGGCATTTGTTTGCTATAGCATGGCATTTCCGGAAAGCTCCGCGAGGAAGTTCAATCACCGTCTCCGCATGTGGGCTTACCTTGTGGCCTTTTGCAGCAGCGTTGCTTTGTATGAGCAGAAAACAAGATGAAGCTTTTCATCAGTGGCGCGGCGAATCCCGCGGCTTTAAATCTGTTAAAGCTGCATCAGAGCATGCTGGTGTAGCCAGCAGCATGTAGACAGACAGGATTTATACCTTTCTATTTTAAATGGATGCATCTCTTTCCTAAGTGCCTCCGATCATGGATATTAAACTGAATGTGACACTCGTATTCTAAGTAATTTGCCCTATCAACTGGCTTATCACTGGGCCAAGAACATAACAGCATGAAGCGTTAGGATCTCAGGTAAACAGTGTGAATGCAGCAGCAAGTGATATGTAGAAGATTTAAGGAGGATTTGCACTGTTACGTCATATTATCCTGAGCCTCGAGTCGGTCTACAGCGTCCACCTAAATACATTTTTGGAAGAAGTACTTCCTTCTTTCTGTTTGGGAACAAGACTAAAAACACGACACCTGGGTGGTTTTCAGTTGAATTTGCAATCAGCTATATTTGGAATGATCATTTCTTCATTTATTGAAATAATCCTGCAAATCATCATTCTGTTTTTGGACTTTTTAATTATTATAAAATAATTCTCAATTTGATCCACATAGACTTTATGTCACTGAATTTGAAGAATTAAACTTGGGAAAATGTATTCTGTGTTCACCATATAAACCAAACCTCCAAATCAGACTCCTGCAAAAGTGTGATTTCGGTGAGCTGAGAGGCTGGAATCCATATCATGTGGGAGTGGAAGGTGCAGAGACTGTGATGTGATGGCAGGTCTCTTTGTTTTCATAGCAACTGTTTGATACCCGCGAACAAAACCTGAAATATCCATAAAAAAATGACCTCGCTAACATCTGTTTTCTTTAGATTAGGCTCCAAACGCAGCCGTCTCACTACATCAGCCTACATGCTCTCGCATCTTCTGTGCTTGTGCTTGGATCACATCCTCTCTCACAGTTTTTTCTGTCGCTCGCTCACTACATTATCTTCTGTTGCTCGAACAGGAAAGCAAGAAAACAAAATGTTTGTAAGGCATCTCCTCCGAACTTAAAATATCGATCTAATCCCATTAGGGCCTTTTATGTTTGCTCCATCAATACCTGAGGGAAGGGCTCTGTAGCAGCCGGTGAAAGGTGAGGTTTATTGTCATATTGCGGAGGTCAGCTATTGATGCAGGGGAATGAAATGCTAATATTGTGCAGCTATTGATCCGAGTCGGACACTCGTATGTAGAACACAGGCGGGAGCAGCACAGCATGGCTGTAAGTATATGCAAATACAACGTGGCCATGCTTGTCTTCCCAGTTAGATCCAAGCATCTCGCTGCTATCTGATTGGAACACTGCTTATCTTTTACACACAGAGTGAAACGCACTTACCCATGACACCGTGCTTTCATTGGACACAGATATCAGTGTGTGCATTCACGAGCCCGATGAATACGTGATCTAGTTTCTTTTCCCTGAGCCTCATTAAAATGAGCTTGATTACATAACTGCCCCACAATCGAAGGTAAGAAGCAAAGATAGCACACTCATGTGTAACCTAATTATTCCCTCTTATTTGATTAAAAAAGGATCTTGTTGCTTTGAGATGGAAACACTTTCCAAAATCATATTTGTTATTTATTTTGAGCAAGAACATGTGAAAGGGGGAAAATAAATGAAAAGTAGAGTGCGTCATAAATGGATAATGTGCAAGACAGATTATTCATCCCATAGGGAGCATTGTCATTTAATTAAATCAGTAGTCTCTTATGTCTTTTTGCATGTTTAGAATGCTACAGTGGTCATTTCTGTTGTTTCTTACCACTCCTACTGGCCATTCTGTATCTTTTTAAATAGGGCTGGGTATCAGTACCTGATACTTTAAGGCATTGCCCAAAATAACCCAGCAACAAGTAGTATTGAGACATCTCCAGTCAAATAGTACCTGTGTTGTATACAGCTCTTTGTCATAGAAGCACAAAATTGTAGCTTCTTTGAATCTGGGGTTGCAACAACAGGCCAGTTAACTTGACCAGCACACTCAATTTGCATATGTTTTCAATAATTGGCTAGTTTAGCACCAGTCCCAGGCTCATTTGGACACACTGTCCAAGACATCATTTTTTCCCCACAGAGGGCTTTGTGGAATGGCCTTAATACTTTATGGCAGTCTTCTCTTTTCAAAAAGCCTTTGCAACAGGCTGCTCCATCTTGTATCTAACTGCTTTGTTGCTCTACTATGGCTGCTGTATTAGCTCTGATGATGCCTCACACTTTGGATCTGCCATTAGATGTTCTCTGGCTTCAGCAAATAAGAGCTGCTTTGTTGGTTGGGAACTTTTTGTGCCCTTTAAAGAAAAGTGGAAAACTTTATTTCTGCTAAAATAAGCATCCGTGTCCATGCAGGTCCACGCAGCAGAGCCATAGTCTCCTCTGTAGATGTTGTTTTCCCTGCGTTATTGATATAAGAGTCTTGATACCAGGGGGATTGTGGGTAGGGTCAAAGATGTTCACCTCGAGACTTCATCTCCAGAAAATGGTCCTTCACTATAAATCCACCAAGGCCTCATACAACCTTTGTTTTCATCATCATGTCAGTAATTAAAGGCCATGCAGGCCCTCAGAGGTTTTTCCAGTTATGTAACGGGACTTCTGTTCAGATTGAAGATAACTGGCACCAGCTTGCAGGTCAGACCTTTTCACAGCCTGACCTGCTGCAGGATGAAAAACACACTTAAAGACATAAATAAGTACTTAGCTCTGTTAAAGTGATACAGTTTTAGAACCCAAAGGGCATGTTCTGTATGTTTTACTTTCTTGAGTAAAGCATTGCACTTTTGAAACATATTTTAGGTTGCATCCCAAACTTAGTGAAAGCAAAAGTCACTTTAAAAAAGTCACAATAAACTGTTTAACAATGGATGAAGCCAAATGAGCAGCTGCAGCAGAAATAAAGCTGATAGAATGACTGCAGCCTCAAGAGGGCAGAGCTCCATGTGTCCAGAAAATTCATGCAAACTTTCACTGGCTTTGCAACTGAGCCGGGGAAAAGTCAGTACAAAAATGCAAAAAACAAAAAATGAATATTTAGGTTTTATCATTGTCAGATTATAGTATTATTGTACCGAGCATAGGCTGTCGATATATATATTTTTTAACACAGAAAATAGGGGAAAAAAGGTGGAACGACGTTAGCCACACCCACATTTCTGCGTCACCAACAGGTTGCAGTACCTGCGACGTTGAGCTAAAATGCTACATGGGGAGCTGCCCATTGTGGGTGTCGGATCCTCTAATGACTTCTGTGAAACCTCTCAGCTGTTTCGGACTTTGTATCGCTGTCACAGTTGTAACTAGAGCTTCTTTCAGCTCTGAATGTTTGGAAACTGTGAGGAGGCGCTGGGACAGAGATGTTATGCTCCACACAGGTGAGTGCAACAAACTCTGAATGATAACATTGCGACGGAAAATAGCGTTTTGTGCGCGTGTGCACTAACGTTACATGTGCAGAAAGTGTGCATCTCCCTTTTATTCTTTGATGTGTTTGTGGCCGCAGTGGAGTTTCTTTTGGCATACATGTCCATGTTACCTGCTTTAGTGAGGATTTACTCTATAGGATGGTTTTTTTTCTTCTTGTAAGGTGAAACACAGGAAGGCTGTTGTTGGATTAATATTTAGTTGTGCAGGCTGTAGCATCTATAGAAGAATATAGTTGGTTTGGACATAAGGGCTTGTTGGTGTAGTCTAAGTTACTGTGTTAATGCACTTCACTTTGCAGCTGTAACAGGTCTTTTTATAGCCAGTGGTGGATTTTAAGTACCTTTAGTCAAGTTTTGCACTCAAGAAGCCTTCAGTTTTGAAGTATGTGTACTTTACTTGAGTATTTCAATTTTTTGCAAATTTATACTTAGTATAATATTTACTATACTTGCTATGTTTAGTTTATATAAAACAATCCAAATGGGTCCATTCTGCATAACGAGCACTTTTACTTTTTATATTTTAAGGATATTTTGATGCTGATACTTTTGTAATTTTACTTAAGTAAGCGATCTGAATATTTTTTCCAACACTGATCATAGCAATAACATCATCATCCCTTTTAGAAATGACCTACAGTTACTCTAATCTAAGTTAGGGCTGGGCAATATATTTTTATTATATCATCTATTATTATGACTTTTTTAGCTGTTTGCTTTTACCCACATAGTCATTATGTCCACCTTACTGATGTTTATGTGTCAAAACTCTCATTTTGTAAATAAATCATAAAAACACCAATAATTGACAAATCAACATTGAGGTATTTGGTCAAAGATATTCTGACCTTTCATTTTCCTCACATCACCCAGCCCTTATCCAAGTACATTTAATGACAGTACTTTTACTTCAGTTACAAGTACTCTTTCTATCCCTGCTGTTATCTACCTGCAGGAGCAAACCCCACAACACAACACAATCAGGAGAGCGCTGAGGTGCTGTGGCTTTATTCATCTCTGACTTTCCATTTGCCGTGTTTGCAGTTACCAGAAACCACATGACAGCTGCAAGCATTCAGCATGTGTAAGATAATGTCTGGCAAATAGATGTGTTTAGATGGAAGAAGTGGTGAAAGAGACATTTCTGAAGGTGCACAGCAAATGAAAGAGAAAGTGGACGAGACATGGCTCGTAAAATGTTCTATTTCAGGAGAATAGTGTGTACTTTACCTTGTGGAGGCCTCAGGATGATTTGATCGTCTCTTTCTGAGTGTAGTTACTGTATTTAACTATTATTTTGCACTTAAATGAGATCCATATATAGTGTATGGTAGTTTAACACCAAAACTTTGTCTCCAACAAAATCTCCAACTGAAATGACAAAATAGATAGTTTGTCATTACCACCACTATGAGCATTCTGTGGTTTAATGTACAGAGTGAGCTTTCAAAAAATATCACATGTCATTCTACGCACGCGTACGGTTCGCAGTTGAGAAAAAAGTCTGCAGTTATGTTGAGTTTATGCTACAAAAGCACTGGCCTAGGTCTGGGACAAAAGACTTCCTGGTAGGACTTTATAAAAAACAGTATAAAAAGTAAAAACAATTTACGTAAATGCGGAGTAATGTAGTTACGAGAATGACCTGACTTCTACATAAACGTAAGGTTCGCTGTAAAAAAAAAAGGCTGCAATTTTATTTAATTTAGGCTACAAAAGTGCTAATCTATGTTTAGGCTAAAATACTTCCTGGTTAGGTGTTATAAAAGTAAATAAATGTACGTAAATCCCAGAGAGAAGGCGTTAAGAGGGTAACGTGACTACCGGAAGTGAAATACTTAAGTAAAAACGTGAGGCGCGGAAGTTCAGTGACATTTATACTCCACATTTATACTCCACATCGCCGTTATTCATAATTACTACGGCCACTAGAGGGCGTTAAAGGAAAGTCTAAAACCTAAATATGGGTCGTAACTTGCTGCCTGTACAAACAACCTATGGGGTTTTCAGGGGAGACAGTGTCAATCAGATGCTTCATTGAGGCTACAGAAAACATTTCTTGGGTTGTTTTGCTACTGTTGGTTTAGCAATAAAGGATGATTGACTGAAAATAGTTTGCGAAAAGGCTAAAGATGAACAAATTGTATAAAATACACTGTAAAGTGGGTACAAACTCATTTTCATGCCATTTCCTCTACAGAGAACAGATTCTCTAAATGACTGATATTATAAAAAACTGACACAGAATGGTTTTCTTTATGACCAAAGGCGTATTAAATTGGCATTATCCTTATGTTATAGCTCGAGTAGGGAAAGGGCTGCAGTATGTTTCTGTGCAGGAAAATGCAGTATATGTCCACTGTATATCCACTTATCCTAATCCCCCAGACAGCAATGCCTGCAAAATATCAATAGACTACAGAATATGTTCCTGGCATGAGCTCGATCAATAAATCAGCAAGGCTATGAAAAAAAATCAATTTAATTTATATCACATCAGCGAGCTGTCCTTGGGTTCGTCTGTCAACCAGAGTCGATGAGTTCTGTCAAATTTCTCCTGCTGTAGTAATGAAGTGGATGGCTATTTGTTTTTTTATGCCTCTGGTGCTTCTTTTTTTTTTATTTCAGTCCTTTACTTTCTGTTGTTGCTGAACAGCTTTGTTGGTCAAGAGATTTACACGATGAGAGACTCGGAGCTCATCTGTGAAGCAGCACTGCAGGAAGTGAAGCCTCACACACAAAGCCGCGCTGTCATGTCTCTCACTCATGATTCCAAAGCTTGCGGCGTGAGTTGCGTAATTAAATCAACAGCAGGATGAAAAACGTGTCTTTAAAGAAGCTCGGCTAAATGGAAAAAGGTGTGTGCTTGACCTGCTCCTGTCCACGGCGTGACTGTAAGCTGATGAGACGGATGCTGTGGCTCTACCTCTGTGTGTGTTTGTGCATTAATGTGCGACTTAGTCTAATGGCACGCCGATGAGGCTACCTGGGATATGAAGCTAAGTCACTCACACAAAATGATCAAAGAGACGCAGCTGACTGGATTGTGTGCATTATTTGCATTTTGCACACTCACGTCCGGCGTGCAGGAGCTCTAATTCCACACGAGATTCTTTAAAAAATGCACGTCAATAATTCGCTGTGCAACGTATGAATAATAGATGGCTCATTATATTGAATATTCGCTGTGAAAGTCTCTCAAAGCGCACTAGTTTCATATTCTGTTTCCCAATTTTACATTTCCAAGAAGAGATGAAAACCTCCGGTTTCAAAGTTGCAGCCCGCAGCACAAACACTTTGGAGTGAACGGCATGAAATAAACAGGGATTTGTGAATTATTTTTTAAAGCACACCTTATATTTCAATGCTTTCTCAGTTGCTTTTGATCAAGTATGGCTCCAGTATATATTGCACATATCAAAAAGGAAACACATTGAAGCACCATGCAGGGCTGCCTCTCTGCGTGGCCCTATCCTCTCAGCAGCGTCAATGCACTGTAGCATCAAACCAGCACGCCCTGACCCACATACACAACAACACAAGAGCTGCACCAACAGGTGATATGCACACTGTGAAACTTCACAGTGTAAATGTACAGTACTGGCAGCAGCTTCGCCTGCAAAGTAATGTATTTTTATTTTATTTTACAATTTTTAGACATTAATTTGAATATTACTGTATTCTCGTATATTTATTACACAATACTCTTCACAGTTTACCAGTAAATTACTGAATATTACAGTAAACTATAAAACTTTTTGTGTAAATTTACAGCAATTAACTGGCAGCATTATTGCATGCAAAGTCCTATATATATATATATTACTTACAGTTTTATCATACTAGATATTAATTTACAATAAATTACTGTATTCTTTTAAATTTACAACACAATACGTTTCAGTTTTGTCTGTAAAATACTGAATATATACAGTAGACTGTAAAACATTTCAGTGTAAATTCACAATAATTACAACATTTTTGAAATACAGTTAATATAGGGAAATTAATATACTGAAATAGTTTGCAGTATGTTCTTGTAAATTTACAACAAAATACAGTTTACAGTTTTGTCAGTAAATTACTGTATATTTACAGCACACTGTAAAACTTTTCAGTGTAATTTTACAGTTTATTCCTGCAATTATTGGCATTCTTTCAAAGTGTTGTATCACACGTTTTCTCCCAGATTGCTTTGCAATACAGTTTGACAGTGTATGATATCAATGCAGTAGAATACTGTTCAGATTTCACTGTAAATCTCACAGTGCATCTTCACAGAAATATTATGGTGGATGATGAAAGTGTTTAGCCATCAGAAATGTGTTTTCTCCCTGCACACAGTGTGAAGAGAAACCACCAGAGATGCTAATAAGGGTTTGTTTCTCTGTAATGAAACTGTGGGATTATGCTCTGTGTTGATTGATGCAGTCACAGTAACAGTAACCCATGTGTGAGAATTGATGGATTGCATTTCCCTGTATGAAAAAAAGCATATGTATTGCTTTTTCTGAGAGATTTATGTCACCTCATCACGGGAGATGCGGGAGAATCCAATTTATGCCTGTCTCAGTTGTTTTATATTTATCCTTTCTTCACCTGACATCCACGGAATGATTGAAGTGAAAAGTGCAGCAGTAGTCATTACCTCAGTGGCATTTCTTATTAAGAGAAGAGTTTTTGTGTTCGCTGAGTAAAACAGTTATTTGCACAAGTTGAAAAGCAGCTCTCTCCCCACATAGATGAGGAGCCTGTCTCCATTATTCTTTTTCTTTCAGGTTATCAGTATTGGAACTATGATTTTCTGCTCCATTATCAAGTGAACAAACAAACTTTTCTCTGCCTTCACACCTGATATATTTCTTTCTGTGATTCTCCTTAGACGTGCGGTGTCCGTCCAGACACTGGATGTCACGTGGTCACTCCTATGAAGAGCAAACTGTGTGGAACCCGAAGTACTGCGTGGTTGGTGACTGTCAGATGCTGCTTCTGAACGAGGAGGAGGTGGTGAGAGCAGACAGCACTGTCTCCTGTCTGTCATGTCCCTCTGTGTCATTGTTGTGCTTCTCGTCTGTTCATGGTCTTCATTTTCTTTTCATTTTAGTCCAAAGCATTCATTCATACTGTTGAGATTCAAATTCTAAATTATTTTCTTTTTGCATGTTCAGTATTCCTGCACAGTTGAAGATAAAGCTAAGGCTGCACTTTTATTATTAGCATTATACTCTTTGTTTATTTAGACTTGTGTGATCCAAACATTTCCAATAACACCAGAGAATAAATAAAATCTATTCAAATCAGCAAACTGAGGCTTGCATGTGTTCCTAGTTTGGAATAAAAGAAAATTCAGGAAGATCCACCTATAAACATTCCCAGGCAGAAGCTGAGATTTCACATTCACAATGTCCCCTGTTGGTTGTTAGCAAGCTAATGTTTGTCACCTTTCCAAAAACACTGTGTTGGACAGTATTGCATACCAGTTGTTTAGCATTATTTTCCAAGTTTAATATATTTAAAATTGTGTCTAAACATATGTTGAATAGCAACAAATCAACATTAACAATGTTGTTAAAATACTTCATTTATTTGGGGTTTGCCAGCCTGTTTTCATTGTACAAAAAGGAAAGAAATAATCTCTAAAAAATCTCGCTGCTAAAGACTTCCATCATCTTGTGTAATTCCTTGCATTCCTCTTCCCAACTTTAACCTGATCCCATTCATTTCAATGAGAGCCACTTACCAAAAAGTTTATCACGATCCTGCCTTCACATCTTGCCATCGGTGCGCATTAGTGTCTGTAGCTGAACATTGTGACATGAACAGCACAAAATAATATCTAATATTCCATTGCAAAAACCATTTCTTTTAACTAATGCCACAATCTGAGAACCATCAGCAACAAATTAAATTATAGCTGCCTTGGGTAATTTCTTCTCTCTCTTCTCAGCACAGCAACAGGGACACAACACGGCCCTTTTAGGGAATAAAGCTTCTTGTGCAAAAACACTTAAGTTGGGTGAATGGTTGGGACTCGGAAACAAGTTCACTGTTACAAATTCACAAGAGCAGCCGGAGAAGGCTAGTTATTGGACTTGCCAAACCTACATTCCTACATGACTGCTGGAACTGGGGAGAAAAGTGTGGCCACAGTTTTTCTTTGTGTGCAAGTACTGAGGTATGCCATGCTGAAAATGGAACAGTAATTGCAGGGAGGAATTATTTGAATCGACCCATTGGCAGCCTTCCCGCTACAGTGCTTTTTGTTTCACAGCAGTAAAGAACAACAGCTTTTAAATGCATCCATCTCGAGACCCAGACTCTGAAAGGTCATCCGTAACACTGCTGGATTTCTGTGATGTCAGCAAACGGCAGGTCAGAACGATGATACAGTTTTATAATGGCTCGCTCCAGAAGCAGGTGTGATGACACGGTTTAGACGGATAAACAGTTTTTGAGTACAGTGGGTCAGAGCATCAAGTGCTGTGGGGTCAAACATGAACATGTGCACTTCTGTGGAACATGTTTGTCATGGCAGCATTAGATTCTCAGTCATTTCTCCTTATTTTCCTGCAGAAAAAGTAACATATATACCCCTTTTCGACTAATGCTGGGATGGTGTTGGTTAGCAAGTGGTTCAACCGGAACGTTCTCACAATCGTTTTGCATTTCCACAAGTTAGAGAGCCACTTCAGTGCGTCACTGTACATGTATGCATAGGTCTCCGATCTGCAAGCATAAAAACGACGGGTACGACACATTTGTGCTGCTCGTCTTGATTTCTATGGACGCCGATTACGTTCTTATTAACATGAAGTTAGTGTTAGCCTTTGTTTTAAGCGTTGCTTATCGGTCACATTGCAGTTAAACAAATAAAATAAAACAAATAATACTCATTTTGGTTGGTCGGTGCCGCTCTGGAACCAGTTTTCCTGACTGAGAGCCGGCTCTTTGGCTGTCGAAACTCGAAGAACTGGTTCAAGATTAGGCACCGCCTCCAAACCGCCTCGATCTGCCTTAGCGGAAAAGGGGTAAAAGTGATTGATGTGATTCATGTAAGAAAGTAGCTTAGTTTAATCTATTCAGACTCAACTACAGATGTTCTTCCATGCTCCTCCCTCGGGTTATTGATGATGCCACACTTGCACAGAAAGTGGTTCAGATGAAGCCTTCAACATCTTGTGAAGAAATCCAGTGTGTTCAAGATGTACTTGTGATGCAACATGTCTAACAAAACAGTTGGGTTGTTTTGAAATGCACTTAAATTATTCAGATTTAGTCCATAATTTAAAACTGAGAATATTCTGAACTTGCCTTTAATGTATGACACTGAAACTTACTGTTATTTCATTGCATGCTGAACATTTTTCATACTAAAATAAATGGATGTATTATAAGGATTGTGTATAGTAAATGTAAAAGTAATTTTGGCCTGTATAGTCCTCTGTTACATACTGTGAGCAAACAATAGAGTGAACAAAAAGTGAGAGGAAAGAAAAATCAAAGTGTGTATAAAGACTTAAGAGTCCCTGCACAGAAGTTTTGATTGATTTTTGTTTGTGAAGGAGTTCTTGCTGGAGGGTTTTTTAAAGTACATAGCCATTATTTTCTTTATGCCTTTCGTTTCTTTCTCTTTGTTATAGCTCTTTTTCGATAAAACCTCCAACCTATTCGATCACATAGGTCATTGGTTCCTTCCCTCTGATATGAACCAAACGAGTGTTTCCTACTGGAGGCAGGACATCAACACATCCTCATACCTGAAACTTAGTGGTCACATTTTTCAAAAAGGGCCAAAAGTTGTGAATCGGTCGGTTTGTAAGGTTTAGGCAACAAAAACAACTTTGTTAGATTCAGGAAAAGGTCATGTTTGGGTTAAAATAAGTTTGTTTGACCTCTCCATCCACACCAACGTCCTCCCTATACGGAGATGATGTCTCCGCCGTCTGCTTCTTCTGTCCATTTTATCTCGTTTGGAGCCAAAGTTGCCCGATCTGTCACTTGAAGCGATCATACCCTTAATTATATATCAAATTATATATTTTTTAGCTTTAATATACAGAGGTGTAATAACTAAAATACACCCCCTTCACCGTTTTTGCATCAGGCTTTGATCATGTTTATTCTGCTGTAGAGTTGGACATTTTAACATGGTGTCAATGAGGACAGACTTCCTTTTTGAAGCCTCTAGTGGCCAGTCAAGGAATTGCAGTTTTTGGCACTTCACTTTCCATCCCAGGAAGGAGTTGCTTCGTTGTTATAAGCTGCTTGTATAAATGACCTATCCGACCTATTTAAGAGCAGTGTCACTGAACTGATGCTGTTATTGTTATTTATAACAGGATTTGTATTTAAAAAAAGATTGTGGCCTTGTTTGCCAAAGGTAATTAGGCCCTTAGCTATTTGCAGCCAGTGTGACGTGTCCCTAATCTTCAGATAAATGATGCCTCCACAAACAAACACAAAGAGAGCCAGAAAAGATGAATTCAGAGAGTGAATGCTAAACTGTGTGAGGAGGGATAGCAATCTCAACATTCAGCAAGTGTGTCACATGTCTTGAGGGCTGCAATATGAAGGTAATAAAACTGAAAGAAATGTGTGATTCCAGAGGGGTTTATGGAGTTTGGACTTTTCTCATTTTCACCTTCAACTTGTTGTGAAGCTTTTAGTTGCTCCTCGGGGCCCTTAAAGCAGACGGTTTGTAAAATTAAGTCCAGCTTATTACACTTATCTACATTTCTATACATGCACATGACTGCCAGTAGAGGGGGCTCTGTCAACAAATACTGCTGGAGTGAGGAATCTGAAAGGGGTGTTTGGATTTAGCCTCAATTCAAGTGGGCTTTGCCAATTTGCTAAACTGCTGTAATCAAATCAATGCTTACGTCCATGCCAAAAGCAATTATCTTAATTGAATTTGAAGAGAGTGAAAGATACATCACTGTGTCCTGATTGCAGCATTTTTATTCGGCAAGCCCTTTAACAGAACTAAAATGGGTTTATCATCTCATCAGATTGTAGTTTAATATTCGTAAACTCATTTTAGCTTTTACTTGTGACTTAGTATCTTATATTTTAGGTATCTTTCCTCGTCTTCTGTTATATTTTAGGCATTTGAATGTATGTAATGCTCACCCTTCCAATACACATTATTACAAATGAGTAATTGGATGAATTCATGTATTATTACAGCCACAGATTAAATTAAAATCCCCCAAAGGCCAGTGTTCCTGGAAGTTGGATACTGGCACTTTACTGTAACTATTCCAGACTGAATTGTTGCAGTGAATAGTGGGACTCCGATTACTGCTCATATTGCTTAGTCATTATGGCTCAGACCCCCAGACATTGTCTTTACATTAGAGACGGTGTCAGTGAGAGTTGTCCTTAAACCCAAGTCCCATGAGTGAAGTAAAGAGGTGGCTCACACGGAGAGAGAGAAACAGCCGGACGTGGCATTCTATTGAATAGAGGGATCAAGAAAACAAGCCAGACAGTGCAGGGGGGGGNNNNTTGAGTTGAGAGGTGTGAGGATGTTCGATAAGCCATTATCACTCCTTTTGGAGGACATCAGGCCCTTTCCCCTTTTCTTTCAGTCACCACCGGCCATCCGTTCGCCTTTGTCTGTTTAATCTGTTGGAGCCAAACATTTGGTATGCAAGCTATAGGAAGATATGGCCTGACACAGACTGATGTGCTGCTAATGCCTGCTTTGTTTCATCCAATGACTCCTCATTTATCAGGAGCTATACAGCTTTTGTGCTACACTGGACCAACACAGCATCAAACACAGTGACCAGAATAACCACAAGAACATAGATAAGAAGCCTCAGTCGCTATTGTATGTGCGTTTCTTCCATTTCTAGCAGCTCCCCATTTCTCTCTCTGTTGGTTTTCATTCTTCTTCTGCGTGCTATCTTCTCCGTGTGCCTACTTTGTATCTGCGCCTTTTGTTTAACTTTTCAGCCTTTTATCTGTCTTGAATTTCTCGCTCTATGTCTCTGTCTCCCTCTTTCTCTCTCTCTCCGTCTCAGCAGATCCGTTCCTTGTTTTTGCAGGAGAGGCGCCCGGCGTCATGCAAGGTCCATCTTCTGCGGCGCACCATCAGCGTCCCGGTGGAGACGCAGTTCCCAGAATTCCACAGCCAGCTGTCCACTGAGAGCGGTGAGTAGCCTGAGGACATACCTCTGCAGTAATCAGCATGCCCACACACACACACACACACACACTGGAAATACTTAAATTACATTCTTCAAACCGTTTAATTAAATTAGAATGATTAATAACCTAGATATGAAGTATTTAATCCCTTGTTCAACATGCTTAAAGACATAAAAATGTAATTTATTATTAAGACTCATCCTCTCACGGATGCTTCTTCTATAAAAAGGTTAAATGTAACTCAGTAGAAGCACTTCTAACCAGACAAACACTGACACATGCAAGTGAGCCGTGCATTGCTCACATGCCTGGGCGAACCTTTTAAAAGTGCTGATGCTCTTTTCTTCTACCTGATATCCACTAGATGGAGAGCTTGCTGCTCCATAGCACTTCAGGCAGACACTGAAAAATGTGCTGCTCTCTTTCAAACGACAGATGGCATGTTGCACTTTCCTTATTGCTTTTATGGCCACGTGTGATATAATGCCGTTACTTTCCGGATGTGCCGGTCCGTGCGCTCCTGTCTCCGGACAAGACGGAGCGGCTCAGTAAAAACCGGCGAGGTCTGTGGATGTGATGAATCAGTCACAATGAGACACTAGGTGGCACTGAGGTTTGACATTTAAGTATTTGTATCCCACAGTTACTGTTGCTGGGCTGTCGGCTGGCATGCAACTTAATATGAGGCACTTTTAAAACTGCAGGAGCAAAGGTCATTGAGTTCAAGTGCCTTTTCATGATGTCATTATTTTGCAGGACAGTGAAGAACATTAAGTTTATTCAGTTTAGTCCTGAGAATCCTGTGTTGTTGCCCTGCATTCCTTGGACTGTGCTATTGGACAGCATGAAGATAGTAGATTTCAGGTTCATTACTACAGTGATTTAACTAATGCTTTGTGCTGGGTTTGCAATCAGACACTATGCCAAGGAATTGTTGCAAAGATTTGCTCACACAGATATTTTTCAACCCTTGACCATTAGAGGGAGCCATTTAGCTTAGTGGTAAAGGCACAATGAGTTGAATTTTCCTAGAAAACAATGTATATATTTGCAGAAATATTTCCTCTAGTCATCACTCATGGTGGTGTCTCCACCTGCAGAGACCCGGACCTTTTTCTGGGCGTCTGAGTTTGGGCACTGGGTGTTTAAGCTCCAGACAAAGCAGGACTTGGCAGGACTCTGTAAAAATGTAGCAACAGGTGCCGACACAGTAGTGAAAAAATGCAAATGTAGCATTATTTTAAAGTAAGAGTGGCGCTGGACGGCATCTCTCTTTCTAATGTTGTGCCAGGGAGGCGGAGCCAACTTTGAACGTCCTGTTTACAAGCTTCAACTAGAGCACGACTGATATTGGATTTTTGAGAGCGATGCCAATACTAATTTTAGAGGGGAAAATGATCCATAACCAATATGGTGGCTGATATAGTTTTTTTTTTTCAGCTGGAATGAAAATAGACCTTTTTATATGGATTGTGAATACATTTGTCACCACTCTGCACTCAGCTTCTTTGTCAAACATAAAACTTTATCACATAATATTTAACATTATACATTATTATACATAATACAAACAATGGCTACACTATCAGCCACTTTTAAAAGTAAAAACTGAGAAAATAAATAATAAATAGGAAAAAATAAGTAGCTAAATAAACATCAGTATACTGTTCAGTTTCAGTCAACCGCTGACTATTAAAAAAAAAAACTAAATTAAATAATGAATAGCTTACACCATTTGTAAATCACACCAAGCATCATATATTATGTAAAAACTTTTCATAACGGAACATATCAGACAGCATAGACACAAATACGATATACCTTTGATATGCCAATATCGGCCGATATCAAGATATCAGATAACTGATGTATTCTAGCTGCAGCCAACAAATCCTACTCATTGTGCTTTTATTTAACAATAAACTGTGACTTTGGATTACTTTGATACATTCACAGATGTATTTCTTGTCCCGTAATGGCACGAAAAAATTTATTTCTAGGAGTATTTATTCTCAGATTCTAGGTTCTTTTAGATAAGCAGTAGGTCATATAATGTTCATTCATTCATTCTCAATTTATTAAACTATAAATGCTCCAGTTTTCATCTTTCTTGCTAGTCATTTTGGATTCTTGTCTCTTTCATCAAACCTCCCAAGTGACGTTGATTAGACACGCAGGGACGTCCTTCTGTCTGCTCAAAGTTATGGCTGTTGCCCAGCATTCTTTGCATAGCACATATTTGACTTAAAAGTAATGGCATTTCTTCTGCAAGTGTTCATCTGTGAATCACATTTTCACATCAGAGGGAGGAGGAGGGGGCAGAGGAGACTTTTTTGATTTTGTGCATCTTGTTTTTTAATCTATATTCACTGATACAGGTGATGACATGATGATGAGAAAAGGGCATAAGATGCATCATGACGCTGCATCTGTGATGGAGTTCAGTTTGTTTATCTGAGAGGAGACAGACAGGCTGCCAGCCACTTCACTAATCACAGGGTACCTTTGCTGTGCTGCCAATGAAACTTTTCCATGATGATGATGTAAGATAATTTCTGAATTGCTGAATCAGATTTCCATAGTCAAGCCACACTTTCCTGCATGCTAGCTAGAATACATTACAATACATTAATATCTTACTCCAGGGGGTATTATGTTTACAATTTAAACATAATTCCGTACTTTCTGTTCTGAGGTATTTATCCAAATTCATATTTCACAACTTCCTGTTAGCATTGGTGGCGGGGTGAGATGCTGAGAGAGCCACATTTAAACACCCTTAACAAGTCCACTGGCAAATAATATTTCACAGGAACAAAAACAAGCATTTGCATCTTTAAATATCATATTGGCAGAAGGGCTGTTGTTTAATTTGTCCCTGAAAAACCAAACATTAATACATGTTCTGGTCCCCTCTTCAGTCTATAACCTTTAAAGTCGCATTCACGCTCATGTGTGTGCACCTGTGTACTTTCCAAATCATATTCCACATCACAACACTACAAACACTCACACAGTTTGACTAAATTATTCATCGGTGCAGGCCCCACCTGCTCTTGTCCTTGCATGACACAGGCTCCAAATAAGCAGCATGATGAATAAAAACTACACTTAGATGAATAGGAATCCACAGCAAATCAGAGAGGGCTCTCATCTCGTCTCATCCTCCGACTGAATAGTGAGCGGCTGCCTCCTCTGTTCTTTTGAACTCGTCGTGGTTTTGGCACAAACAAGCCGGAGACGGAGAGCGATGTAACGCTCCCACCTGAACAGCTAAGCTTAATTTTACTTTTTTTCCCGGCTTTGGAAAAGTTAGCGACTCTTGGTTCTTTGTTTTTTTTTTTGCGATCAAACTTTTATGATTATTTTCACAGAGTAAATGTAGACATACAGCCAACATTACAGCAGTGAGTAAAAGTAACATTCAAAATCACTATATGCAAAATGACTGGCTAGTAACAGTAATATGAAAACCTCACACTTATTTTGAAGTAATAAAGCAAAACAATAATCGACCAAAACATCGTTCTTAAAGTGAAGCACAGAGTGAAGATCACCATGATTTGTAGTTGTTTTGCTGCCCCTGGACCCGAACAGCCGTTACTCATCGAGAAAACAAAACACTCAAACGTATAAAAAGATTTTTTTTTACGAGTTTAAGTTTCAGGGTAGCTGTCAATCTTCTGATGCTTAATAGAAGTTTTGAGATGTAACACAAACCTGCCGCTAAAGACTGGAAAATGAACTACAAAATGTCACAGACGCAGAAAAATAAGCCTCAAATACATTGAGATTCTGAAGAGAGCCATTCAAGAAAGGAAACAGTTTTCTACAGGAAAATAATGTAAAATGAATATCTTACTGGTAACTAAACTTTTTTTTTTTTTACACCAAAACATGCAATTGTTTTTGTGTTACTAGTTCATGCAGATCCATCGTGTCCATTATCAGACCACATTGTGTGACTGAAGTTTGTAAAAAATGCTGGAAAATCCAAAAGGCTTCACTTACTATTTCTTGGCCCTGTATGCTGCCCTACTTTCCACTTTTTAGTTTTGCCATAAATATTTTCACTGAAGCTGTAACACTTTTGATAGGATTAAATAGAAGTGGATAACTGACCAAAGGCTGTTGAATGGTTTGAACATGCCTCGAAGCCCAAACACCGCCTCACATGTATTTTAAGCATCTTAATATTCCCTGTGATGTTTTATTTAGCAAACAAAGTCCAACTGCATATCCCTCCCTCCTCAGAGTTTATTGTTACAATTAGCTTTCATTAGCTTGAATGATATTTGTTGAGTCAGTGCCAGTCACTCCAGTCTACGCTGCCAGCACATTACTAAATAATGGATTATTTCTGTGAATGGCCTAGTAGTCCACATAAACAGGTGTTTTTGCAAACAATGTTCTCAGTTAAATCTCCACCCAAATTAAAATGCAATTGACTTGCTGTCAAGAGCATGCCAGACATACAGGCAGTGATCCATTGGCACCTCTGTAGCGCGTCCTTTATCCCTCATTATAGTGGAAGGGCAGTTGTAGTTTTTTATGCAAACATGTAAAAAAAATCCTGTTAGTAAGGTTAGAAGCAAAATGATTTTGGCCATGACCAACATTGCGTGAAGTGCTGCCTCATTTGTGATGACTCACAAAGGGGATACAAGCTAATATTCTAAGCTAAAGCTAATAGTTTGACAAAAGACCCATTTTCAGTGACCTAAAAGGCAGTTTGTATGTGAATGAAAGGCCAACATGAGCAGAAAAATCTCAGTTTTATAATGTGGATGTAACCAATGTCTTGCCTCGCACTTTTGCTAAAGATAATTCTAACCATCTCAAAATGATTTTAGGAGCTGGAACTTATATAGAATCTGGGATAATTGAGATAAAAAAACAATCAGACTGTAGCAATCAGTATAGATGCTGTAATATGTGCCATTGCTCATCTAGACATTGCTTTATGTAAGGAAAGGCAAAGTTATGTACCACATGTTTACATGCAACCAATCCAACCACCATTGCAGCCACACTTTGAATTCCCAGTATTGTATCATTGTAGATAAGCTTGTCACAATATTTACAATATAGACTTATCGTATGATAACTGTATATGGCCACAACAATTTTCTCTGACCTTGATATTGCCTGCTGTGTTTGCAGGTTTGTTTGCTTCATGTTACCAACACTTGCCTAAGCATTTTTTCACAGCACCTTAACAGAAATGGAAAATACTGAGATTTTTACTTTAGTTTTTACATTTTACATTTTAATTTCTGGTCTTTCAAGGGTGTACTTGCATTATAATCCCATTATATTTTCATTATATGAGAGGCATACAGTGGCATTGACATTACAATTATATCGTTTATCGCAATAATTTCTTCGATAATATATCGTCTAAATATCTAGTTCTCGTGACAGGCCTAACTGTAGGTTGAACATCTTTGGGTTTTGGAGTATATGCCAGACAAAGCAAGCAAAGACGAAATAATCATTGTTTTAAATGAAAATGATAGTTGCAGCCCCACTCTTTACTTCCTGCGCAAGCTTTCAATTCAGGTCGGCAAAAGCAGCATGTGCTGTTCCGTGTGCCAAACTGGGACGCGTGGAATCCAGGCCCAGCCAGCACAACCGGGTCAGAGTCCACCCATTGTTAACCTCCAGGCTGCAGCGCTACCAACACAAGCTCCATGTGAATGTTTTCCAAACTGATGTTACCAAGTTCTCTTTATGGCGAGAAAAAAAATATGCTGAGCGTGTAAAACTGATCAAAGTGGAAACATTCAGCACTGCCACAACCCTCTCCACCCATATCTCTCTCTCTTTCTCTCTCTATCCACCACAATGTGGAAACTGCTCCTCTCTCCTCCCTCCCATTCTGTGCTCTGGCATACTCTCTCACTCTCTCTCTCTCTCTCTCTCTCTCTCTCTCTCTCCACTCTCCAGAGAGGGGCTCAGTCAGACAGATGTAACACAGCAGTAGAAGCCTGAGCTGAGCTGGCAGGCTGCAGGGGCCAGACCAGAGCCAGCAGCTCTGACTGGAGAGAACAGCAGAGAGGAGACAGAGGTGGCGGCGGCGGCGGTAGAGAGAAAACGGTAGTTGTAGTAGCAGTTTCAGTTCAGTTGCAGAGCCGACCTTGCCTCAGGATATGGGTATGTTGATCGGGGCGCTCATCACACTGTGAAGTTAACATGGACCCTGACACCAGCACCCATCCGGAGGCGCAGAATGGTGAGTGAGATTTGTGGGGTGGGAGGGGGAAAGGCTAGAAATGATGAGAGCGATTCTGTGGAAAAAGTTGGACAGCATGTTTGCGGACAAGGGAGTTAGGTCACATGGTTTTCCTGTTAACTCGCTACTATGACTGGACTCTCCATTTGGCTCTTAAGCTGTTGACTAGGGCCTCTGTGGTCAGATGAATGGGACTTCAGTGTGTCCTGATGGGACGGGGGGTCGAGGGGTGAGGGGTGTTACATGGCTATGTGATGAAATCAACAGCCTGCTAACAACATTTTGCCCCAATGACTTTTTTTGTTACTTTAACAGTGTTAAAGTAAAGTTTTGTTGCAGCTAAGAAACTTCATGTTGACTGATGTCTCTCTGGAATCGCCTTCTGTCCGTCCTCCGTCTGGCTGTTTTTGGTGCGAGGAAGCTCTCCTCTTGCTCTTTGAATGGAATAATTAACTGTGGCATATGCGAGGGCCGTGGGTGTACCATTTCTGTTCAAAAGCAGCGAGATAATTTGATGGTTATGTGAATCTGTATATTTGTATGCCGTGTAGCGGTTGCACCATGTGGGTGTTTGCGTTCAGAGCGGCACGGAAAAATGAAAGTGGGAGAGGGAAAGAGAAGGGGAGAGACAGAAAGAGAAAGAGTTATGTACACAAATAAATCCAGGGGGATCTAGTCTGCACTGTAGGCCAGTGAGAGTGCTCACTCTTTCTCTTCCCCCTCATTTTCCGCTGCCTCTTTTTCTTCTCCACTGCTCCAAATGCTAGAGCCTAAACTAGATAGTTAAAAGGCAGAAAAAGTGGTGTATTATTAACTGGGCCAGAAAAGACGATGCTTTGTCTTCATGGCCGATGGGAAGGACTCTGCAGTGCTGCTGATGAAGAATGTGGTTAACAGAATGAGTCAACAGAGAACATATTTCCAAGAGACCCAAGTTTCTCCTCGCCAGCGTCTAAGCCACATTGCTTTATGCACTGGGCTGCCTGCCACGACAGAGAAGGGGAGACGGAGAAAAGGGAAAGAAAGCTGCTAAAGACGAAACTTTGCCGTTTTTATCCATCTCCTGAGGCCTGGAACTTCTGTTAGCAATCTTACCCAAATAAGTGCGAGCATTTTCCCACCTTCACACGAGGTTTCCCAGCTTCAAACGTGAAATTTAAACAGCGATCTCGGCCTCTCTCAGTGCCCACAGCCTCAGAAGATCCCTCCTAAAGGTCCAATATAAATAGAAAAGCGAGAGTAGAAAGGGCAATAATCTGATATCATCCGATTACACTCTCACCTCGGGCAAGCCTCAGGAAGAGTTCACGCTTGAGGCTCGTTGGCATCAATTTTCACTCTCTCTCTCTCTCTCTCTCTCACACACACACACAGACCTACACACATGCATATGCACAGACATCACTGCAACAAATCTAAGAGCAGATGCTTGCTATGCATTTTTTAAAAAGTGTTTTATGTTCTTATATTACACATTGCTTTATGTCTGCATCTAGCCGGTCATTAAAGCATAGACGCTGTAACTTTATACACTTATTTCCTGATGCTCGATATTCCCTCCTGCTGCACTGGTTTCATTCCTGTTTGTCAATGTTTGCATCAACAATCATGTATCCTCCCCCGCTCCCCTGCTGTGTGGACCCAAGCTCTTCTCGCTGTTAATGCTTCCTCTGGGTCACTTTTTATAGTCGCTTTCAAGCTGTGTCATGTCGTTATTATGCCGATGATACACAAGTGTATTCCTCTGCCAAACCCAGTAACCTGAATCAACTTTCCTTTTATTTTAATTGCTTATCTGCTGCCAAAGATGGTCATTTTTCTCCACATAAACCCTGAAAAACAGATTTTGTTTTTTTAATTGGACCTGATCATTTTACCACTGCAGATAATCAGATATTTGATCCATTTTGTCACAAATATTTCTTCTACTATGACTTTTGGCTATCAATTTACTCAGCTTGTCCAGTTCTATTTTCTTGAGCTCACAACAATCACATGTGTCTTTTTCCTTCTACTTTAATTCTCCCTGCACTTTTCTCTTGTTTTTTTTATTGTAATTCCCTCTACATATGACTCAGTCAAACTGTTCTAAATCTCCTAATATTGGTTAAAAATGCAGCTGCCATTCTAATAACTAGAACTAACAGTCAGTCCCAAATTATCCAAGTTCTCAAATCCCTCCATTCACGTCTAGGGAAGTTCAGAATAAACCTCAAGATTACATATACGCCCTGCATGACCTTGGCCCCAGTAAGATTTCTGATCTCCTCATTCTTCATTCTTCTTCTTGACCATTCCAATCCTCAAATATCTGCTTTTTATCCATCCCCCGCTCCAACTCCTAAACAAAGGATGATCATGATCATGATTTAGCCCCAACCCTGTGGAATCATCCATCTGATTTGCTGAATCTTTGGACTGTTTTATAAAAAAAACATCTTTTTAGGCAAGCTTTTTTTTTATAGCTCTCCATCCCTGTCTTATGATTTGGTTTGGTCCGTCTCTCCTTGTGCTTTATTTTTACTTTATTCATTTCGATATTGTCTGTGTATGAGTGGAGCAATTCATCAGTGCTTTACTCTGAGTGGTACCTGGACAAGATAATATAAAAGTCACTTAGTCGTCAGATATATAAACTCTCCATCTGAACTTTTATTACACAAAGTCTACCCAACAGTTCTCTCTGGAGGAAAACTGAGAATCCCACTACAATTATTTCTCTATTAGGCATCAAAATGAGCACACAGATGAGAGGGAGGGAAGTATAAAGGGAGAGGCAGAGAAAAGTCCTTATCCATGGCCTTCATTGACATGTAAATAGGTCTGCATAGTTTTTGTCCTAGTTGAGAAAGGTTGAATGCCTGCTCATGTACTGGAGGGGAAAACACAGGGACTGTCTGAGTCTCTGTGTGTGTGTGTGTGTGTGTGTGTGTGTGTGTGTGTGTGTTTTGCAGAGAACTTTTATGAGACAGGGGGATTAAACCAGTTGAGATTTCTCCTCTTTCACTATAAAGCATTTTTGTGAAAAACAAGGGGCTTTTCTCTCATTTTCCATTTCGAGGTGAATTAGGGTTTGTGACTACACTTCTGAAATTTCCCAGATTTTCTCCAGATGAAACTGCGGTCTTGTGGGTGACAGCACCGCAGGGCTTTATCTTGAAGAATGTTCAGTTTTAATAAAAGATTTATTCTTGTGTTGTCATGTGCTAAAATCTAGCCCGACTGTGGAGCGGGGTGGTTCAGCGCGTGTAAATTTAGGGACAGGACTGCCAGCTTATGAATTGTAATCTTGTTTTAAGAGAGGAAATACTGTCTTTCCCCATGCCTCAAGGTCAAGTCAAGTTCATTCTTGTGTATAAGGGACTTTCTTCACTACGAGGTTGCAGCCTTGGCGGATGAGTGTTGTCTGGAGGGTTTACAGACTGATAAAAACATGATGTTTAGTCTGTCCGGCTTCCAGCTGTAAACAAGTTTGTGTTTGGCCCTGTGTGTGTGTATTCCTGTACTTTTGGGAAGTAAATCTACATTTTATACCTTCGGTGGAAAGATATTTTGGCAACGTGAGGCCATTATGGCTTTGACTTGCGTTTGAGGTTAGGGACTAGACTGGCCACCAACTCTTGAGAAAAATACCTTGTTAGATATTCTGCTTTCTTCACTACCTCGTCACTAATTTAATCCGTCTGTCTGTTGTTTGTTGCTGAGCAGTTGGTGTACACTATTTTTTTTTGCTGCCAAATAAATGTTTGGGTAGTGAAGCCAAAACATTAAGCTAAAAGAGGCTGCAAAGTAGGGTTGATAGTTGTTTTTCTTTGGGTTCCTCACCATTGGTGAACCCTTTAACATCACATGAAGTCATTTGTTTGATTTTCTATTCTTTTTTTCACTTTCTCCTTGCTCTGTTTTGGTCTCCTCAACTCCTGAGGGAAATATCTGGCACTTTAGCTGCTAAATGCTCCACAACTGTATCTTCACAAGCTAGTCACTAACTTAAAGGGAATATTCACCAACTTTTATGTGGATGTCCACTTTGTGTTGGAAGGTGTAATTAATTTTGCAACATGTGCGATAATGACCAAAAAAGTTGAGTTTTCCTTTTCATGGAGCTGTGCTGGATGTGCCTACATTAACCAGGATGCATTGCGCACGAGTGGTGATATCCCTTCATTATACAAGCATTTTTAGCCTAATAAATACACAAAATAACATCACAAAATATCAAGAATGAAAATATACCTAAACAAAAAATACAACCATACAAGTGCAAGCATTGTACCATTTTTATATATATACCGATTACAAACAGATAGGGTTTAAAATTGTGCATCAAAGGAGTACAAACTTGGACCGGACAGCTAAACCAAGGCAACCTTACTTGTCGTGAAAAGAAATGTTCCCCTGTTTCTGAATGGCTATAAAGAACTGTAAAGCCGCAAAGTCAGGTGATATTTCTCTGCTGCAGCATAATCAAAAGCATTAGAATAAGTATAAATAAAAAAGGCATGCTGCTTGTCACGCTTCTGCAAAGGTCAAGGCAAGTGGCACAGGATTAGCTGAGCTGGAAAAGAATGTCTGTGGCAGGCTGTGTGCCGTGGCACAGCCTTTTCTAGCTAAACTAGCTCTGATGATCTGTGGGTTGGACTATTTTGAAATAAAAACCAGACACATATTTTACATAAAAAAAATTTTATTCACCTCTCGTTAGTTCCAAACCGAAAGCGTATTGTTGCTTTTAAGACCTGGTATTTTGCATGAAAACATTCAGATTGTGTCGACATCCAGTTGAGTCTGATTGCATTTTACACTTGGCTTTAAAATTCCTTTCAAACGTATCTCGAGTGGCTGCTTCTGATGGGATTTCGCCTCCATGCTTATATTTGACTGTATCTGTGGGGAAAACTGTGGATGTTTCTGAAGACAAGAAAAAAAAATAAAGCCCCTCATCACACATTTTGGGCTGAGCCATGCAGCCACACAAGAGGATTGCTGTGAATATTTGCATAATGGATTGTACTACACCATAAAACTCAAAATGAGAAGAAACAGCTGGAATCAAAAGAGCCAGAAGAACACACAGAGAGAAGTCCTCAGTGCTCAAGCTTTGTTGGGCTATATATATATGTTTTCAAAAAACTTGCCTCGGTGGTCCTTCTGGGAGGTCAAAGGTGCATTCGTGTTGACACGACACTATATATTTGGATAAATGTGTCCTTGACCCGGCCATGTCCTGAAGCATCAGGTCCTGATTCGTCCTCAGTGCACTTTAGGGTGTTTTCAGTCCTGTATTTAGAGCTGTGTCTGTGTCGGTATATTCAATTCAATTCAATTCAATTTTATTTGTATAGCGCCATTTCAGCGCCAGTATATATGTCCTGCAATTTTAAAAAGCCCTTTGTCTCAGAAGAAAAAATAATTAGTGTGATGGAACTATTCAACAAGCATTTGAGCATTTTTGTCAAACTGTCATTTTGTCGTCTTTGTGCTTGGTTTGAGTTTCAAGTCATCGTGCTTTTCTTTTGTAATTTACGAGTGTGTGACTGGTGATAGATGTTGTATAGGAGACATTCAGAGGATGACACGCCAAGACGTCTGTCTCCAACAATCTGCTGAGCGGGATGTTCTGTTTCTTGGTCTTCTTTTAGAACGTAATTTGTCTGTTTATGGTGTGAAACCACAATAAAGCAGTTGGCAATTAAATTAAAATTAGTTTGCCCCGTCTCGTCTCATCTCGCTGTCAACTTTTAGCTTTATAAATGTAATTTACTGTAAATGTCAGGAACATCAAACAGAATCTCAATCCTAGCAGGCCTACAGTCAGGGGGGTCAAAGGGTACGAATGAACCGGGACCAAAGCCCAGAACAAGTTAACAATTAACTTACTGACTTATATCTCAGATCCAAGTTTATTGTTATCATTAAAACACTTTTCAACTCCTCCTCTGATACCTGATATCTGGCACAATTTTCACAATAAAAGCATCAGCCAGAAGTACAGAACCCATGTGTACCACTAGTGAAAAGATATGTGAACTGTGATGTAAGTCAAGTTAAAATTCCTCAGCAAAACTGAGCACCCAAAAAAGCAAAGTCAGGTGACAGAAAGCACAACAAAATAAAAAGAGGAAAGTCCAAATTTCTAGACAAGTGTGAAGAAGCATCAGATATGTCACATGAAGCTAAATGTGCTCAGTTTTAAAGCTGGTCTCATACGAAACTAGTTGACCCAATGCATCCATTAATATTAACCATGTCATTTAATCTGAATAATTTCTTGTTTTTGACCATTATTACAACACAGACTTCACCTTCTCTCACTGAAATGGGGGTAAAATTCCTAAAAAGATTCCTGCGGTCAGAGAAAACCATTACTCCAGACTCCAGTTCTCTCGCACAGACCTCTTGACCAACTCTATTCTGGATTTACGCAGTAGTAAAAAATGTTGTAAAAGGGATGTAACATAACAGTCCAAGAACATCTCTTCACATATTCTTTCTCAATTTGGTCGTTTTATTGTGAAAATCCCCTTGCAGGAGTCAGAAACACAAGAAATTCAACATTTTCTAAAGTGAAATAAAGAAGAAAACTTAGCAGATTGCTAACTAACAGCTGTGAGGTCCACACGGGAGATGACACATGAAAAGTTCATCAAACTCTTAAAACTAGTCCGGTGATGGTGGATATAAATAACAGTGTAAGAGCAGAGCTAAGCAATAACCTCACAGCTGACTCGCGGCCAGGAGCAACAGTGGCACGACTCCATTTGGCCCCCATTTGTCAGAAAGCCACCCTGATGAGAGACTGTCAGTCAACAGCTCTGCCGAGGAGGGGAGGAGGGAGGGAGGGAGGGAGGGAGGGACGGCAAGAAACAGAAAAGCAATGCAGAGTCTATGAGACGATGGAGAGTTGAGGAAAATTGTGCCTTTTGCTGTACGTTATGTCCATGTTTAGCATGCTAGTGTGGTTCTCGCGTGTGTGTGGGTGCATCCCTGTTTGTGTGTGACCATGGCATGTTTTCCTTTGGAAGTGTGTGATGTGTGTCTAAGTCAAAGCGACTGCAAGGAGGCAGAGACCGAGCCAAACACAGCCGTGAGCTTGTTACACGCTCACAACAAATTTATGTTGGGGAATGTGCTTTTCATGTCTTTGTGAATCTTATGTAAATGTGCCGGTCCCACACTGAGCAAAGAGTGCCAGGAAAGGCGAGAGTGGTGAGCTGAGGAAAGGAGCAAGTTGGAAAATATTGATGACTATGTGAAAGGAAACCGGTAAAGCCAGAAAGAGCGCGATTACCAGCAGACTTAAGCCTTTTCCTTGGAGATTCTAATCAAAAGTAGGATGCTAGAATGACGAGATAAACTGATCTTAATCATTGTTTTGTTTATCCTTATTGTTTATGTGGTTTACCCACTTCCAGATCTGTGATGATCCACCGGAGTATTTATTTTGGTGCCAACGCTGATGGGAAAACGCAGTAATGTGAGCCCTGATATGAGCGCTTTGAAGAAGCAGCGAGATAAAAACATCAGAAGTTTGATTTCAAGTTTTTTTGCTATTTGCCGTCTGCTCTGTTTTTTATTTACCATCGCAGTTAAATAAATCCACGATCATTATGATAACCGTCAACACTTCATGACACATGCTCTTGTGTGCACATTGTATATAAAACTCCCACATGGGAACAAAAGATGATGCTTTGATAACAGTGATACAGTATCTTTATAATCCAACTAATGAATGTGACTCCATGATTTCAGCTAATGAAAAACAGCTCAAGCTGTAGTATTTCAGGACTTCAAAGGCAGCACTGAAGGCACCAGTCTGTGTTTTTCTGCGTCTAAGATTAAGCTGCCCTGTTGGCCAGTTTTGAAGCGCCATATGCATATTTGTTTCAGTAAATTTTGTCAGAGACACGTTCATTATTTCCTATCAAACAGAACAGACTGAATAACAGCATACATGATCAGATTATGATCAGATCTATTGCTGCACATCCACTGCACAGTGTGGCATCAAATAAACGTGCTCTTTTTTGGTTTTCCATGAGAAAAAGTTGTGTGTAGTACCCGCACTTTCTTTGGTACCACTTCAGTTGAGGTTCTGAGCCGATCCTGATCCACACTAATGGAGTGCATTTATATAGCAATTTTCTATTCATAGCAACCTCTGAAAGCGCTTTTACACTACAGACCATCATTCACCCATTCACACACATTCATACTGGTGCCACCTGTTACCACCATCTGTAAATAACCATTCATTCTCAGATGACACAGTATCTGAAGCAATTTGGTGTTCAGTATCTTGCCCAAAGATTCTTCAACATTTGGCCTGGAATCGAACCTCCGATCGCCAATCAGTTGGCGACCGCTCTACCATCTGAGCCACAGCTGCAACACCATAGTTAGTAAATAGTTAATGGAGATGCTTTTTCCGAATACGTCCTGACATAGCGAACATTTATCTCACATGACTGATCAGCTGTTTCTGCTCTATCGGAAAACCTAATAGAAGAATGTAATTCCTGAGGATTTCCCATTTTCTTTCGTGTTTGGCCAATTAGCAACCTCTTTTTTGTTGTTGTTTTTTCAATCTCTACTTCTTTACTGACGGATTAGCCTACAGCAAAACATTACACTGCCATTTTCTGACCAAAGCACGTTCAGGCAGCTTTGTTTATTTGCTCTAAACCAGTTGATGGACACTTCCCTAATTTGCATTTTCTTTAATGCGACATTGCAGAACTTCCCTTCAAATTCGTTTAGATTTTTTGTGGAAAAAACTGCTAATGACTGGTTGAAGAGAAACATTTTTATCATGACATGGGACATCCTGCACAAACACAACATTTTTAAATAATCAAGCTACCATCAATGGTGGCCGCACTCGACCCAGACCAATTGGTGCGGTAAAATTTACATTTTCAGCAACATTTTCTTGCTGCACTGCTATGTTGATCAGCTGAGAAATGAATCTACACTAAGGGGGTACTAACCAACAAGTAAAAAAGTAAATAGTGAAAAGGACCTGGTATTAAAAGTAAGTCTAACTGAACCATGCAGTGTAAATGAGGCACACTGCCTTTATTAGATAGTTGGCAGTAAGAAATGACAGAAAACGAGGTGTGTCTGACATGTGATAAAGGTCCTAATGAAACCAGGACCTTGGCGGTTGCATGATATGCCTGTTGGGTGGCTGGGCCCCAGGACGCCCCAGCTCCAGCCTTTTATAAGTTCAATTCTCTTTGGAATCCTTCCACTAAAAGCACTTGCTGGCATGGTAGCAGTCTGACCCCCACGTGTCGCACACAAGTGCCTTTGTCTCCGAAAATGGCAGATGATGACATTCCTGACTGTCCCGACAACTGAAATACACAATCATTCTTTTTCTGGATGCTCTTATTTGAATTGATGTCGTTCTATGTGTTAATTTTTCTCTGACTCAGCTTTCTGAGGGGTACATTTTGTTTATGCATTAAGTTGTGCCTATGCACAAACATTTTTTAGCACCTTGTATGGAATTACATCCAGAAGCAGATCATTTAGATACCTCCGATACACATCAGACACACTGTTTGTTTCCTGTTTGTCAGCTCTCTTGTCACACTGGCACTTTCCATTCTTTGTTTTTTTCCTCTCTGCTGGAATACTGCTCTGTTTTTCTTCATCTCCCTTGTATATCCTGTCTTTTTTCCCCACTTTTGCTGTCATGCTCTCTACTTTGTTTCAGCAGTAACATAACTGCTTTTTCAGAGGATGATCCATTTCAAACTCTCAATCCTTGTTGCACAATTTACTTCTAAAAACCTGACTTTCAAAATCTTTGCCTAGACTGAACAAACACAAGGTTAAGAATAGTCTTCACTCAAACTTTTCACACGTTCTTGGATATAAACACACACACATCTACTGAGGAAAATAAACAGAGTGACAAAGGGTGAGGGATTAGTGAGACAGAGAGGGAGACAAACAGAGTGGCAGATAAAAGGAGAGGCGTGTCGGAGTTGTCTATAGGAGCGGACTTCACTGCTTCACTTTGTGTCCCTGTGTAACTCTATAGCCCACATACCAAAGTGCTCACTCATTATGTCACTTCAGCCTTTGGGTTTCTGTTTTCCCAATTTTGACTCTCACCCTTTTTCATTTGTTTTTCCTGGTAACTGTTTGTTAGAGGCGGAATTTGACACGAGACAAACTTTAACCGTAACAAGACTTACAGGTTTAAGGTTTTACAGGCCACCATTAGCTCAAGCAGTATCATGTTGCACTACTAAAAACTATAACTAAAAGATACCAGAATTAGAAGCATCACCATAAGCAGATTTGCATACCCGTAGAACTTCTTAAACCTACCACACATCCAGTTTTACGATTGCTTTAGAAGACTTTTGGCAAAAGTCAATGAGATTTTCTGGGCTTCTACTACAAGTTCTGGCATAGTAGACAGTGAGGAGGTGGGCTGAACCATCTGATTGGCTGAAGTGCAAGTCCATTGGCTCTTTATCACACAAATCAACCAGACAATTTCTTTGACTGCCATATTATTTTGATAAGTTATATTATTTCAGAAATATGTGCCATCTCAGAATCAAAGTAATGTTTATGTTGAACTTTATTTGTTTTTCTATATTTGTCTCATTAACCACTAACCCTAGTTTAAACTTCCACCTAACTGGTTCAAATAATGAAAACAAACACTTGGATGGTTATTTTTTGTTCATTTGAGTACTAATATAGTTCAGTTTCACACAATAAAGTTAAGATAACGGGGAGGTTATTGAACTCACAGTATGTCCCTCCATTTAAATTTCCATTGACAGTGATTTTACATGTTGCTGTACTTTTTTAGTGGCATGTAAAGTGGTTGGTTACAAGCAAAAAACATTGGGGAAAAAAACCTCAATAATTGTCAAACGGTTTTGGAAATTTGGAAGCGATCAGCAAAAGGAGTGACACCACATGCCACAATGTGTCAAATAACTCTTATCACCAAGCTGCAGCGCACAACAAACTCTCCACACTGTGTTTAACTGCAGTTTTATAGTTGTGCTGAATTCCTCAGAAGCAAGAAACATATGAAAGTAATAGATCAACATATTTATCCCATCCTCAACGGTGTTGTGACTGCACAACAATTTGTATCACTGCACGTTTACTGGATGTGTCTGGAAACACGGCTGTTTCCATTTTGGTTTTGGAAGTCGGGACTCACTAAATGTGAAACATGTCTGTCATCAGTTTATTCCAACCTCTGGACTTTCGCAGTGCTCTGTTGCTGTAAATATAATTAGCTTCATTATATATTAAAAAAACTGTTAAATAAAGGAAACATCATGTCATCAATATGTCAGATCTGTTAACCTTAAACACAGACTTGCTCTTTGAAGAACTAAATGACCTATTAAAGGCAGAATAAATATAAATACACCAACACTGCTTATATTTTAGAACAAGTAGAACCAAAGGTCTTATTTTCCATCTTTTATCTTTGAGTCTTATTCATTTTAGTCTGATAAATGTTGCCTATAGAGCACATGTTCATGCCACACCTATTAATTTAGCATTTTGTAGATTGTAGCCACAGTAGTAGCTTGACTCTATTTGGAAACTTTGTTTTATTTGTTGGCCAATCCTCCACTTTAGTCCAGACTGCATGTTTCATCAGCTGCTGGATGGATTGCCATACATTTTGTTACAAACATTCATACTTCAGAAATGATCTTTCATAATATACGTGGTGGTATATGTGGTGCTTTTCCTCTTGTGACTTTTGTGGTTTTAGTGGAATGTCTTGATAAAAACTGCATGGATTCACATCCAGTTTGCAACACATTCATGTCCGTACTTGGATTTTAGTGCTTTGGTTCATGACAGAACACCTGCAGAACTTTTGCCATCCCCACCAGCTGCAACTGAGCTTTATGCTTAGTGATAATTAGCATAGCAAACAAGCTAATGTAAGATGTGTAAACTAACTCGGTCAACATTACACCAGTTAAACATCAGCATGTTAGAATTGTCACTGTCATGTCGTACATCTCTTCATACTTTTTAAGATGCCTGTCTGGCTTTAAGGCTGGGCCATAATTCATTATGATAATTTATCGTCATTCAATGGAATCATATCATGATAAAATCATAGATGAGATATTGTGATATACAATAACATTGTCTAAACGGATAATAACAACAAATATCAACTAAAAAAAAACAAGAAAATACCCATAATTTTTATTTGTCAAGTATTTAATTGACTCAGGAGTAAACAAAAAAGCTTTATCTTTTGCTTTTTTTTTTCACATGCATCAAATATATCATAATCAATATATAAAGTGACCTTTATCCAGATAGCTTTTGGCCATATCGCCCAGCCCTACATAGCTGTAAACTCATGTTAAAATACCATCTTCAATAATGTATTTATTTAAGACTAAAACAATATCATATAACAGCTTTAATAAAGAAATTGTGGTGATTAATAACAGCAGCCTATATTTTAATATAGACTTTTTGGCATTTTCCTATAAGATAAAATCATCATATTTTCTTAATCTCACAGCCTTCAGTCTTGAATGTGTTGAAAAGCTGAAGTTAAAGTAGCCGGCAGTAAACTGGTGTGAATAGCAGGAGGAGGGGGAGCTCTGCTGTCACTTCTGTGGACAAATGCCTTGCTTGACAAATGTCTCGCCAAGGACGGCAGCAGAAACATGAGAGTACTGTTCTCCTCCTGGCAGGAAGGAGGGAGGGACGTGGGAAGAGACAAGGAAACATCTCCAAACAGCTTCCTCCTCCTGTGACATAACTGTTACCTTTTGTAGTAGTTTTCTGCGGTGACTCGAGTCTTAAAGAACACAAAACTCACTATGTAGGGAGATAAATCAGTCACTTTGCTGTTTTTTTGTGGTTAAGTACATTTAAAACTTTTTAATACTTTGTATTTGAGCTTGAAACAAGGTATAAAGTTACATTTATTTTTCTTGGTGCTGCAATAAGAATAGAATACGTGTTTTTTAAATATTAGGGAGTCAAGGCAAAAAGTGTGCAAAGAGTAGTAATTTCCCGGAGAAAAGCAGTGATGACCATCCACACCACTGCTGCAGAGTGAAGGCGAAGTGCACAGTAAACTCCAGCTAATGCTTTAAAGCTGGAGTGTGGTAGTGAGGCCCGGCCTGGCCCCGCGGTTTTTGGTCAGCCGCAACAAGCCCTCCCATTGGTCGGATGCGAGGTAGGAATTCGGCTCTCTGAGGTCTAAACCCCGCCTCCTTCTCCTCCTCCTCCTCCTCCTCCTCCCGGCCCCGGGCGCTGAAGCACGACGGCATTCCCAGTGCACACACACACACACATATATACATACAGTCGCTCTCTCTTCTGAAAGAGGCTGCAGAGCAGGGAGTCACACACATTTGAAGAGTAAGGAAGTGAGAGAAAACTCCAAGACAGACACTCTGCTGCTCTGTTTGTGTGTCGGGGTGAGCTT
>CAFUXE010001009.1:58830-139803 GCA_903364295.1 Serranus cabrilla | reverse complement strand
CAGGCATACTCGCTCAGTCCACTGCAGCTACTGCAGCCTGAATGAGTGCAAGGCAGGGAGAGAGACAGAGCAAGGAAGTGCGAGAGAGAGAGAGGAGGAGGAATCTCTGGAGTTACAACTTGTTGCTTTTTGGTTCTTCTGCGTGGATTGAGGATGATATTCCCTCTGGATTCCCGGCGGCAGTGGGACCTTGTCTGAGGTGAGCACTGACATTCCACTTTTATTTTTTTTTAATTACTGTGAGAGAGAGAGAAAAAAGAGGATTTAAGTTGCAGATTTTGTGAGCTTTTCTGTGGGATTGCTCTCTTGGTTGGAATGGCGGAGGGGGGTTGTGAGAGAGGAGGAGGTGTGGAGGGAAGCTTTTCACGTGCCAGGGAAGCAACATTATCACACCGATCTGTCAGGGAAAGAAGGAAAGTAGGGGTAGAAAGAGGCTTTTCTGGGAGAAATGAAAAGGGCTTTCAGCCTCAAAAGTGCTGTAACGTGATTCAGAGCTCTGATCCTACGAGTGGGAAACTCAGGACCATGCAACATAGATGTGACATGTATTCCTAACCTTTTCAGTTTGTGTTTGTTAGAGGAGTAGTCCCATTCTAACCCACAGTGGCAAAGGCGCAAGGTAGTCTTTAAGTACTTAAGCAGAGTGCAGCCTTCATCTATCAGCTCCTGCATGATTACAGTGTTTTCTCTGACTCTACCACAGATAGCAGCTCACTTGACTGTGCAGCCTCATCATCATTCCTCCACCAACATGTGTTTACATGCTGCAGTCTATTATCCACCAACACAAGTACTAAACGTCAACACGTTCGTCTAATGTTGCTCTTTGGGAGCCGGGCGACAATAATTGTAGTGGCATGACCTTTTGGCGTAAAGTGTTATTGTTGAAAACTTCAGGACATATCAGATTCCAAGCAGAGAGTTTTTAGATGGTCAGGTTTTTTTCCTTTCAGTAGTAGTGCAGTGTGTCCGGGCGTGGGGCGGGCATTGTTGTCCTATTATTAGAGCAAGCCGGGCCGGCAGCTGTGGGGAAGGAAGTAGGCTCGGAGCAGCCGGAGAAGAGGGATTACTGGGAACACTGAGCGGGAATTATGGACCGACTGGAAAGGCATTCCTAAGGTGGCAGAGTCAGTGGAGGAGAAGATGAGCGGGCCAGAGCACCAGACAGGGATCAGTGTGGATCATAAGGAAAGACGTAGAGGTCGGAGGTCAGCGGTGATCCTGCCTCAACACCCGCTGTAACTGCAGATTACAGCTGTTGTACAGCTGGAGAACTTGGCTGTTGATTTATCGACATGGATTTGTTAAAAGCTGCCACAAATCATTTCTTTCATTAAAGGAATACTTCGCCGCCAGAATAATCATTTGTACATCACCCCGTGTTTTTCTGAATTCCTGAAATTGCTTTTCTTGCATGCCTCCATGGTGGACAAAGAATCCAAAAACTGAGAAAGTTCTTGATGAAGTGAAGTAAAAGGGGACCATGTTTAGCAGTATATCCAAACTAATTCAAGTCACAAAACATATGCATTTTTGCTAAAACCTTGCTATTTCAAACACTTGTCTTTGTGTTTTGAATAGTAACTTTTTAGCCTTAATGAATGGGTTTGGGCAAAGTATTCCCATTAAGTGGTTCCTATTATTTCTTATGAAAACTTTGTATGCTATTAACCCCAAAAATATATGCCCACTGTATACCCAACAACACAATCGCTGTTGTGAACACATTGTTTAGAACAGTGTTATCTTAAAAAATGCTACTTCCAGAGATAATCCGGAAACAATATTGGTCTTCTGTTTGAAAGACCAGAGCCTTGACCTGTCCGTCCATCATCCCTTCCATCCACCCAACGGCATATATAACTCTTAACATGGCGTTGCTTCCTTTGGAATTCCAGTGCATTACTTTTTGTAGTAAATCATATGAGGACAGTCCAGTTTGGGAGAGCATGCAACTGCATGATTTAGACTTGGATTATACTGCAAAAGTTGTGTGAAAGTTTGAAAACGGATGATAAAGATGTTCAATTTAGAGTGATATAACACAGAGAAAAGCTGCAAATCTTCACATTCGAGAAGCTGAAACCTGCGAATGTTTTGCATTTGCTTGATGAAAGTAAATGCACCAACTATTTAGATTCATTAGAAAATCAAACCAAAATCAATGGACTAATCAGCTAAATGTTTCAGCACCAGCTTTTTAAAATACAAACACCTCAGTAGAATTGCTAGACTGTAATAAACCCTGCAGCATGAGTGTAATTGATGCATTTTATTTATTGCCCTTTATTCAAACAAAAAATTGCCGAGCTAATCCGTCACTCACTCTTTGTAACATCTTTATCTCCGGCGGTCCAGGCAGCGGAAGCTGACCAAGTGTTCCTCTGCAGTGAAAGTGGAAGCAGTTCTTGCAGATAGTGATTACTTGGTGATTGACTGCTGTGATAAACTGCTGCCTCACTGGCTAAAGAGATAATAGCATCCCAGAATTGCTCACATATCTCTGCTATCTCTGCCTCTCTCCCGTTGTAAATCTCTGGTGTGTATTCCAGTGAAATACACTTGCTCTGCGCTATTAGATAAACACAGCAACAAGGGCTTTGTCATGTGGAACTTTTGACGTTTTTACAATTCTTTTTCAATGTGGATGTTTAAAGTTGTCAGTCAGTTCCTCCTGAGCTGAAGTGTTGGCTTCAGACCTCTTTGGTGAAAACAGCCTACAGAGCTATTGGGAAACTGTCTCAAGGAAAACAAACCTTAAACAAAAGAGAAAAGAATCACGATTAACATCTCATCTTGCGTGTACTTGTTAAGATATTTTTTAATTATTGTGAAATCAAAGATCACACTCAGCTGCATCTTGATAAGCAATGATTGAGAGTTTGGTTTGATTGCAACAGTAACAAAAGGTTTAGGGTTCGTCCAAAGTCTTGGAAGTTCGGAAATAATACACTTTAACTGTGATTTTTCTGAGATGTAGGAGTTGAACTTACTCTGTAAAAATAGCTTGATTTTCAACATAATCTGGTGGCTCGTATAAACACAAAAGTCTTTATTATTTGGAATAAAAACATTCCCGTTGTCATATTTCTCGGCGTCATACACCAGTTTAACAAAAAAGCTAGATAAGTCCTCTGTTGATCCCTTACTCTGGGAATTGTGGATATTAAATAATCATGATAAAAAGATACAATCAAAGTTGGTAAAATAAACAAAGTATTGTTAGATTCTGTAAACATGATTGTAATTGCATTTTTATTAACGATTTAACAATTTTTTGGTTATGGACTTTGAAATTCCTTTGAAATTTCTTCAAAGTGGTTTTGTTTTACTCTTAAAAAGCTGCATGAACCCTGTTTGGGGGCTGTGTTTTAATATCAAAGTCTTCTGGTCCCCATCCTGTCCATAGTGTCTCCTCCTCACCAACACCTTCCTAGCTTCCAGGCTTTTTGTAGCACATGACCTGCCCTCATTTCCCCCACTCTCTTTCCAGCTTTCCTTTCCCCCTCCCACCCCGGCTCTCTAAAGAGCAGCTATGTAATTAGTTAGAGCCATAAATCACAGACAACAGAGGGGGATTTGATATATGTTTGACAGCAATAAACCGAGGTGGTTTCACAGTGTATGTGCGTCTTGGCTTTGGGGAGTTAAAGGGGGTTGAGTGTGTTTGTTGGCATAACGTACAATTACACACACACGTGTTTGTCAGGGTACGTTCGGCACATCTACAGACACCCTCTGTGGGATCATGTGTGCGATAAACTGATCTGTTTTCTTTTAGATGGCGTGTTCGGGCAGCTGCAGCTGTAACCTTTGTGTGTGCACTGGCACTTATTGCTTCTTGATATCATGATCAATTAACCATTTCATTGTTTTCGGTTCTCCAGACCGCTAATGAGGACTGTGGGTAGTTATTTATCGTCGTCTTTGTTATAGCAATTAAGTGCTTAACATCTGTATTTAGGTTGTGCTTATCCAAAACACTCCTTAACCAAACAATTACTCCCACTGCTCACCACTGAGGAGCATACACTTTCTCATAGAGATGCAGTTTAAACATGGAGGTCTATAATCTCACTGGGAAGAAAACTGAATACAGTATTTAAAGGGAAAGGAGTGGATGGTGTAATTGGCGGTCTCTGACTGGTCCCCCCTTAAAAAAGACAATATAGGACGTTTGTACAGGCAGCAAAATATGACTCCTATTTACATTTTAGACTGTCCTCCAGCGCCATCTTGCTAACATAGTAGTAGTGATTGATGGTGATGCGGAGTTTAAACAAAGGGCGGACTTTCACCCAGGAGAACAGAGTTAATGCCCCATGTGAAAACCAAAGAAAACAACTTTTTATGCAACTTATGTTTTTTTGTAACGTAACTTCTGTGGATCCAGTTTGTGAATCACGTTTTTTTTTTCGTAACTTTTGCGCCTTGCGTCACCTTCACAAGTATTTCACGTCCGGTATTTACATACATTTATTTTTTGTCTTCTAGCCAGGACATTTTTTTGCCCAGGAGAACGGGGTTCATGTCCCATGTGAAGACCAAAGTGAACAACTTTTTTCTGTTTTTTATGTAACTTCCATGGACCCTGGTTTGTGAATTAAGTTTTTTACATAACTTTTGTGGCTTACTTCACCGTCGTAACTACTTTACTGGCGCCATTCACGTACATTTATTTACTTTTTAAATTCTTTTATAACGCCTAACCTGGACGTTTTTTTTTCCCTGAACCTGGGTCTGTGGTTTTGCAGCCTAAATCCACAAAAACTGAAGCCTTTTTTCTCCAACCGCAAACCATACATGTATCTATATTGATGTGTGTGCTATTTTTAGAATGCTCCGCTGTACCATGAGTCGTGAACCGCTCATATGGGTCACTTCGGGTGGTATTGACAAACCGTCTATTCAGTCATTAAGGTTAGAGATCTGAATCGTCTGTTATTCCATCCATTTTTTTTATTGTTTGTGATGGGAAATATGCTAAGGTGGAGGAAACTTGCCAACTTCTAAATTCCCCAATTGTACCTGTTTGTTGTAAGCACACATTATAACAATTATAATAAGAAGAGTAGCAGAAGCGTGCATCAAGGCGTAGGCTGCTGAAGGCCTCTCATAATAAGATAATAATATAATAATATGTTGATATATTGACTCTCATAATGATTCCAGCTGGAGTCCATATGTAGCTGTTAATAATTGGATTCTGCGGCCCCTCTCAGCAGATGTGGCCCTCAACACCCGTTATAACCCCGACTGAGCTTTTTGACATTCACACCCTCGGCTGAAGCTGCCAGCTAAACGGATGTATGGGCTCACTGTGAGTCTGGTTGTATTCATGTAGGCTTAGAATTTGAATAGGCACATTGCAGTGTCAGCATGTACTGTATGCTGTATGCTGCCATGCTGCACGCAGATGTAGTTACAGTAAATGCTCTATGTTCTCTATGCATTCATGGTGCTGCTGAAGACTCACTGGGAAAGTCTGTAAAATCAATCTGCGAACAGGAAAAAGGTCTGTTTACAGCTGAGACTTTTGATTGTCAGGTTGCACATCAAAGAATCTTTGACATACTTCATCCAAATGTTTAAATGTAACACATGTCTGTTAATCAGAATTCTGTATCCCAGTACAAGTAGGATGGGAACTTCCATTCAAGTCCCAGGAGTTGTTCTGTTATTCTCTGTCTATTCAACATTTTTTTTCTCTGAATGACATCATCACTACTGTTAGTCTCCCTGCTTATCGCTTAAGGGCACAGTCAAAGGCTAATGCAGGCAAGTGACTGTCTCCTGCAGAGACCATGTTGGTGATGAATGCGGGATGTGATGCTCATGGAAATCAGTTTACTGGTTTCTGGTTTGTTTGAGTTGTTGTTGTTTCGTGGAAAATGCATACTGAAAAGCAGAGAAAGATTCTGGCTTTTTTGTTGATAAGGAACATAAGTAGATTGGCTGGTTGGATACAGCATCTGGTTAAGTAAGAAAAGTAGAGCCAATGAAAGCCAAGTGGGGTCGACCACACACACACTTCTCTGCTTTTAGTTGAGACCGTGGCTCCGCCAGCCAAAGTTCACCAAAGTTGAACTCCATGCGATGGGAATTTGCTTTACCAACAGAAGCAAATGTTTTCTTCACGGCTTAGCTTGTATTGAATGGGACGTGATTGTTTGCTGTTTTTAATTTTGCTTAAGTGTGACCATGTCCTAAAGCTGAGGTAGGCAAAAAAAAAAACCTTGGACTTTGAAAATGCAGCCATCCTCCTGCATCTCTCCCCTCTTTGTCCTAAGCCACTCCCACCAGACATGCAAGGGCATATGTCACCTTTCATAAAGCTAATTTGATCCTGATTGTGATCCCAATGCTGTTATATTGCTGCAACTCAATGAGAATTACTTGAACGTGTATTTTTTGCAAACTTGTGATTTGAGGTTATAGCAAACTACATAAACATGAACTTAGATCAGCCGCAGCCATGAGCCTCACACTATTTCCACCATTGAATCAGGCTAGAAAAGCCAACAGGGACGTCCTCTCTCTGAGATGAGCTGTGATTGGCCAAAGCCGTCCGTCACAGTCTAGCCAACAGGAGGTGAATTTTTTAGCCATTGATGGAAAAACCCATCTCTTAATCAAATTTTCCATCTGAACCCGAGCTGCCAGCACCGCAGAAATGTTGCAAGATGATGCATTTAAAATATTAAATGTTGCCACCAAACTAATGATGTTGCAGCAGTGCGGTAGAATTTAAATAAGACAACGTGTAAATGAATTGCTAAGGCAATGAGACATATCCACTTCCACATTATGTGGGCTTTACAGTGGACAGTTCTGGGATGCAAATGTCTCACGAGGAGTTGATGTTCCGTGAGATTGTGTGCATTTATTTGCATATCAATATTATGTGCGTTGTGTATATGTAAAGGTACAACATTTAGTGTGTGTGCCATCTTGTCTGACAAAGCCTTGTTGCGTTGATTCACAAGGAGCTGGACCACCCATTGAGATTTCAATGAGCCAAGAGATAACAGAGCAAATATTCCAGATCCCTTCCCAGTGGGTGTCCAGCAGTGGTTCAGTGTCTAGTTTAACAGTTTAGAATATTTATACTGCAAACATCCTGCTTTCAAAGTTTTTAGGTGATGATTTATTCTATAAAGTAATGCAGAGGGGCAGTGTTTGTGTGACATCACTCAGCAGGGTGGAGAACAACACTGTAGTGTAGGTAGAACAGAAAGGGAGTGTTCGTGAAATGCCAGTAATAATCTCTCATTTTACCGGAAAACATTGTGCGCTACGTCACCTTATCAGATGTTTGAATTAGCGTTATCAGCCCATAACAGTGGGTAAGTGGGGGCCTGGTCCACCAACTGGCAGGTTGAGAAGGTTGTTGTCAGCCCATTCAAAGGCTGCGTGCTGGAAACAAAGAGTTTGGTTGAAAGGTTGTAGTTTCCTTTTGACTTCATTACCAAAACACTTCTCGAAAGTTAGGGAAAAAATCTCCCTGGTTAGGTGTTAAAAAAGAGGTTAAAAAAGTCAAATAAATGCGGGAAGTTAAGGTGATGGAAGTGAGTTACTTAGGCCATGTGATACATGATGCATGGACCTTAACTGACTTTACTTCTAATTAAAAAAGAGGTCTGATCCCTGAAACCCAGCTGTTAATTTGATGAATGGAATATTATCAGTACATAATGAAATAATGACCTTTCATAAACATTGTAAATGAGACCCAAGTTGTAACAGATCTTCCCCTTTAATGTAAACTTGTAATGCTCTGTAAGAAATTGTCCCACAGCGATGCAAAAGAGGAATCTTTACGGTTGAGCTTCTCGCTCTTTTATATTTTTCTACCCTCTCTCTTCAAATCTGCCTTGACATTGATGTAGAGATAAACAGGCTTTCATCACAAAGTTCCAGACAGAGTGGTAAGCAATAAAATCTGTGGAGACAAAAGCCCATCACTGAGGCAGGCCCCTCGCTGTCAAAACAAAATGAAACTGGACTGCAGAAAAGAGCACACACTGTTTGCATGCATTAGTCTTCCTGCTGCACGCTTTGAGAATATTCAGCCGCAATTCGAGGTGTTGACCCCAGAAAAACCCAGCGTGGAAATAAAGTTACGTGTTTTTTCAAATACAATGCTATAAGTTGTGTTGCTGCCTAAGTGCACCTTTGACTGTTTTCTAATTTATGAGGCTCCACAGATGAAAAAGCCCCTTGAACTTGAGATTAAAGTCTTGCTAACTTGTCTCATGTCACTCAGCTTTCAGACACGCCACCAAACAACCGTCAAATGTATAAATATTCATCTGAGACTGGTGGGGCAGTGAGGGTTCATTTGAAAGGATCTGAAGCCTGCAGTGAAGCAATGAATTATTAAATAAAACAAAAAAGTGTTGCACGCAAATGTAGAGTTTACATACAAACTTGAGAGAAAGTTGGGAAAGGGACCAACTCCTTGGTTCCACGTAGCTCTGTGTGCATGCGAGTCAGCCAGAAATCCAAAGTCATTTGTATGAGAACTGATGAGAAGCTCCTTTTTCTGTTGAATGTTTTCTGTTTGTAGAATTAGCCTCAATTCTATTGAATTTTTTTTTACTTTTGGGGCAGATTTCTAACAGATTGTATACATTATTTTGAATTGAATGATGCCTTAATTAAAAAAACAAAACAAAAAAAACCCATACATTTTCCTTCCATCTCCATCTTCCTTTTGTTGAAGAATAGGGGGCATACTATGTCTAAAATATGGAATTAAATACAGAAAACTAAAACTACCCTCACACCCTGACCTTTCTTACCACATAAACGTACATGAACACCTCTCATAGGCAACGTATCACAAGGTTTTTATAGTTTCTTTGGTAACAAGCAAGTTCATGTCCCACAGAGTTGTTGTTCAGTTCAGTAAAAAGACATGCTGCTTCCTGAGAAGGACTGACTAATACGTGGGCTGAACATGTAATAGACCGTTTAATTTCATAAGTGTTGCTCCTGAACATGCAGTCCATGACAACCAGGAGGATTTTCCTTGCTTGAGAGACCATGAGAGAGGGTGATAGCAGCGGCATTGTTTGAGATACATGTGTCACTTTCTGAACCCACCTTTATGATGGATTATTGTACTTTTAACAGAAATTAATTAAGTTTATCAGGTGTCTTTCTCAGTTTATCCTTTACATTGTTCTCTCAGTTTATCACGTACGTGCACACACACACACTTACATGTTCAAAGGATAAATCAGGACATGTGACAGAAATGTGAAAAATGAGGACATGCTTTTCCTGAAGTCCTAAAGAGCTGGGAATAAGACTGTTTCCCACCAGTGCCTCTAGGAATACACCCATATGTTGAGAATTGTCTAATGCCATATTTTTGTCAGACTGGATTTTAATGCTACTTGTGAAGGCATTGCATGCACACACACACTGTGGGAGTGAGAAAATCTTTTTGGTGACGTAACGGCTAAGGTGGTCTAACGTGCTTAGGCAAAAACAGAAAACAGGAAATAGGGGGAAATGAACTCCACTCCCAAAGGTTCCCCTTTCCCTCCCAATGTACCTCACTTCCTGTCGCATAACTCTGCACTTAGACCCTTCAACCAGACACAATACTAATCATACAACAATTTGTGTTGAAGTATGCAAATATAAATCATAGTTTAAAAGCACATTGTGTGAATTTATAATAGCCTGATTTTAAGTGCAGCATTGAGTTGCTTGTCGGTGTCTTTGTAGAACCAACTGGTGGAGACTGCACTGTCCCAGATAGTTGTTCTCCTCCTGTGTCCTGCCCTCGATCTCTCTGAATATCTACACACATTCCAGCAACACTGCATGACACACACACACACTGTCAGAAGTTGTACCTTTTGTCATTGGGGCTGTACCATTTTGAGGGAAAAGATACAGTCCCTCAGTGAAACTACACAATCTGCCCGTTTCTTCCCTCTGGCCCCGCTGCCAACTTCCATTTCATCTGCGGAAGGACACAGACATGCACACAAACACACCCACAATGTGTCTGTGCATGTGTGTCGAAGAGAGACACTGTGAGATTGCTGTTTATAGCTCGGATGTGGATTCCCACGCTAGATGAAGTGTTGTTGATCAGAGGGAGGACTGCACTCACAGGCCATGTTGATTAGCAAATATAATTCACTTTAAGTGTTTGTCTTTGCAAGTTTGTGTGTCTTTGTCCGTGTGCTTGCGTGTGTGCCAACTTGTTAGGCTGCCATGCTGACAGCGACGGAGTCAGAAGGCTTGTTGCCATAACAGGAAATTAAAAAGGTGTAGCTCACCTTGATCAGCTGTTAGAGCTTTAAAGTTTTTCCAAACTTTAATAACACCTTGTGTCTTTCCGCTCCACTTGTTCCCCATTAAAGCCGTCACTGCTGCTGTGACAGATATCAGGGAGCCATGCTGCTTTCTGAACTCATCTTTCAGACTGATACAAAACAAGCACCTAAAAATAGAGTGAGAGCAACTTTTATGGTGCGAGGAATTAATTAAGTCACGGTCGCCAAGAGTGATGACTAAGTCTCTTTTTCCTTAGCAGATTCAAGGAAAATAAGCCAATGTTTTTGCTAGTCAGTCTTGGTATTTGAATCTAGTGCATACTCTGATTTAGACTGTCTTTATATGAATGTAGTAGATACTCTTGGAAGGGGTTAAATGGGACAGCAGCCAAGCTCCGCCTCCTGACATCTAAATCGCACCCTGTCAGAGCTGCTCCCCATGTCCTTCGTATCACAGCGCTGCAAACTGGGCTTGAAACATCTGTTTTCAGACACTGTCTCACACTGACCAAGCAGATGTAGAGCGTGGGCTTCTTTTCTATAGCTGTGGCTGTCACACAGCAGCAGGAAGTACACTGTTCACCAGGTTCTGCAGACTTCATGTGTGTGACAGTAAAGGTACTTTCATTAATTAGTTCAATCTTTTGGTGGACTTATATGCAAAAGGTCCCATTATTGTTTGCATTGGAGAATCACAGTAGGTCATAGGTGTAATGATGAAAGCATAATTTATTGTCATATAAGTCTATAAGTTACTGTAAAGATGGTGCAAAGATACATGGTTTGCTTTTTATGGACAATCATTTTGGTGTTTTTTGAGCCATATGTTAAGTGCAAAAAAGAAAACCAGCTGCCACTGGAAGTTAACAACCCTGACAATAAAAAAGTTGGGATGTTGGCTGTAAAAAGTAAAAAAAAGTATCAAATTACTCAAACTGAAACTGTTTTCAACTGTTTTCATTTAATTTAGCAGTGTCCCAACTTTTTTGGAATGGGTTGTATTCAGATATTGGCCTTTATATTTGGGATGTTGTGTTATTGTCATTAGGACTTCACCATGCTTCATGGAGCTAAATTAATTTCCCTTGAATTCATTTAAAGGGTCATTTCACCCAAATAAATTTTTACAGACACCAAGCAAGTTCGGTTTTCAGTTGGTTTGTATATTTGTGTGTTTGTCAGCAGTATTAGGGGGAAACTACTGACCTGATTTCCATGTAACTTGGTGGAAGGGTGTGAAACAGGCCAAGGAAGGACCCATTAAATTAGTGTGAATCACGGGGCAGATATGCAAATAATTTTTCAATTTAATTGACATTGGAAGATTGCTCATGGCCTTGGCGGAGGTCTGTGCTCTCCAATGCTTTACTAGCTTTAGTCATAGTATAGTAACTTTCATCAACACAATGAAGGTACACTGAATATAATTTGTGGTACAGGATTAAAACATTTTATATGTAGAAATTTCAACATCATTTCCAGAAAAGAACACACTGTCTACAGTTTTCATTGTAACTACATCTGCTCTAGAAATAGTCCGTATCAAACTGTCAACAGTGTGTGCTATAGAAGCTGTCGACCCATACCCAACCCCCTGACCTCATTGCACACCCCCCACCCTACCCCCTACACAAATCCCAGTTTAATTTGTTGAGTCATCTTCATTGTATGGCACATCACGAGTGAATGTTTGCCTTTGTTTCAAGAGGAACCCCTCTATAAGATCCAGCCTCTGTGTGTTTGTGTGTTCATGCATTTCTGCAGCACATTGGCCGCAATTACAGATTTGGAATCTGTTTGCCAGACTATGTGCATGCAGGTGAGACCTCAATTACCAGTTGGCACGTTTGCACGTCTCAAAGGTCAGCAGCTGATGGATGGAGAAGTTTCAGTCACATTAATGCCAGCTGCAGTATTGGCTGTATCGCCAGTGACCCCTCCTTAGCCTCGCTCTGAGGGCCACTTAAATTTCACATGGCCATTTAACAAATTCTGCCTATTGTTCATATGACAATGGAGTCTCTGTGGCTGAATGGGAAGTAGAGACCCTTACGTGGGCTGTGACTGAATTCCATAAATTCCCACATAAAGAGCATAAAGTTTAAAAGAATAAAACAGGATATTATGAGATGTGTAGGTATCTAATGCCACGTCAACACATCAACACAGGCGTGGTTGGTTTTGCCCACATTTACTTTGTCACGGTTGAGTTTGGTGTTAATGGGAATCTGAGTGAGCAAAGAAAAGAAAGTGAGCAATTAAAGGAATAGAAATGGTGATTCTTCTTTACAAAGAAAGAGGGCTGTTATAAAGAGCAGCAATAAAAAGCTTAGGAATGAACTAAGAGGAGGATAATTGAAGCAATACAGTCCCACTTCTGTAATGACATGTTTTCTTACCTATAAAACCAGCTTCCTGGCTCTCTCTGTCCTCTAATTTTTTTCCTGCAGCTTTATAGCCTGTCCTGTCAGAGCAAAGACTATTATAATACCTGACAAAAGGAATTTGGATTACTTATGGGCACAATATTTCAGCACCTTGTATAAACTAATAACTATCTTCTAGTCTGTTGCCACAATGCAGTATTGGTTATTAAAAAAAAGCATCCAAAAACATTGACAAAACTAGGACACGAAGAAATCCAGAGCTCATGGCACGAAGTTTTCAGCAGATTGTGTTCCAAAAACAATTGAAGTGAGGGAACGGTTCAGGAGAACAGATGCAAGTTTTGTTTTGTTTTGTAGCCTCAATCATGCAGCAACAAACTGATCTGCATATTGGAAAGTTTGTGAAAAGCCTCCTAGCATTGTACAAAACCCATTTCTGCTTCTGTTCTTCCGTCGCTCTCCCGTAGCGTGATGTTTGACCTGGGATTTAAAGGCGAGTTGCCATGTAGATTAAACAAGAATGGGATTATTAAAAGGAGATGGACAGTGAAAATTTGTCTGGAGCTTATACGGTATTTGTGCAGGCATGTGCACGTGTGTCATGCCCCCCATGGGGATCAATAAAGTGTCAGTCTATCTGACTTATATGCAGATAATCCTTTCTGGAGCGTGTGCGTGTTGTTTTGCTGGTTCCAGTGCGTTTCCAGGCCTTATTTGTTTGATCTACAGAGGATTGATTTCTCTGTGTAAGCATTTGCTTAAATGTCAACAACAGAATGTGGGCTATTCACACTGTAATGCTGACATTGTCTCTTTGATGAGCGTTGGCCTCACAGTGTGTAGTGTGTCACGACATGTGTGTGTGTTAGTGTGAGAGGAACGGGGGTAAAGTATTCAGTGGGATTAGGGCTAAAATAATGTCATTAATTACCAATTGTTGTGATTATCAAGTCATTAATCAACTTATTCTTTGGCTTCAGCTTTTCAAATGTGATGGATTTGCACTTGTGATCAGATTTAAGAGGATTTGAAGATTTCATCATTTTAATTGTCATGATACCAGAACTTTTGACTAAGAAACAATACAAGTATAAAAAAGATAGGTGATACCGCTTTCTAGTATAAAGAGTAAAAAGTCTGATACACACAAAAACCATTAGCTTCAGCCCCGGCTTCAATTCTAAACAGTTTCTTAGGGATCTTACAATTGTTACATCTGTTATATCAGTACAACAAACACTACATGTGAGAGTAATTTTGCAGTTGAATTATAATTCAATTGGAGCACTTTGGACCATAAAGAAGCAATTTCTTGCTTATTGCATTGACACAGTTTAATTTTATGCTTATATGTGCATAAAAGATACTTTTTCCATACCACAGTATAAAGAATAAAAAGTCTGAGACACTCAAAAGGATAATGTCCAGCCTCAGTGACCCCATGATGTTGTGACACTTTTCTCAATTTTATTGCACAAAATGATTAATCAGTTAATCAAAAACATAACTAAAAGCTTGATCAAGCTTCAGAATAATTAGCTTCAGCCCCAGCTTGATTTCTAAATAGTCTCAGAGAGATCTTAAAGCTGTAATATCTCTTTTCCTGTGTGCACTTTCCTGTCCAAACGCTGCATGTGAAATATATTTTTGCAGATGAAATATAATTAAATTGGAGCACTTTCGGTCGTAAAGAAGCCATTTCTTGTTTATTGCACCGACACAATTCAATTATAAGCTTTTACACTCTGACTACAAGCACTGAAGAACAATTTCAGGGTAGGTGTTGTTTGTTTTGTTGTGGGCTTTATAAAACAGAAATGGTGGTAGCAGACCTTGAGGTCATAGGACTCTCCCTCTGCTGTGAGCTGGACTATTGTGTTTTGGGGCTCTATGGGGGCCTGCAGGACCTGAAGCCCACCAGTGGAGGAGGGAGATAAGAGGAGAGGTACACAGCCACAGGAGAGAGCACTGGCCAAGCTTCACACTGCACAGCCAGACTGCCAATAGGCACCATATAAAAACACTACAGCACTATAAATCCTCAACTTAGAGGTGCTTGGCAGGTTAGTCTGGAGTTAACTGCAAATGTAGTTGTCTTGTCATAGTTGGTTTTGCAGTGAGAAGGAATGTGATAACAAATCAAGATCTAATAGAGATCTATGGAACTGGTTTTGTGTAAAGGAGTTTGTTATCCTCTCTTTTGCTTTTTACAGTATATTACATATGAAACTCTCACTACAAATGATAATACTGATCAGCATCTTTTATTGACAGGAAGAAAAGGGTACGCAAAAGTCATGTTTCGGTTATTATTCTGGTTAAGGATTCTGGGTTTTGTGCGCGTTGGGAGCAATGGATAGAAACCTAAATGCATTAGGATACTATATATATATTTTATTTTGTACAGACAGTATTTTAATTTTCATACACAAGGCTAGTTCATTTATTTAGCACATTCCAGCATCAAGACAAATTAGAGGGTTGTTTTTACGTAAAAGGACATTTAAATTCCATTAAAAAAGTAATTAAAGAGCCCAGAGAATGGAAAAAAGAACAGGCTTAAATAGAAATGAATAGGTATATAACAAGAGTAAGAGTTACAGTGCAGTGCAGTGATTGTGATTAATGGTTGGTTGATGAATTTTGTTAAACTACTTTTATCATTAAAATAACATTTTAAAACTCCTGTTAAACTGAACGAATACTGAACAAACACTTTCTGAAAAGGCAGCAGGTCACAAGAGACGACTGAAGAGTCTGTTATGCTATGAGACTGAAAATACGAAATTTGTGTTTAAATATTCAAATATGTATCATCCCTGTTATCAGCACATCTGGTTATCAAATCATTAATCAACTTGTTCTTTGTCCTTGTGATGATTTTGGACATTTGATCTGCACCTGTTGCTCAAAGTTTCCAGACAAAACTTGTGTTTGTTAACGTTGGTTCCATATTATGTGCATTAGTCTACGTGTGCATGCTGCTCAGTGCACCGTGACCGTTACAATTGGTACAATTACACAAATTATTACAGCTCTAATGAATACCCACAATGCTCTTTGATTTACCAGCACCTGCTGAAATGGATGCCAGCCTGAATGTTAGCTCTGCTGGCTGTTAACGTCCCATTCAGTGTTTCTGTCTGGCTGCTCATCTGTTGTCAACTGTCAGATCTGAGTATTTGGGAAGAATGCTTTTATATACTTATCACAGGATCCTCTTGTTGGGTATTTTATTGCTATAAATCATGTAGTATCAGAAAGCAGTCATGCAATGCAGGAATGGTTGGCAGAGGTAGATGCCATGTCAGAGTTTTTTACAGGCAGCAAAATACGACTCATATGTACGTTTTAGACTAGTGTCTGCTGCCATCTTGCTGACGTAGTAGTAAAATGGAGAACGGGATTTGTGGCCCATGTGGGAAAAAGAAGTATGAGATTTTTAACGTAACTTCCGTACCTCACATTTTTACGTAACTTCCGATTTTTTTTACATAACTAGCGGTAGTCACGTCACCCTTGTAACTACTTCACTTCCAGCATTTACGTACATTTGTTTACTTTTTAAACTGTCTTTTATAACGCCTGACCAGGAAATTATTTACCGTTAACCTAGGTCAGCGGTTATGTAGGATAAATTCACCAAAAATGCAGCTGCTTTTTTACAACTGCGAACCGTACGTGCGCGTATAATGCCATTTTATGCTATTTTCAGAACGCTCCACTGTACTATAACCCCATTATTCCCCAGAATCACTTTTTTTCCAATGATGATGTAAAGCAATACGCTGTAGTATTACACTAATATGCTAATAACCACTGGGTGTGATGGATCTGTATATGAATCCAAGTTTCTTGAGCATGATGCTGCATGAATGTGGCCGAGTGCCTTTGCGGCACATTTGACATTAAAGTTGAAAACAACATTGCCAGAGGTCTGTCTGTGCTCGTCTCAAGTGGTTGCTTCATTAGCAAGACCTCTCTCATCTCCTTCTCCCTCTCTCACTACTTATTTGTGCTCTTTATTCCTTTTAATCATCGCTGCAAGAAAAAAAAAACGAAAGAAAAAGAGTTCGTCCCGCTCTCCTCCTCCTCCATCATGCATATCTGTTTGTCCCTGGCCAACAGTGTCACACAGACTCCTCTGTTCTCTGTCTGTCTCTAGTCGTGTATAATGAGTTCTGCTTGGGATAGTACATTCTGCAATTTGGCCTTTACTCCGGGGCCAACAGGGAGTGGGAAGCATGAATCAGAGGAAGAAAAGACAGCATGGGTAGATGGCACCAGTCTGTCACTATAGCAGCAGGAGTATTAAGCTACACGGTCAAACTTTGACTTCAGAGAGAAATTCAAGTTATGCGGCAAACTTTAATGACCGGCTCTCTGGGTATGGGAGTTCTGGCTTTCTTAAAAAGTCAGCTATTTTCGGGTCCTTTCCAGTCCCGTGTATTTGTGTATTCGTTAAATGTCACTTCAGATAGCTGGAGATTTTAGACGGGCTTTGATCTTCTTACGGACATCCCTTTAATCCACTCAGACACTGCACTTTCTTTGTGATGAAAACATTTGCTCAAGAACAGACAAGCCCCTCTTATTATCTGTTATTAGAGGAGGGTGGTTGATTTCTCTGCCCATCTGTTTATGCTTTCTTTCCAAATTCTTGTGGATTAATTCAGATTAGGAGCAGATTGGACAGCACTATTAGGACGTTGTGTCGGAGTGGACAGTTGGCCCGTGTGATATGATATATCTGCAATACAACCGTGTGATTACCTCAATCCTGCTGCAGACGTTTTCTTTTCCTTGCTGTATAATCGAAGCCAGCCACAACAAGAAAGCTGGATTTAAGTCGAGTGCAGTGCAGTTGTAGTCGAAACTTTTTCCTGCAATGCGGTGCAACATGTTTCAGTTAATGCTGGCCCTGTCATGTGATGATCCACAGCCATTCCCACGGTGCATTTTATGTGTCTGCATCTGTTAAAGCCATCGAGCAACAGGACACTTTGAAGTGTCACAGCAGAGTTCTGCTGCCGGCAGCTGCACATCACCAGGTTCTCCAGAAGGGGTCAGTAGTGATACAGTTTAGAGGAGGTGTTCTGAGTCCACAGGATATGTAACATGTCAAAGTAAAGTCTGTCCTTGACTCAACCAATGAAAAAAGGAAATTTGCAAGTAATTTGATACTTGATAAATGTTACTTATTGCACAGTTCGAGCTTATAATTCCTGAGTCTGTGCTGCTTCTCTTTGTGCATTATGATAGTAAATTGAATATCTTGCAATTTTGTGACATCATCCTGGACAGTGTGAAGGCCATTGTGAACTGTTTTGTTTTCTGACATGTATAGACTAAATTAATAATTGAGAAAATCATCTTCAGGGCAATCAATAATAATTGCAATCTACAATATCCGGCTGATTAATGCCATTTTGAGATAATTGTCATTAGCTGATGCCTAAACACTCACAAGTGTGATTATTTCTTTATTATAGTGCTTCACTGAGCCACTACACTGACATTGTTTTTTAAGTTAATGATTTATTTAAGCCCCTTTTTTTTCAAGAAACATATGCTTTTCTCCAGGCTAATCAGTGACAATCAGACTATGTTACAGATAGTGGCACCATGCATCTGACCTTTCAGTATAATAATAATAATAATAATAATAATAATAATAATTAATAATAAACATAAAAAAATCAATCAAAAATCCTCCAATAACACTTTGTTGGATTGAAATGTTCAATTTCCTAATATTTCAATGAGTGTCCTATAAAGAGCTACATTACACATTTTAATTTTCTTCTTCTTTTGAAAAAAAAAAGTCATTTATTTTTAGTTTAAAAAACTTTGTAAGATCAGTGGCGCAGGCAGAGTACAGATCTCCTTCTGCAGAGAGAGACAATGTGGACTTCAAAGGTGTTAAGTAGCTGCTCATTAAAGTTCAGCAATTCTGTGTCTCATTTGTTCGTATTTTATATAATTGTAATTGACCAGATGAAGGAAAAAAGAGGAAAAAAAACATCAGCCAACAGCCAACATTAATATAGGTAATAGCCATTTTTAAAAAAAACCTATCAGTCAACACTCTGTTATCAGTTTATTAGGTACACGTACCTAAAATGAATACAACAGTCCTGCAATAAATGAAGTTAGAATGTTGTGTTTCTGTTGAAAGAGCTGTTGTTTCAGCTCTGAGGTCATTTTGAAGGCTGCAGTTTGTCATGCTGTTGAATTCTATTGCAATATACTGAAAGGCGTTTTTGTTATTTTTTTCCAGCCCGTCTATATCAGTGAGGGCAGGCTCAATAATAGAAATCCCTCTCTGTATAATGCAATACAGCATCACCAGTTCAACTGGGCAGCATCAGGACGCAGACAGAGAAAGAGAAAAAGACCCACTCCCTCTCGGCTCTGACATTTATAGCTGTTTACACCAAAGCAGCAGAGCAGTGACTTTATTATATATAATAAAGTCAAGTTGTCTTTTAGAGGGTAAACTATTATCCGGCCAAGGATATTCAAGGAGCAGTAGCTATCAATTGTGTCTTATCCACTCCTCGTAATCCATACTAATATGTTTTGTCACTTCCAGACGAACACGTTTCGCTCGGACTCTCAATCCTTGAATCTTTATGGTTTCTTATCACACGCTGGTTATTTCAGAGCAGTCTAATCCCCGTGACTCTCTCTGAGGTGTTTGGCTCTAATGGCGGGCTATATTTTAGGTGTAATAGCCAGTATGTGCCACTTTCTGTGCGAGGCCCACTATCTATTTTGAGACAATAGAGAGAGCTGTGCTGGGAATCGATACATCTCTCTTTGTCTTTTTGTTTGCGCTCCGAGTGGAATTAGTTCCATTTTCCCCCTCAGCTGGAGACTTCGCCAGCATTTCTATGTAATGTTTCACAGCTTAAAAAGTTCACTGACTCTCTTGGTTTTGTGACATTTCTATTCAAAGAAATATATATTTTGAATCCTCAGAAGGCTTTTTGCTCTTACCAGTGGCCACTGTGTTTCATTTGAGTGTCCTTGTGTGTATAATTAATGTTGTCCCTGAGCCTGTGTTAAAGGAATATAAAGGAGATGTAGAGGTGATTATGTTGTGTTCTTGCAGTGTAACTACTCATACACACAGAATAACCAACAAGATCTACAATCTAAATAGACTGTCAATACCATAATGAATCATATGAGCATTTGCACACATGCCATTATACATGCATGTAAGGTTTGCCATCCGGATCAAATCGCAAACATGATTTGCTAATTCTTTGTGACAGCATATTCAACTGAAACTGTAGTAGAGTATTTTATGTTGAAACTCATGACTGAGACTGTAAATACACTGTAAATTTTGAATGTTTTGATTGTTTCTATTAACTTTTTTTGAAGTTCAAGATCAAAAACTGTAATTTTTCTTCAACTACCATGTCAGTTTTTGTGTGTCTGGGTTTACTTTGCATTACCAAAGATTTTATTGGCTAGAAATGACTAACACTCTTGAGCATTTTAATAATTCAATTGTTAAGCTCTTGTATAAAACTTGTTGGGTTTCTTTAAAGAACCAAATCTGACTTGTATGGGCGTCCTGATCAGATTACCCCAAAAATCAAAAATACATATTTTTCCTCCTGCAAAAAGTTGGTCTTACACCTAACATCTCAGATGTTACAATATTGGTTTGGGTTTACCATCCATTACTATATCTGTTCTATGAACTCCTTCAAAACAACTTTATATTTTGCACATGGTGCAGAGAAATTAATAGAACTCTGCAGCGATTAATGAGCAGGAGAATCATTTGTCGTTACAGTCATTTTTCATACAAAAAATGGAATAAAATGCAGTTTTTAGCCTCCCAAATATGGAGATTTTCTGCTTTTCTCTGCATATATTAGAGTATTGGACCGACAAAACAACACATCTAAAACATCACCTTGGACTATGAGAAATTGGGATGAACATTTTTCACTATTTTCTGACGCTTTGTGGTGCAAACCATTAATCAAAAATCTAGAAAGTAAACACTATAAAAACATCTTTTCAGCCCCAGTTGGTCTAACTTGCACTCTTCTGTTTTCTTTCCTTTTTGCTGCCGTGTGGATTCGCCTCATCCCTCCACTGGTCTCTTCAACAGGTAAGACATTTCTACTTTTACCTGCGACCCCTAAAGTATCAGGTTTCTTTCTGGTCTCAGGAGGCCGACAACAGACTTTCCCTCGCTCTACTTTTGAAGGCATTTTATTATGTTTGATTAACATAAATTCATTTAGCTCCATATGCTGCAATTCAGCTTAACATTAAGCCCTTGTTGCTGACTCCTGGGTGTGTTTTGGTCCTGGAGAGGAACAGGAAATAATGGCTTCCCTCAGGCTGTGCATAAGTTCACACTGAAATGTTTGCTCCTGCTCAGTGATTCTGTACTCAGCACACTTAATGGCTCATGCTGATCACAACAGTAAAGTAAATGCGTTCGTCCTGATATATTTATATTCAAGTCATTAGTGCGTCTCTCTCCGCCTGCAAGACTTGTTGTTTCCAAACCTTTTCCACTTTGCTCTGGTGGATTAACTATTCAGTATGCTGACTGCCTGGAAAGAGCGCTATTAAATACCTCGTGGAAATGCCTGGTTTTGATGTAATGCCATCAAAGTGTGTAAAGAAACTTGCAAATCAGCATTATCTTTATTGCACCCCATTCTATTAGAAGTGCACGGCACCATGTTAGACATAACGGATTAGGCTGCCAGTAGTCTTATTTTATTTTTCTATCGTTTTGTATCAGCGTTTGAATTACAGACATTTCATTTCCTGTTAAAAAAAAGGCTGAATAATTCCCTAAAACAGCTGTGATGTAGTTTTAAAAAACATTATTCAAGCTGGAGTAAATGGTGCATATGATGAGGACTATTTTCAGCAGTGGATGAACACACACTTGATACACATGATGAAGGAGCTGTTCCAGTGTTACCGCGTGGCTCAAGACTTGTTGACGAGACTTGTTTAGCATTTTAATCAGTGTTTTTCTTTTACTTTGTGGGTTTTTTTGTTTTGTTTTCTTAAGAACCAAATCTGACATGTAGTTTATGGGCAACCTGATCTCTGCCTTATTCACATCTTAAAGGGACAGTAAACGCCAAAAATCAAAAAACATATTTTTTCCTCCTACAAGCCCACATTTAAAAAAGTTGTCTATGACATTTATGAAACACATTGCATGAGCGTGAGCCTCCTGTCCATGAGGAGAAGCTTTATACATCCCCAACATTAGACCAGGACAAATGTAAATGAATTGTTCTAGTGTATCCTGTTTTTCCTGTGCTGAATATCTGGCTTCCTCCAATGTAGCCGATATTCAACATAACTCTCTGGGAAGCATTGATGGTACTTGTTTGGGTACGATCCCGTACTGCGAGAACTGGCAGTCACAGTGAAACAATAGCCCGTGGTCTACTTTACCTTTTTTTTCTTGACCTTTTATTGGCCCTGTGGAGCCAGAGGAGACCAGCAGCGGCACACGAACTCTGCATGACCCTGATTCTGCTGTCTATAGGCTCCTGGCCTGACTAACAAGAGCTCATTGTAGGTATCTATTCCCACAGCGACTGTTATCCAGGCAGGACAAATCAGTCAGCTTTGTGATTAAAAAAACAGTCTGGCCTCACAGCCGCCAGGTGCTGTGGCCCTTATTTGTGTATATTTATGTGACATTACAGGCTAAAACCTTGACACACTTTGTTTATCACTGTTTTCTCCATGAGAACGTGCTAACAGTGTCTTCAGGGTGTTCCCTGCGCCCTGCAGCAGTAGTGTGAAGCCTGGAGGCCCTTACATTCCCTCTGCTACCTGACTGGCTCCGGAGTGATGCATACCTACTAATGGTCCTGCTAAAAACTCTCTGTGGGACCAGCGGGAACAGTCGGGCCTGTGTTAGAGACAAACCGAGACATACACACACCGCTGCACGCTGTCGTTGTGGGTTTATGGGCTGAGGTAATGACAAAAACTCCACACAGCGTGCAGCGTTATGGTCCCCACTGCTCTCACTAGCAACAAGCGGCATCACAGTGAACAATTGTGCAGCTATAGAGGTAATGCAGAGGGAGAGTGTGAGGCAGCAGGAGAGGAAGACTTCCACTCATTTATCCTGGGACTGTGGGAGACTGTGATTACAAAATTTTTGTTTTTGTCCTCAGGCTGTTGTTTGTGATCATGCATATTTGTGACTATTTTGCATTTTATTCAGAGATTTATGGTCATGATGTATCATGTCCTTCATCAGTGAGTGAATCAGTTAATTCAGTTGCAGTTTTTAAAGGACAAGTGTGCAGGATTTGGGAGCATCCATTGGAAGCATTAGGATACATTAGCAGTCAGAGGTTTGGACTCGCCTCTCATTCAAATTTCTTTGTTTTTATTATATTTTCTAACTTGCAGATTAATATTAAAGACATAAGAACTATGATGGAACATTTATGGAATTATTTAGGAAACAACAAAAGTGTTAAACAAACCAGAATATGTTTAATTTATTTATGAGGTGAGGAAAGTTTTATTCAGTTGGTTGATCCTCACCCCGAGATGCTTCTAAATCCTACACACTTAAATATGATACCATCAGTACACACTGTCTTTGTGGTTGGCTACTGGGACCAAACGTTTCTGGTTCAGAAGGACTTCTGATGGGACTAGAACATTGCTGTAATAGTATTGGTATCAGACAGGAAATCAACAGGAAGCAGAAGGAATAACTCGACTGCCGCTCTTTAAATGTTTCACCACAATCTCCAACCATTTGCTCAACATTAAATCATAAAATCGTAGTTTGTTGTTTCACAAACCGGACGACAAGTTAAAACAAAGTCACCTGCTGGTTTTACTTTTCCTCTGAGTGGATTTCTGTCACTTTGTAAGCTGCAAGACAAATAGTAAATGTGTGCAGTGCTGGCTGACTGCCCTGCACACACTTCAGAGCAGTGAGACTGCTGCACCAAATCCCTGACACTTACACTGACAAATACTGACTTCAGATGTTCCAACTGGATCGAATTCACATCATATCATTAAAAACATAAAAAAAACAGCATGCTTATAATACATGTAGTTCTAAAATTATAGTAATTCTTAACCACATCAGATGATGTTTTATCAAAATCACTATATAAAAAACACTAACATCTCCTATTGTGCACACACATTCATGCCTCCTTGCAATTGTGTATGAGTGTCATTATGTCTAGCTGTGGACTATGGTCCATCTGCCTGACCCTGTCCTCCAGAGCGCGCTCTGATTGGCTGTTTGAAGCTGTTTAACAGCTTATTTACATCTGCTTCTGATAGGCCGTCACTCCCTGCCATGCCTTTCTTGCCTAGGGAGGCAAATTAAAGCGGTTGAGTTGTAAAACCCGGACATGACTTGGACTGGATCGGGACTCACTAACTGTGTGTTTTTTCCTTCTGTGTGGAGCTTGTTTACTGCAGCAGCTGCTGTCTTATCTGTGCGTCTGTAACAGATTAGTCTGGCTGATGAAGGGAAGTAAAACATTGTGTAATCTGATAGCTGTCTTGTTAACTCCATTCCACTGGATCCTTTATCTCTGCATGTTTTCTGTGCAGCCCAAAACTTTTTCTCCTGTTGTTCTCAAGCACAAAGCACACACACACACTCTCTCTCACTCACACAGGAGTTGAAGATAGTGGTTTTGGATGTACATATCTGTGTTACAACTTTACTCCTTTGTGAAAGAGAGAGGACTTTTTCTGACTGTCTCTAAAATTCCTGTAGTGTATTCTGGAACTGGGAACAGGAACAGCTTTCCTGTCATTCAGGATACACACTCACACAGTATTCCGGACATCATGCCTCTGGGATCTCGCTGTGGGAAACTTTGAGGGGGAGTGTTCAAAGGTGGAGCTTAAGCCTGAGCTTGTGGGACAGGACACAAGTATTGAACAGAGGTGGATGCTTGATGGTTTAATCTTCTTTTTTCTCCAATGGGGCTCACACTGGAGTGGATTTGATCACGACACAGTCCACGAGGACTTAAGTAGACTGTGAGCGACTGCAAAGAGGACTCTGTAGGGAAGTTTGTGATAAACAGCAGTTCCTGAGAATGTTGCCTGGAGTTGATCTGCACTGAGATTCAAGAGGACTTGTTGATATATCTTTTGAGTGGAAACTACAGCACCATGGCCGGGGTCACCAGGAAGGGATCTGGAAGACCCTCGTACTACTACAGATTCCTGGGCAAGTCCAGACTGCAGCGTCAGCGAAGCCGGTCACGCAGCCGCACCAGGCCGGCTGCCAGCAGGGGTAATAAATACTACTACTGCTAAAAAAGTTCACCAGGCAGCACTTTTAGCCTTGTATGCACCACAGGACACAAGAACAGGCTTTGTTTCTGCAACATGTAGCTGATAAAGCTCAGAAAAGACAGATATGTAGCTCACTAACAGGCTATTCTTACTATCCACTGCATGTTTGTGGTTCTCTTTAGACATGTAGGCAACATTCAGGCTGGAAGAGGCAGTTCCCCTTTACAAACTTTTTTATAGTCTCATTATTCATATAGAGAACTGCTTATATAGTAAGATTATTTTTGGACCCCATGGCAACACTCGTGTGTTTGTGCTCTATGAGTGAGCTGACAGTTTGGCGTCACTATTCACAAGGTGATGCTACTCTCAAATTGCACAACCAACACTTGACAGCTCGCGGCTCAGTGGCAACCTGCTCAAGTTCCTTTCTGTTCAGACGTGAATATTTTTACTCCTACACTGTAAAATCTTTCAGTGTAAACTTACAGCAGTTTCTTTTACAGTTCCTCACAGGGTATTACTAGAAATACATCTGTAGTTTATTACTGTATACTTGTACATTTACGTTAGGTTCACAGTTTTGTCAGTAAATTGCAGCATATTTACGGTGACTGGAAAACTTTTTATTTTAAATTTATGGTAATTACTTGGCAGCAGCTTTACCCGGAAAGTACTGTATTATTTTTTTTAGAGATACAGTGAATTTGCAGTACAAAATATATAGTTTATTACTGTATTCACATACACTTTCAACAAAGTTAGGTTTACAGTTTGGTCAGTAAATTCCTGAATATTTACAGTACACTGTAAAAGTTTTCCTTGTAAATTTACTGTATTTAACTGGCAGTATTTTTTTTTTTTTATAGTTTCCTATCATATCCTATATAGTTTCCCCATAGTTTTTTTTTTAAGAAATACAGTAAATTTGCAGGAAAAACACTGCACTATATTACTGTATTTTTCACAGTTTGGTTAATAGTTTTGTCAGTAAATTGTGTATGTGTATATACAGTATATTGTAAAACTTTTCAGTGTAAATTTACAGTAAACTTTTGTAAATAATGGGATTGCATTGCAATATAACAACAACAACAATAATAATAATAATAATAATAATAATAATAATAATAAAACCAAAAAACTATAAAATTGAATAAATAAATAAGTCAAAATGCAAGATAAAAACATTAATAAAACAAAAAAGAGAAAAAGATACAACTGAATGACAGAAAAATAAAAAATAGCACAAGAAAAAGATAAACAAAGTTAAAAATGTACAGTATGAAGCCATCAATAAAGTCAAATACTGTACAGCTTTGAATTTACAAGCTTTGCAGTGTCGTAACAGAAAAAGGCTTCAAGTCAGTTAGTTACTTTTCTGCTCTGAATAACTACTTTTTTCTGCTCGTCCAAGTCCTCCAGCGCTTGTTTCTTTCACTTTGCTGCCTTTCTCTGCCTCTCAGTACTCCTGCACTCGCTGCTGGAGGCAGTGTTTGAACCGCAAGGTTATAGTGATAAGTCTGCCCCCAAGGCTCAGCTCAAGTTACTTGAATTGAGAGAAAAAAAAAAAAGTAGTAGCTGTGAAATCTTCAGCCTATTGATTTTTGTTCCAAGTGAACTGCTGTAACTTGCCAACCAAGATATTAAGTCAAAGACTGTTGCGTATCTGTTGCTCGGTTGCTGTGGATATGATGCAAACTCTGTGGAGACAAATCACAGGAAAACATCAGGCTCACTTTCGCTGAAACTGAACCCAGCGCGTACTTGTTTTTGGCCATAACTTGCATTATGTAAGTGAAGTTGGTCTTTTATAGTAAGAGACGGACGAGGACTGACGTGGTCACGGGAGAGGGACAAACAGAGTGTGCAGGTGCCTGGTTTGTATGTCTTTACTTTGCTTCTCTATCTGATGAAAGAGCTGCTTTGAAGTCTTTCCTCTGTAACATTCAAAGAAACACACACACACACATGCATTTGAGTTTATGCACAAAGACACACACGCCAGCACACTCTGCCTTGATCTTTGTGGCTAAGTGCAAGCTCCCCTCACAAAAAACTTTTTACACACTGCACATTATCGCAGTGACACGCAGGCAGGGTGAGGAGAGGTTATTCCCAGATGAAGGAAAAACACCACTCTCCGGAGCAATGCACGCTTTGATTTTCGCGGCTGAAATAGTTAAAAGAAGTTGTGGTTCGTGCTTTGCATGTCCCTAAACTTGTAACTGCGTGTCGTCGTACATCAGTAGAGGCTTTAATGTGGGCCCGTTGGCAGAATTCATCAGATGGTCATCTGACCTAATCTCCTGACTCTAGATTATTATAATTTAATCAAAAGGAAGCAAGTGATTATTGATGCTGCAAAGAACGTCAGAGCTGCTGTCCCTGGATTCACATCATGGCCAGTATTATTCACATTTTTACTAATGCAACAAGTGACTGTTATTCCTCATCTGTTGTGCTTTCTTAAAGCAGATATAAGTAGTATATTTTATGACTATCACATGACGACTTGTATGTGAAAGAAGTCGCTTGTAGTGAGGATTCCCACAGAGGATTATCACACACTACGCAGCTCCCCTCAGCTATACAGAGATTAATAGCATTTGCCCTCAGCTCATTGTACTGGTGTTAAACTCGCAACTTAACAGTTTTGGTTGAGTCTCAAGGCTCTCATTAGCCCTGAATCTGGAAGAAATAAACAGCTGTTTTCACCCATCAGCACTAACAGCAGACACACAAAGTTAGTAACTTGCTAAAGATGTTTTTTTTAGTAGGTGGAGACCAAAACAGAGGTCAAAGTAGAAAAAGTTGCATTCGGCCACTTTATACCACTACTGTGTCAGTGCACTTTAGTTTCTGTTGCTCTCCCATGGCAGTTGCAGGGTTTTTGTCATGCACATGCACAAATTTAAAAATCCAATTAGATAGCTGGTTACACATTCGCACCGCCAAAAAATGTGCTTTGTAAAGATCAGGATTCTCTAACCCTCTGCCCTGACTCTGGAAACCAGGTATGTTGGTTTCGTGACACAGATGATCAGCTTACAGTGGAAAGCCGAAAGTAACCTGGGTAAGCAGGTAAAATGCCACGTCGGGCTAATCTAGCAACTCACTCGCTTAAACAGGCAGAATTAAAGACGATGGGTGTAGCTGATGAGTGAGCCAGCTTGACTCCTTCTCATTTGTGCTGGGCATGTGCACACTCGAGAGAAATTTATGGTGGGTAATGACAACTTTTAAGAACTTAAGTGCAAGCAAGCATTTCAATTATCCTGCAAGGGATTAAAACTTATGTTGGTTACAGCCCATTAGTCATTTTTAATTCATTTTGTTATGTAAAACAAAGGCACAAGAGGAAGTTGTTGGCCTGTAACAATAACTATTTTTGTTAGATGATATATTGTCCCAGAAACTACTGCAATAAACTATATTATTGGAATTATTGGAGCAATTTCTGCCACTAACATAATAATAATAATATAGTAGGATTATAATGCAAGTACACCCTTTCAAAGAGCAATATTCACACATGAAAATGTGGAAAGAAACATTAAGATTTCCTCGATAAATAAAACAACAGACCAGAAATTAGAGTACAGCACGTCTCAGTATTTTTTTTAATTTCTGTTCATCGGGCTTAGGAGCTGTGAAAACATGTTCATGTGCTGCACCCAGGTCTTATAATAGTTGGCAAAACCTGCTTTTTGTTAAACATCATGTTGCCTAAAGCGATGGTGACTTTATTAAGAAATAAAACCTGCTCAAGAAATAAAACACAACTGGAGTTATTGAGGTTATCGTGATTAGTTGATGATCACAAAGACCCAGCAGCACCTCTACACAAATGCAATATTAATGTATAAAAAGAATACATAAACAGTGATAGTAATTCCATCTGCACTGCCTAGCCCTCAGTGTGCCTGTATGTTTTCTCTAATTCATTTCAATATGGCGTGTGAGGAGGAAAATCAACTTTTCTCTCCAGTAAACAGCTCCGTGTGCCTCCAGCTAGATGATGTGATGTTGCTGAAATGTGTCTCATCCGAGAAGCCGAGCAGCGCGGCATAAAGAGGCCGTTTCTGTTCACCATGAGCAGCTATTTCTATATTATCTGGAGGAAGTTGCTGTGGCCCCTCTCGGTGCGTTCACTGTCGCTGGGACAGATCAGATGGCGGCCGCGTGAGCTCATGTGTTATTGTTTTCTCAGCGTGTGTGTGCATGTCAGCGCGGCGTTATCTGCGAATGGAAAACTTATATCAGCTCGGTTCACCATCGCATCGCTCGGGATCCGTTTCCCTTCTTTCGCAGGGGTTGCTGACATTTACATACAAAATGACTGCTTGTCTGAAAGACGGGCAGGGAGCGAGGGAGCGCATTGTCTGTCCTGACTTGTTATGCTGTTTCCAAACTCGTGATGCAATCAAACTCTTTGTTCTAAATTGTCCTGTGAATGGAATATGTTTGTTTTCGTCAGAACAGACTCCCATCATCTGTCTCTTTTTATCTGCAGCGGCAGAGTCTTTGTTAAATTGTAAAGACTCGGCTGTGGTAAACTTTTCCATCTCCTCACAATCGAAAAAGTGGATAGTTTCGTCAAAGTCTCTGTTGTTGGGGCTGATTTTCAGCCTGTTTTTGAAACTGTAGCACCAAACTATTACATATAAATATATTTTTTGCAAGTTAGACAGCGTGAGGGAGTTTGCAACTTTTGATCTGCTCGCCTCTCTCCTACGCATCCGTCTCATGAAGTAGATGTGCCAAGTGTTTTTCTGGTCCGAGCTGTTAGTGCTCGCCATCACATTGTTGTGTGTGGTATCAGATAGATTGCCATCAGGGGTCGTGGTTTTTTCTCTCACCTCGGTGTATCACTCAGCTGCTGGTCGCTTTCTGGCCAGAAAAAGGACTTTTCTTTCCATTGATCTTACTCTCTTCTTGCTGACCCATATTTTCTCTTAAAAGCTGGCAGCACCTTACCTTAACACCAGCTGCCAAATGTGTTACGGATACACACACACTTTTCTTGCTGTACTTTTAAAAACATTCAGCTCTTACATTAGTTCTTCCATTTTATATTTTAGTGTAGATGAAAAAGGTAAAAAATACGCTGATATACAGTCTGTTCAGTATAAAGCTGGAACCAAGAGCGGTTAGATTAGATTACAGAGTGGAGACTGGGGGAAACAGCCTGACGCTGCCTGAAGTTTTAAAACAAATGGCATTAGTTTTAGGGCTGAACAGTTAATTTAAAATGGTATATTCGACACATTTTGCCAATAACAAATATTACACCAATTTTGATTAAATAACAATTCAGTAGTGTGGTATAGCCTCACAACAAATCATACCATGATCTTTTTATTATTATCACCTTCTTAAAATAATGGCCCAAGTAATTTTTTTTTCCCCCAAATACCATATGTTCAATATTTGGTTTGTTTATTTTTTGTATTTTCTGAAAAACCTGACACAAAAAATACTCATGCCATTATTTTAAGAGGGTGTCGATATATTATTCAATACAAATTAGAATTTGAAGTTGAATCATATTTCAATCATATTGCAATTGGATATTTTTTCCAAAACTGTCAGTCCTATAATACATGTTTTATATATTGTGTCCATACGAAAAAAAATAAAATAATAATTTGTGGTTTTAGGGGGCATATGTGCCAGACTATATAGTTGCTAGGAGTCATGACAACAAGAATTTGCACAGATTAAAGAAACAAGATTCAGTGTTATTATAAAAAATCTCAAGGTTTACATGTATGTCTATGAGGTCAGTTATTTAAAGGTCCTATATTGTGTAAAATTTGACTTTTATGTCTCATTTGATTATAAAGCAGGTCTAGGTGCTGTATAAATACGGAAATGGAGAATAGGCAAATGTTGTCTCCTTTGCACTGAGCCAGGCTAGCTGTTTCCCCTTGTTTACAGTCTGTATGCAAAGCTAAGCTAACAGTTTCCTGGCTCCAGCACTCTAATCTCATCTTCTCATTTAACTTTATTCAAAAACTTGACATGCATATTCCCCAAAATGTGAAGCTATTCCTTTAAAAGTGCAGTACTTTGATGCCAAACATTTTCCTTTACATCAGATTTAAACTTTGGAGGGTGAGACAAGCAAAATCAAAATGAGTCTCTCGATTGGCTTTACAGGCTTTCCATTTCAACAATGGTGGCTGTCTCTTAAAACAAGGAACAATGAAACAAAACAAAAAGGAAAATGACAAGAAAGGGAAGGAAAAACTTTGTCAGAGGAAGTTTAGTGTTGATAGGAACCAGACAAACACAGAACAATAAAACAAATGCAGCAGCAGTAGTGGCATAACAAGCCCAGCGCAGTACGTCCAAAGAGGTAAGCTGGAGACAGTAAGTGCTTGAAAAATGTTTGCCTATATTTTAAATACGCTGACAGCTCTGTGACTGCTTCAGTGAGAGCAGCAACCAAACACAACACAGCACGCAGCAACAGAAGCAAAGTAACAACTGCGTGAAACGGTGAAATATCACTACAGTAAAAAAAAAAAAAGAAGAGTTACAGCCTGTAGCTTGGAAGAAAGTGTTTGAACTACTCAATAACAACTCAATAATGCATTACCACTGACAGTTATGGTACGTAATCATATTCTCAATGGGTCATTATCAAGAAGCACTTTTGATCCGTGCTTCTGCGTCATGCTTACTTTCTGCCAGGCTGTTTATGATGCAGCCTGATGATGGGAAGTGAGCACAGAAATACGGCTGTCGGATGGGAAACACGGCCAGAACAGCGCAGACGATCATAATGACTCAGTTTCCGATGCATAAGTAACATTTGTGTACACAGGAAGGCTGGAAACAAGCCTGCACTAATGATTTGTGTCTCAAAGAGTTAATCTACTTTAAATATTAACATGATGGAGGGAAACAGAGTTTTGGAGCTAAGCAGCGCCGCAGTCAGACCTTCACTTCACGGCCAGTGGAATCACTTTTCCTGTTTTCTCTCAAACAGATTAGCCCTTTGATCTGTTTTTGCAGTTTGCGCCTGAGCATCCTCTCTGAGATTAAGGTCATGTTTTAGTAAAACAAAGGCTTCGCTAATCAGCAGAGGCAACCCCATTCTTTGATCATTTTTCCCTTCATTTTCAGCAGGAGAATATATGAGATAGCACCAGAGAAATTAACAAAGATAAGAGTACAATTATTTCCTATCTGCTCTGTTAGGTTGGTATTATAGGCATGGATGGATTTCCCGGCACATGCCCAGGAGCCAAAGGTGTCAGGGGCCCCTCTGGCCTTCACCTACAAAGTTTCACTCAAAGAGACACACCGATTGGGCTGGATCATACGGACAAAACCTTAAATACCGATATAGGTCCTGTCATATCTCCATAATGATATATACCATGATATAACATGTCTTCCATGCAGCCAAATAAATAATAGTCATTATGAAATAACCACATGGTTACACCTATTTTTTAACAGTTTTCCGTGCAAATATAGTGAAAAAATAAATATTTCCAGCTCTACTGTTTACATGCGTGCACACAAATAAAGCATAAGCAGATTAAGACAAAAGTTTGATTAAACTACAGCTGGGTATTTCCATCAGCAGAGTTGAACAATAAAGCTGAATGAATAGAAGAGAAACATTGCACAATTTTGTTGGAAACATAATTTATTTGAACAAACATTTGGGTTCCAAACCAATAAGATGACTATGAAAAGGGGAAAAACAACCAAAGAGGGACTCAGAATGACTTCAAAGAAACACAAACCAGTGACAAAGAGACACAAAATTACTTTTGGAGACACAAAAAGTAGCCCAAGAGGCTAGGAATGACTGCCTTGAGAAACAAAATTATACTAAAGAGACACAAAATGGCTTTTGAAAGACCCGAAGCAACTACAGACTGGATATGACTACAGAGAGACACAAAACAACTACAGGAGCTGCAGAATGACTACAAAAAATGACAAAACGACTATGAAGAGATACAAAACCACTACAAGGTGATACAAAATGACTACAAAGAGTTACAAAACAAGTACAAAGAGATACAACATGATTACAAAAAGATACAAAATGGCCAAACAGGCAAAACGACCACACACGAAAAATGATACAAAATAACAGTTGTAAAACAATTACAAAGTGACACAAAACAATTACAAACATACACAATAGCCAAAGAGATGTGTATCGATTACAGCAAGACACAAAACAGCAACAAAAAGAATGTCCTGCTCCTATATGAGAGAGTTGGTGGGGCCTTTTGCACGTCTCTATAGTCTCATAATCCGCCCATGATTATAGGATGAGAAATGAAAATGTAATCAATTGCCTCTGGGAGCATATAATGGGGAAGCAGAGACATGAGACAGGGGGCAGGGACAGTTAATATAGCAATCAAGCAGTGAAGTGAGGCCGCCAGGACTCTCCACATCATCTCAATGTTTAACCCAGGATTACTTTCTTATCTTAGTCTCATCTCTGGAGTCTGTGTCCTCGTCTACCCCCGTTTCCCTCAGCATGGTGAATCATGGAGACGGGCCAGATGACGCAGCCGCTTTCTGAGCACCCAAAAGAGTCCAATAACAGGGGGACAGGTGCAGGCTAATCCCCCCCTTAATCCATAGATATCAACTCAGATTACAAGGCAGAGCCGGGGAACGATTTGGGGGGAAATAGCTGTAGAACTATGGAAGATCATTGCCATCCTGCACCCTGAAAACATACAGCTGACAGTATGTGCAAGTAAGCTGAGAGATCTTCACATGCATTTCTGTCTGCACACAGTCAAGGTTAAATAAATGATTGTGGTGGGTTCATCCTATATGCATTTGTTCAGCCGTTGTTGTCCATTTCCTTCTCGGAGCTTTGCAAAAAATTAATAAATTGAAAGCAGTCCAGCTTGGTTTTGGTTGTAATATGTAATGAAAAAAGCAACAACATCTCCAACCTAATTGACAGAATATATTTGTTAATACAACCCATAACGACACGACGAAAAATAGCACACACGTCATTATACATAGAAGTACGTTTTCCGGTTGTAAAAAAAGCTGCAATTTCTGTGAATTTATGCTATTTAGGGCAAAAAACTTCCTGGTTAGGCGTTATAAAAGACAGTTTTATAAAGTAAATACATTTATGTAAATGCCGGAAGTGAAGTAGTTACGGGGGTGACATGACTACCATAAGTTACGTAAAAAAACATGTTGCATAAAAAAACATGTTGCATAAAAAAACGTGATTCGCAAACAGCAAGCCACATAAGTTACGTAAAACATGTAAGTTACGTAAACAAAATTAAGTTACGTTAAAAGAAACGTGATTAAAAAAACATGAGCCTCAGAATTGCCCCGATGGAGGACAGTCTAAAACATAAATATGAGTCATATTTTTCTGCCTGTAAAACCCTTTATTGTTATTTACCAGTCGGACACATTTGCCCAAACCAAGTGATGTGCATACCTACAACTTTGCCAATAAAGTCAGCCTGTCATTCTCATGTTACCTTGTTCAACCTGTGTTTTCAGGGGGGAAAACCTCTCCGAGAGCTGTCACATGTCATTCTGGTAACGTTATCAAGTGACATGGAGCCTGCGCGGGGTGTTTGTTTCATATCTGTGTGTCTGCTGGTGGCGTTTTTGAAGTTAGAAGGATCTCGGTCGGCAGTCGCAGGAATGTGGCTGCTGCGTCGCCCACTGCACAAACACAAACTTCCTCCTTCTGCACTCCAGTCTTCTCCTCCTGCACCACCACCTCCACCCTCCTCCTCTGCCTTCCCATAACACACTGCAGACAAAGGCATGCATGTGCCAAACCAAACATGAAGCAACCCCCTCTCTCTGGATATCGCTAGAACACGGTCAAATATAGAATCCAGCTTGAATCAGCTGTGCTGCTCGCTGCACTTTTACACTGTTTATTGGTCGAATAGGACTCATGTGATTGGTTCTGATTCTAGTACAACTTCCAGGTGTTTTGATATTTTTATCATTACTCCAGCAAAAGGTTAGCTGACTGTATCTGAACTAGTGGCTGTGATAGGTTGAAAGGATTCTCTTTTACTCCCTCGTGTCCACACAGTCGCTCCAAGGAGACGGAGCAGCACCTCTTTATCACCCCATCATCTCTGCGCTGTGTAAATACCACATCTCAGAGGTCAAAAGTCCAGCGCCGTCCTCACAGTTCAGCGTTAACACATTAGAGTCTCTGTGTACCTACTCTCCCCCCCTCTCTCCTCTTCCCTGTCTCCCTCACTCACTAACACAAGGTTTTAGACTAAGCCATAAAGCTTGACAATTCAAAGCTGTGCCTGTAATACAGTGTGTGCCTGGGTGGGCCCTCCACTGTGACCTCCATTACATGGATCACTGTTCAACTGGGAGTCAGATATACCACTAATGAGACTTTGCCTTCTGACAAAATAAATGAAAGAAGAAATCTCCTCTGTGGCAGATTGCTCTTTGATTGACATTAATTCACAGTTTATATTCCAGAGACAGACACAGCTCTTCTCTTCTCTTTCCTTTTTTTATTTTTTATTTGCAGCACTATCAGCCAGTCAAGACAAGTTCTAGTTGTCTTGTACTTGAGGGGAAAACAGAAAAGTGATGTATTTGTGAAGGAGGGAGGAAGAGAGGTGGGGTGGACCGAGAGAAGATAGTCCTTCAGGTAGAGAGAACACAGTAAACACAGTTTGACAGCCTGTGATTTTCGCTGCACATTTCACCAGCCCATAGAGAATGTATGTGTATATATGTGTGTGTGTGTGGGTTTGAATTCTCTCCTGCTTTTCCCTGCTGTCATAACACAAGAGCTCTGCATTCTCTTCGGAGGCTATTTTTCAGCCCTCGGGGTATAGACTTCTTGAAACGCAGACACGTGCTGCTATTGATAACAGGATCCTGTGCTTAAACTCTCATTAGCTGGATGAGCACAGGTTGGATTATGTGCCTGCCTTGTTCCAATACCCAATTTAAAGTGGCTATTTGAATATTTCAATATTTATAGTGGATCAAATGACTATGTGTATTTGAAAGTTGTCGTTCGGGAGTCGCATTCTCCCACTTAATCCTCCATTCATGCATCAATATATGTAATTTAAGTTTATAAGACAGCACCTCAGCATTTGGAGTTGCCTACTAAACTAAGCTACAGATACATAAGTAATCAGCATCAGCAATCAAGTTTTGGATCTGACTCACTAATGCCGAATTCAACAATATTACCACCTGTCTTAAAGGGACAGTTCACCCCGAAATCAAAACCACATGTTTTTCCTCTTACATGTTGTGACATTTATTTTCGTTGGTGTTAGTTGCAGAGTGTTGGAGATCGGTCATAGAGATGACGGCATTCTCTCAAATATGATGGTACTAAATCACAGTAAGGTCTTTGGATTATTTTAAGGAACCAGGATTTTGTAAAAGAGATGTTGCTGTTAAGTTTTCCAAATGGATTATTGTTGGAAATTTGAGCACAACAAGCTGTCATCTAGTTCCATTCTATTCAAGAGAAGGCAGGCATCTTTATAGTCCATATATACAACAAGACTAATAACTAGCACAACAAGTAATAGGATAAATATGTATGCTTGATTTTCTGGGGATTGTGCCTTTAAAAGGCTGAACGAAAAACGATTTTCAGTAGCTGGTGGAGACCAAAACAGAGTGAATATTGGCCTAACAGTCGTCAGGTGGCCGGTAACAGGATTTCACAAAAATGCTACTGTTGCTCTGTATTTTCTGGATATATAAATAAGAAACTGGTTGACAATTTTATTTTAAAATTACCTTTAACGAGAAGATGTTGATGATGATGTTTTTTTCTGTTGTGATTGAACTGAAAACAGATTTAGTCAGTAGACTCAACCAGTTACCACAGAGAAGTTGTAAAAACGTGTTTGTTCTTTTCTCATATAGCTTGTTAAGTTGAAATAATGTTTGATTGTACGCAGCATTCACTACACAGAAACAGCAGCAACAGTGTTCATGGAAATGTCGTTTCAGTGGCTCAGAGGGACTTCTGGTCATTTGGAAGAAAACAAAACAAAAAGACCCAAATGAAGAACAGCACATCAGCAGAATGATTATTAGTGTAACACCAGCAGTACAGAGTGTAGATATTGAATGTTCTTTTCTTGTCGCTATCATTTGTTGGCAGATTAAATACCCCGTGCAACAACAACTTACAACAACCTTTTTGAATTTCCTCTTTCATCACCGAGCCACTTAGCACAGCCAGCTCCTCCAGCGATAAAAGATCATAAAGCACATCACTCCAGGCAAAATGTGTTCAGAAAGTCAACTGTCATTATTATTATTATTATTATATGCGCACAGCAGCACTTTGGCACAGCCACACCAAAAATAAGTCGTTATGCAAAATGCTCTTCATCCATTCTCGTTTTTCCCTTTAGATGATTAACTAGATGTTATCAGTTGTGTGTCTGTGTTCTAACAGTTTTTGTGACACATTACCACCTGCTGCTTCTCTGCACACCTCACACATGAATCACTAATACTATTTTCATCCGGTTTGTCTCTCCTTGATCGCAATGTACAAAACGTTTGGAAATATTGAACTTCACCGTTAGTTTCCAGAAGTAGGAGAGGCTTTGAACCTTTCCTCCCCCTCCCACCTTTCGTCTGCAGTCCTGTTGCAGGCTGGAATATCCTGTGCTGGGGAGGACTGAGAGGAAGGGAAGGTTAGCTGGCACTGGGCATCACGCCTGCTCGGGAAACACTAAGGAAATATGCAGTCTGACCTATATAAGTGAATGTTAAGGGAAGGAAGCAAGACACAACAGAGCGATGGCTGGATACATGTGGCTGTTTTTGCAGTAATTTATGGGTTGATACCATTTGTTACACCAATTTACTGCAAAATGTAACAATTTTTGACCTTTCAAATTTGATAGAACTGGCCCAAAAAAAACCTCCACTATAGAAAAACACATGCTGAGATTTGGTCTGAAAAACTTTTGACATTTGGAGATTTCTGTAAGAACTTTATTTCTTGGTGAGTGGATAGTGAGCACTTGTTCTGGAAGTTACTCAGAAACCCATTTATTGTCAGTATATATGACATATGTCTGTATCCTCTGTAACCTCGGTCATATACAATTTATACAATTACTGTTGAGGGACCCCAGTGTGCAAAAATATTTATTTGCATGGTTTAATGGTTTGGACTCCAAATCCAATCCAAAATGGGGTGAGCCAAAAAACTTAGCATAAAGTGGGCGTGTTTTCATTCAGAAATCCTAAGGTCAGAGGTCAAGAAACCCTTCTTAAAATGGGCATACTAGTTTTTTACCTTTCCAAAATATTGCAGAACTTTTCATTGTTTTGTGTATTCCCCAGGTCTTCCAGTAGACTGAGCCTGCTACAACCTCTGAAATCTAGTTTGTATGAGGAAGACATCTGAGCAGTGGAGGAGATGAATGTATTACAGAAACAAAATGTGAAATGACAAAGACGAGGGAACGTCATGATGCTACAACCTTGGAGTATTTATTTCCCGGGTTGCATGGCAACCTTAAGTTGCCAACAGGAACACTCATAACGCCACAACGTGATTTCTACACGTATATTTTTATGTCAATTAAACTAACAAGATAGAGTGTGTCAATTAAAGCGTTTCAAATGTGCTAATAGGAGTGTTTTTTACTTCCAGTCTTAATGCTAAGCTTTGCTAACCGGCTGCTGTCTCTGGCTTTACACTCACAGACATGAGAGTGGAATCAATCTCATATACTCCTGTGCACAAATGAAATGCAAGTCACTGTCATGTTGTCTGTGCAGCTTTAGGCCCCCCAGGGCTCTCACCTGGAGGTGGGTGGAATCAAGACGGAGAGATGGCTCTATTTGTGGGTAGACGTGATGAAGGAGGTAGAGGTGCTGGTATGATTTTTGGGCGAAGAGAGGTGCAACGGGGAGGTAACGACAGATTGGATTTGATTTAGGAGATGATGTTGTGATGATACTGTAAGAAAATTCAGATGGAGGTTTGTGGAGAACATTAATCTACCTGAGTGCACACAGAGGGAAGAAAGGGGCTCGGTGAAGGAGGACGACAATTATATGATCATGATGAGGAAGAGAAGGTGGAAGATAAAGTGACAAAAAAGAATAATATGGAAGGAATAATTGGGAATTAGGTTAATATGATACAGTATGTGGCCTGAGTGGTCCAGTGTGCAGGATTTAGTGGCACTGAGAGGTGAGCTTGCAGGTTGCAACCAACTGGATACCGCTTTCCTCGGTCCAATTGTTGATACTCAACACCTTATAGACAGCGTACAAAATAACCCAGAACAAAGTAATATTAAAACTTCTGCAGCCAAAAGATGCAAAACCTGCAGTCGGTCCTTTTTGTACCCAGATCCAGAAAAAAATGAATGGCTTTGCTTGCAGCCAATCACAACAAGCATTATTCAATTTAATGCAAAGCATGTGTGGTGCAGTCGAGTGTGGTGTATCTGACTGAATTGGCAGTTCATGCATGCTAAGATGCCACCAAAGTGTTCCAAATTATTAATGTGCTATACGCCTGTGACATCTGATAAAAACAAATGCGGTGATGGGGGTATTTTGTGCAACTGAACGCTCCAATCCACCTGATGGGGATCAAATGAGGTATAAAGAAGTATCAAATGAAGAACTCTATTAGTTTTAGTGTCACTTTAGATGTACTGGAATTTTAGGCAAATCATGTACTTTTTACTCCACTACATTTAGCTGACAGCTTTAGTTACTTTTCAGGTCAAGATTTAACATAAAAAACATGATATGAACTTATAGTAATTAGCCTTATTTTTATTTGACTTCATCACAGTATATTTATATATACTTTAAGTGCATGTTGATGCTGGTACTTTTGTAATTTAAGTAATTTTTGAACCAGTTTTCTACCACTGTGCAGCACAACCTACAGCTGCTTTCAAGTCATGTAAAAACACAAAAGGCCCTTCAGCAGAGCCAGTGTTTGGTTTGCTCATTCTGAGCTACTATAGAAACATAGTGATAAACAAGGCGGGCTCCCTATAATAATAATAGCAATAAAGGGCTCATTTTGAGCTGAAAACACAACAAATATTAGTTTGGGTGCATGATTAATCACTTAATTCTTATTCTTATATTCCATTTCTGCAAGTAGATCCCCCTGACTTCTCCACACTGCGTCTTTACAGCCTCCAGACTTAAAGATAGCTCACCTTTTTTGACACAGCAGCTGTTGTCTGTGCGACCTCTGACCCCTCGGTCGACCTTACAAAATAGAGACTAGAGATGCTCCTTCATAGACCTTCAGATACCGAAATATCTTAATCAGCAGCTGTTAGACAGATCCCTTTTAAAATGAGTTGTTAACAACCTGAAACAAGCCACCACATGCAATGAAAAAACAGCTTTTGATGATTAACTTCAGTTCAGTGTTTTATCACATTTTTATTGAGCGCCAGTGTCTGCTTGCTATTGGTTCGGAGGTTAGACTCGGAGACACCGGAGCGGGTTGTGGCGAGGGAGATTTTCCGTGCATTTGTAGAGATGCTTTACACGCAGATGGTGACAACATGTGGAAGCGCACACTGCAATTTCACACAGCAATTAGTTCACAACTAAATGATGTGTGTTTGTGTGTGAGAGCTTCCCTCTGAGCGCTCGTGGCAGCCAACTGTGTACCAAGTGGTGAGATTTCCGTAAAGAAATTAAGAAGACTCGGGGGAAGTTGAGCGCAGAAATAATTTGTGACAAGAGGAACAGAAATTCACACTGCCGACTTAATTCAGTCAGTGTTCATGATTACCTTATCAGCCCTGTTTACCCGTGATTGATTTTCAGATTTAAAAGGATTAAATACACGTTCAATGCCACCATATTTGTTTTCTATAATGAAGTGAGAGATTTTTGACATGTTCTGTATACCAGTTTTTATTACATAGTGCACCATGGTAATGGATTAAGCAGGTTTTCATGAGTCTACTTCCCCACGCATTCATTCCCGGACATCACTTACATATTTTTAATGTTTCTAAACTGCCCTTGTCACACATTTTATTCAGAGTTGTCACTCAAGGAAGCAACTAAAGTTACAAAAATGAAGAGTCAGATATTGGAAAAGCTCCATTATACAGTCTTAGAGCGTCACTCATAGACATCGCTAATGATCCCATTCATTTGTATGCATGAAGCAGGCTGCAGGGTGGAACAGAACCAGCTCTGTCACCCTGCAGAAATTCTTAATAATACATGTGCATGTGGTCATGGCCTTTAGGACTTGCAGCCACAGCTGTAGACTGGAGACTGGGTCTTAAAGTGACAGTTCGGAGTATTTAAAAGTTGGCTTGTATTACTTATTTATCCATAATCCATAATTACCTACAGTAAATGTGGTGCTGTAGACTGGGGCAGCATAAATACTGATTTTAGCCACTTAAAAAGGGCCCATCTAAAAAAAAGAAATCATTACCAGTTTATGTGTTTAGTGTGCTATATTTTGAATATTTTCACTGCTTTCTCTTGCTGTCACAGTCCTTTCCAACAGGGAACTCAAGCAGTTAATTCCATCTAAGTTTCGCCGTGCGCCCCCATCCAGAGCACTACAGTGCTTGGTGCTTTGCTTTCAGTTCTTTTCTAGGCTTGACACCCCATGAACTTGACTTGACACTTGAAAATAAGATCATATGATAGATTGATAGACCCCTGAATTGGATGACATAGCCCTTTATAGAGCACTCATTGTAATACTTGGAAATTTTAACATTTCAACCCTCAAGAGGATAGAACAACATTTTATGTTGCAAATCAAGGTCAGTTTAGTTAGGTCTCTCATGGAGAGGCATGGGGACCCACTTTGGATGTCCGCTGAAGTTAACTATGGTTCTTTGCTCATTAAAGGGTTAATACAGCTTTAAAAAATAAAATGTTAAATGTCATTTTAAAGGCCAGGATTCAGAGACCTTTTATTATGATTTGACTTTTAATTTGCTTATTTACACGGAATCTCTTTCAGGGGCTGCAGACTTTCTCTGACAGACGTTATACTTACCTCTCATTAGTCACATCGTGAGTCTTGTGTAATTATATAGTGATGAGGCTAAATGAGGCCAATGCAGATGTCTTCTCTCTAACTCCAAATTTCTCACCTCTGGAATCCAGCATGTCTCTGTCACACAGAGGCTAAGCTAGTTTAAAACCCAATCCTCCTTACCTCCACTGAGCAGTGGATCGCTGCTCGGAGGATCCAGATGGTTCCGGTTTTCAATTATAGAGATTTGATTTTGCGAGCGAGGACATCTGCTCTGTGTCGGAGCATGTTGTGCTCGTCTGCTGTTTGTTGTCGTGGACTGTGTTTATGTTTATGTTGAGCTGAGAATTATGGGGGTTGGGATGCCAGCCAGTAGCTCTGCACAGCAGGAAGTGCTATTCCACCATTCGTTCTTCAATTACAGCGTGCGCTAATTCAGTCAACCAGCCTGTTAAACAGCAGACAGCTAATTTAGCACAGCTCCGCTTGACAAGCTAATAGAAAGGACAGCGCTGACAGACACACCACACTTAGAGTGTGTGTGCTTGTGTGTGTGGCTCATTAGAGATGCTCTTTATGCAAATGTCATATTACTTTTGGCTCAAAATTGGGTACATCCAATTCTGGTAGTATTATTGCAATATCGGATTGCTACAGTCCTCAGTTAGCACAAGCCATTATTTATACCAGAATATGCAATTTCATGGCTCTTTCTTTTGTTTCGCTGCATATTCTAAAATGAAAGTTTTAAATGAAAATTGATACAAAAATCAGCACTTTTTGGTGGAATCAAGTTTAGTGCTTTAATGTCGGTAAATTGGCCAAATCCTGTTGCTTTTTTTTTTTATTAGACATGTTTTGAGGTCTTGTGAAGAATTACCCCCAAGCTTTGATAACTTTAAGTGTTGAGAGTCTAGAGATGCTGCATACCAAATCTGGAGATGATTGGATCAGCAGTCAGTGGGGAGTTCCCAATAAAATCGTAACCAGTCATTCATATTATATACTCCAGTGTAGTGTGTGTGTGTGTGTGTGTGTGTGTGAGCGAGAGACAAGGAGGATTTGCTTCATAATTTCATCCTTATTAGAGTCACACTGCCACACACACTTCACATTAATTTCATTAGTTTCCAGTGTTGCAGACAGTCAAAGATCTAATTTAAATAATCTACCACGGTCCCATTGACATAACGACCCAGTGTGTTTCAAACGATGATATCGGTGTATCTGACCTAGTTATAACACATTTGATTATACAATTTTAAGGCTTGTTTTATTCATTTACTTTTCAAAATAGAATATGTTGACCTAATTGGAACCTTTATTGTGAAAATCTCAACTCTGTCATGTCAAAATGTCTTGTACAAATGCAGTTTAACAGAACATAATGGTCTAAACAACTTTCCATTCATCATCTTGTGTTACGCAATTTTCACCAGCTATCTTACCTGTTTGATCTGTAGCTATGAGCTAGCACTTAGCAATGATGGCTATCTGAAATCTGTTCAGACATGCATGCTGAACATCACTGGCATTCCTCTCGGACATGTCCAGATCTGCTGCTCCAGCACACATGCACAGTGTTTGACTCTTCTTCAGCAGCTCTTTCACACTGATCTGATACTATTATGAACATTGTGTACAGTTAAGAGAAAGAATTAGATTGATGCACACAAGATAAAAAGATAAGTTCAGCCAACAAAGAATTGCTGGGAAAATCAGCAACAGCCTTTAAAATCCCTGAATGGACTCATTGATGCTTTCATGGAGGAATGTGTTGTATAATACAGCCCAGTGGAAACAAAATGCCCCCATAAACACTTATTTTTGCATGTTCTCACACAACATTTAGCTTTGATCTTATAGTGCACAAGCACGTGTTTTAAACATCTGAAGCTGTGGTTTGGGTTTGTCATGGTTCAATGTTTCAGCTACATCAGAACTTTCACTTTCAGCAGTCTGTCGAAGTCCATTGGGAAACTCAAGCTTCACACCCTGACTTTACGCTCTATCACTAATATTACTGGCAGTAGAGTTGATATTTGACAGAAATGGACTGATCAACTGCAGTGGTAAAGTTATCAAGTCCAGTTAAAGCATTTCTGTAGAACAATTACAATCTTTCGTAGTAGTTAAGCAATTACAATAGGAGGAAAGTTGATTCAGGTTACCGGATTTGGCAGAGAAATAAACTTGTGTATCATCGGCATGACAATCACATGACAAGCCTTGAAAGCAACTGAAAAAGAGGAAGCATTAACAATAGTTGCGTTTCCATCAGCAAATTTCGATGCACATGTTGAAGATTCTTATGAGAAAAGCTTGATGGAAACACCAAAATTCTGAAAAACTTTTAGCAATTGGCATAAAAGTTTTTACACTCGCTTGAGATATTTTTTGTTGTTGTCTTTTTTCGAAAAATAGTTAATACGGTAAACAGGAGATGGACTTTTTTGCAAATAAATTCTGACTTAGCAAACATTTAACTCACATGACTGATCAGCTGTTTCCACATCATGACATGACATCAAAGAACAATTATAAGTTGCCCAATTGAACACGGCTAATGTGAAGAGAATGTGTCCAAGGATTGACCCCTGAGGGACTCCACACAGCTGGCGAGCAGTGGAGGCTTCATGATTGTTTGTGCAAAGCTAACTAAGCTAGGCTAATCATCTCCTGGCCAGAAATGAGAGTGGTTTTGATGTTCCTTATAGCAGAAGCGGATGATTGTATGCACAAAATAGTTAAAATTGGTTTCTACAATGGTGAAAAAAATATATATCTAAAGATCGCTCTCCTTTCCAGAGTCTCCTCCAGAGAGGTCGGGACGCCGACGCAGCATGCCAGGCAGCTCCTCAGACAAGAACACACCCACTATGGAGGCTCCATCCACCGCTGCCACACCTTTCAGAGTCACCGTGAGTACTGTGAGTTTGTTTTATGTATCGTCTCTGTCCTCTCTATTTGTCTTACTCTTCTGACTTTGTCTCTGTCTCTGCCTCAGTTTGCCTTCGGAGGCTCTTAGCTCTGAGATCAATGTCTACAGAAGGCTGGTCTGGTGTCCAGATGGACCCATGCCAATCTGAAACTCATTTACTTCAAATGTTGGAACAGGGCCTTTGATGTTTGGCGTGTACACATCACACATCTACACATCTCAGGTTTATGTTCAGCACACCATCCTCTGCTGGCTTTTTTACATCCTGTGTGATTTTTCATGGCATCCCACACTGAATAATTTCGACATGTTTCGTGTGAAGCGGCACACACTCGTCCACCTGTGCACGCACAGCTTACTCACTTACAGTCAAACTGTCTCTCCTCCTCTCTGTCAAACACACACACCCAAACACACACACACACTCACACACACACTGACAGAGCAGTCCTTTGTCTGTCATCCTGCTCTAATTCAAATCTGCTATGCTTTCTGCCATGTTTAATTCAATAGATAAACAGCCAGTTAATGAAGCAAAAAATTCGGCTATGAGTCATCAATTTCAAGCTAATTAGCAATTAGCAGTGCATATTTCCATTAATAAATAATGAGCGGGGTTATGACGGCCTGGAGGTGAACTGTAAACAGTAAATGTTAGGCCAGCAGGGCACTCAGCACGCCGTGTCTCATAAACACTTCTCAAACTTCATGTTAACTTTCAGCCTGTGTGGAGCCGCACTCATGGGCCAAGTTAAGAGCTATAAGACATTATGTTTGTTCTAGAATAGAAATTAATCTTTTTTTTTCTAATGTATTTATTCAGGGCTGCCAGTTGCCAAGTTGGCAATTATTTTGAGAAATTGGCAACAGACTCTTGACCCATGCTGTCCATCAGTGGAAACCACCTTTTAACATATAAATAAGGACAGAAAACTGAAAAACCTGCAGTCTCTTCAGCTTTATGTGAGAGGAAATTCAGTTGGCTAAGTACAATGGGCAAGCTGTTGTTAATGTCACTTGAGGGACCCACAAAAATCTTCACTACTGAAGGAGAAATGGATCTGTTGGTGTGAATCAAAAAACAAAACAAAACAAAAAGGAACAGGTGAACAAAATATTATTTTCTTATTATATGTATTTATATTATGTCACATTTTCATTATTAAGCTGATGTATAATTGTATAGTATCTTAATAACTTTGAATATAAGGTGACTAAAAATGGCAACCAGCTGATGCCTGGTCACCAGCCTGGAAACACTTTGATAGTTGAGCCCGAGATATATATCGTCATTTTTAATGGTGTCGATTTTTAAAAGCTTGTAAACAAAGCAGCTAACAATAAAAACAATAGTGTATGATTACTAAAAAGTCCAAACATGATAATAAACATTTAATGGAGTAAAAAATATTAAATATAATGAAATAAAAAAGAATTAACTGGACATAGTAGGTATATAGTAAAAATCATTGCCACTCAATTCAAACAAAACATGATTTAAAGCCTCTGAAAAGCTTCCATTACCCAAAACTCCTTTTATGTATTTATTTATTTATGTATAAAGTTATTTAATTTAATTTAATTATTTCTATTTTATTGGAGAACAGAAATTTACTTTTGTTTCCATATCATGTTCTTCATACTTGTCGCATTCCTGCAAATGTATACTGTAACTAATAATTGTAAAATTTGAATAAAAAAATAAAGCAAATAAGAAGTTAAAAGCATAAGGAAAATAATTATTTTAAAGTTAAAGGTAAAGTAGGTTAGTGTAATGATGTACATACATATATACACTTACATTTTCATGTGGCTATCCCATAAATAATAAACCTACCGTCACAGTTATTTAAAAAACAATAGATACATTTCTCCAAAAGGTAGGGTTCAGTCTACAAAAAAGAAAGTGGGAGGCTTTTAAGGCTCAGTTGAAGAACACAGTAAATAAAAAAACAAACAGGCCAGACCCACTGGTGTTGGACCACCTGCTGAGTGAGAATAAAGTGTCTCATGAAACATTTGTAACTGTATTTGAGGAGTTGCACATGTAAAAACACCACAGCTTGATGAGCTACAGATTGCCAAACTCTCTTCTGTTCATATAAAAGAGCGGAAATGGTGTTTCCAGGGAATATCAATTGTTACCTGCTGTGAATGTGCGAGCGCGTGTATGTGTGTATCCTCCCTTTTTTCTGCCTCGTGAATGTGAATTGAGTCATTGAACCATTTTATTTTCCTTCGACCGGGAATTGGTGAGTGGATATAGGGAGATTTAAGAAAGAAAAGAAGAATAAAAAGCTTGTAGGAGGCAGAAAGGGTCAGATGGAGGGGCTAAATATTGATTAAGTGTCTCTTGCACAGCTCCTTGTATTCTCCGGGGAAGAAAGAGAGCACTGCAGCAAAGTCATCCTGCCTCCATCACATGACCACTTAACTTATTTCTATGGGCTTATTGCTAAGCAGCAGTGAGTCCTTGCACAAAGAAAGCTTCTCTTGATAATTTTTGACCCTTGGCTGCACTTTTTCTACACACTGCCCCCTTCTGGCAGCTGATGGTAGTACAGTCAACTAAGTTTTATCAACTCCTGTTGGTTGCAAACTAGTAAACAAATCAGGTTTAACAAGAAATGTGTTTATTATTATAATATATTTGCCAACACATCAAATTGATACACTTACAGAAGAGAAATACACTATATTTATATAGTTTGTATGGTGAGTGGATTGGATACAGACATGGTGGTGCACACAAATGTAGGAATGCAAACAAGAAGACGTGCATGCAGGCGGTCCTCCTTCGCTCCTGCATCTCCCACTCTTAGCAATGACAAACCACCCCTCACTTTTCTCCCTCCAGTGAAAAGAGTTGCGGTGACATCTAAAGTACCCCTCCTAGGCCTTGAGCTAAATCTGTCAAAATGTTTTTCTCTCATGTTCTTTTGCAGAGACTGGGTTCAATGTCTGCACACACACGCCGACACAAATGCATGCCACACACACACTCGCGCTCATAAGCACATCCTCCGGCGCTTCTCAAAAGCAATTTCTCCCCAGTAGGCATGGAAGCAAACTCAAATCTCTCCAAAGCATAATCTTCCACAGCCAATTCAGAAATACTAAAAGACTGCATACATTAAAAATAAAAGTTACTACTTGGTAGTTTCTCTTATTCAGTGCTTGTTTAAGGAGCAGACAAACAAACCTTATCTAAGTCTGTCACGTCCACGTCCCGCTGATTGCACTAGCTGGCTGGATTGATTCTCAATTGTGACTTTGCTCCTTATCCAATCTCTGCCCGACTCCATTCCCTCTACCTCCCCTCTCCACTCGGATAATAGCAGGGGGTCTAATTGGACAGGTATGTCTCTTGTTTTCATCAGGTTGTGCTAGAAGAGGACAAGAGAGGTTGATATGGAAGCAGGGAACACCCTGCTGATTGTCCAGGCACTGATTCTATCAGCTCCCATTAGGGAAGCCTGGAATTGCCAAGCCGAGGGAATAGAATTAACTTGTTGCTTTAATTTCATGAAAAAAGAAAAAAGAAAAAATACGATAAAATTGAGCTGTCCTCTTACTGCTGATTTAATGGGCTTGGACAGGCTGAGATTACGATCAAGTATGCAATCCTGTTATGCACTCTCACACACAAGGGCATGTGCAAGCAAATACACATTAGCACAGTAAACAAAGTAACATAGTAAATAAGGACAAGTTCATTGTTTTCACAGCCATAAAATTCCCTTTGGAGCCAGTACAGTGAGCAAGGAAGGATGGTGAAAACCAGCTTCTCCTCCCCTTCCAGGACGCGCGTTGAGTCACATTAATCCATCCCCTCCTCCCACTAATTAGCTGTCGACCGTTGAAATGTGGAATAATTAAAGAGCTCATTGAAATGCACGCTAACATGTGTAATGCCCCCTGTCAGGTTCAAATGGCTGTAATGGCTGTATCATGTTTCTGTGTGCAAGTACGTGTTTACAAAATGAAACCGAAAAGGACAGACGTTACAGCAAAAAAACGACGTTAATGAAAGGCCAAGCGGACATTAATTAATGCAGCGATTAGTATTTATGTCCAGTAAGAAATCATTGATATTTGTAGTTTTTATTCAACCAAGCTTACAGGGAAACAGTATCCCCACGAGTCAATTTATGTATAGATTTCCCATACAATAGAACAATGACATGATGTATGATGTGTCACTAGGTGTCAGTTTTCATTGTGTGTGCTTGGCCACGACAGCTTTAAAGGGATAGTTTGAATGTAATGTAGTGGGGTTGTATGAGGTACTCATCCATACACAGTGTGTTACATGCAGTTGATGTCAGTCTGCACGCCCAGTTTGGACAGGCAGACAGGCGTACCGGCATGGATAGTGAGCAATATACTGCACACTAGAATATTATATATTTTTTAAGATATTTTCACTGTCTTACCTTGCCATCAGCTCTGTTAAGTTAATGAGAGGGAAACTGAAACTGTTATCTAAGCTATTATGAAAAAGCCACCAGACTCCATTGACAAAAGATGTAATTTTACCTTGCAGAACACAGTGGCAGCTGTTTTACCGCTGCGTCGATGGGTTAGTTTGCTTGTGTTATTGTGCAACTTTGGTGTTTGGAGGAGTTAGTCCAGATTCACCAAAGTCACACAATAATACAAAAAAAGTAAACAATCGATGTAGAGGTAGACCAGAAACTCATGAGTAATGCAAGGTAAAATTACTGTTTTTGCCAATGGAATCTGGTTGCTTTAAGGAAAGCAATAATTGGCCACAGCTCCTCCTGCATAAACTTAAACTGGGCTGGCTGAAGGCACGATAAAGCTGTAGGTCGTACACGCCTATGGATAAGCACCTCATACAAACCCACTTCATTAAATCTGAAGTGTCGCTTTAAGAGCTGATCACACACACTGTGGAGTAACAAACATCAAGCTCTTTACAGTGTGTTTTTCAGTTGTCAGTAAATGCCACTCTGTTATAACTGGGGTCATATGTAAACATCTGCTGGGCTCTGAGGAGAATACGAACCACAGGCAGGAATGAGCTTAATTCTTCTGTATTTGACCGTCTTTTGTTTCAGCTGCGGCTCAATTCTCTCTGCAGCCATCGCTGTGCTCTGCTGAGCCCTGATCCACCGACGACCTTGTCACTCATTTGCTGCACTTTTCTCCTCGCTTTCCCCCTCGTTTAGTTTCATTCTATTGCTTTTTTTCTATCAACTCATGCTCTGCCACCCCCACATTGTGCTCCACTTTTTCCATTTATCCTGCTCCTATAGCTCATCCCTCCCTGGCAGCCACTTACTGTCATTTTCTCCATTTTTTGACTAGTCTCACCTCTATTTCTGTCCTGTCTCTATTTCACCTCATGTCTCTATCTTTCTTCCTCTTCCTGCAATTTTTTTTTCTCTCACTCATTTTGTATGAGCAGATGCTGAAGGCAAATTAAACGCTAACATTTTTGCTGTGTGTCTCCCTCCCGTGGGGTTTAATCTGGTGTTAATGTAAGCATCAGTCATGCTCACTGACTGATTGTAAGTGGGGAAATCGGCCGCTACTATCCGTTGACCTTTAACCTGTGCAATAGCTCTGCCAGGGTTGTGACAGGCCGGCTGAATTAGAGAGCAGCGTTATATAATGCTGCATCGCTGTCCTCATGCACCGGAGATTGTGAATCGCGGAATACGAAATAATCAGAGAAATTACAGGGTGGCGTTCAGCCAAGACTTCTCTCTCTTTTCCTCTCAATTCTGTTTCTCTTCCCCCCTCTGTGGTTTTAGAGTCCATCCATCAGGGGAAGCAGAGAAGTAAAAACAGAACAAGCAGCCACTAATCAATCCGCCTCGCCTACAGGGACAGGTTTCTATTCACTGACTTATTTCTGCGGATGGAGAAAAAGGAGAAGCATTTTAATTTGTTAGCTGTGAATATGCCAACAGCGGCAGGCGCACACACTCCTCGGGGACTACAGCGAAGAGGCGTGGAATTACTATAAATTTGGATGTGATTTTGAATGATATTGAGGAATGATGAAAGGTGTGTGTCACCGTTTGCATGCAGAGATGAGGATGTCTACCGCACTGCCTTCTTCTCTGCCTTCAGAAAGTCCAAATCCTTTTTCCTCTCCTCAAATCCTCTCCTCATGTGTTCTGAAGATCATGATGCAGTCGAGGAAAACAACATTCGTACTGCAAGGAGCCTGACTCATATTTGTCATTGTTTAAAATGGTGCCTATGCTAATCTAACCACATGCCCACACATTCGCACGCACATATGGAGTGAATGATGGCGAGAGAAGAAAGGAAAAGTGAGTTTGATTCAGAAAGCGACTCTGTCAGGAGCCTCAGGTGCCGGTCTCTTACCAGCAGCGGTGACTCAGCCCTGTTCATTTAGTTAAAAGCTTCTGAACAGCTTTCAGTGGTGGCAGGTAGCAATAGTAATCCATTTGCTGCCCACTTTCTGCAGACAAACATGTCAGATTTCTATCTTAAACACAAAGTCTGATCATCGCCATGTATGCAAACCATGCTCAAAGTTATGATGATGAAAGACAGTAAATTTGTTTTATGTTTCATGTGACAACAGGTTTTTAAATGCTCAAGATCCTCCCACAAGCTAGCAAATCTGCAGTTGCATCAAATCCATCTGCACTAGCTGTGTCCCATTTTCATGCAACAGTGTGCATCAGGCTGCAGAAGTCTCCTCAATTTCTTACATTTTTCTTAATTCGTAATTAAAGAGAAATAACTCCAGATGCACCAAATGTCCCAGCCAAATCTGCTCTTACCCAGGTGTGCTGAATAATGAATCTCACTTGATCGAAATTGTTTATTAGCATATGCAGTACCCCTTAAACATGACGTAAGGACAGGTGTTCTGTGCAAATACTCTTCGAAAATGCCCAGGAAATAGAAAGAGATGCAACAAAAAAAAAAAGGAAAAAAAAGGTTGGAAAGAGGAACTTCAGCAGTAGTGACTTGATGTACTAATAAATTAACAGTTTGACCCAGCTAAAATGTATGAAAAACTAATTAATAAATCTAAAAAATATATAATATATAATCAAAATGTGTTGTTTTTTCATGCATTGGTCAATTTTGAGGTTTTTGGCTATTCTTTTTCTCATCACATGTCTTATTTCAGAATAGAGGAAAGAAAACATCCAAAACAAACATTTTGTTGTATATTTTATTGGAATTTATCCATTTGCACCTGTAGATTTCTCCTAAATTCACTTAAAGTTAACGTTCTATTGCAGCGTGTAGAATCACGAACATGGTCTAAACCTCGCATCGTCCCAAAGCTCCCACTGTCCTGCACAATATAATGTGTTTTACATGTTCTATAATGTTGTTGCTGTGAATTAGATTCAATATTTTGTCTTCAAATGGTAATTTCCATTCAGAATGTATGAAATCTTTAAAGGCTGTTTTCTCAGAATTATTTTTTTCTCATGCTCTGAGCCATAAACCTCAACTTCAGCTCCACTTACAGACACCAAACTTACCAGTTTTATTCCTAACTATATTCTGAAGGTTTTTACTGAAGGGTTTGTCTATATATCATTTATACCCTGATTTATAGAACATTTTGTTCCTAAAAACAGGTCAAATATGGATTTTCTTTCGGCTTTTGACTGAATTTTCAACAAAACAACAAAGTAAAATAACAACTTTGAAATTTTCTGTATACAATGTTCAGATTTCTTTCAAGGAAATAAATGCATTTTTGCACATATTTAATGACTTCCCGCCTAATTTGCATATCTAAATATATAATATCTAAGAAAATGGAATGCAAAAAAATATTGTCTTAATGTAAATAACAAACTGGGAAAGTTTCACTGTGATATCTATAAGTTAAAAAAAGCCCTATTCACCTGTAGTGTCTCCTTTCTCATGTTGGACAGGCAACTTGTGTGAAAAAAGATGTTTTTTCTTATCTTAATAAGATTTCTGTGGAAAACACAAATGTCCTCTTATCTAAGAAAGAGACTAAAACTAAGAAAACACTGGTGAATGCCAGAAATCAATGGCTACTTACAGAATCTTTGATAAAAACAAAAAAAATGTCTTTGTATTTTGCTTCCTGCTCGAGACTTATTGTCTCTGTCCTCTAGTTCTCGTAGTATACTGTTTTTGCAGTACAATAAATCAGCGTTCTCACCATCTTTTGTCAGATATTCCCTGCCTGGGAAATTCCCACCTTTCAAACTCCATGTCCAAGTTTGTAATGCAGACATTCTGTTATACATTTATAGTCTCTGGGCTCAAATTGTCTCAGACCTTTCAAAAGCTCCCTCCAGCACCACAGAAGAAGAAATTATTCAACTGTATTCCGCAGCTACTTCCTGAACTTTAAAAGTAGAAATTGTTTGTTTCCCTTTAATGTTACTTGAAGATTTTCCTCAAGCTTTTTCTCAGAACCATCTGCAGTTTGTTTTAATGTCTAACAGCTGTGAGTAGCTCTGAGTAGACTTCCTTTGAGCATTGCATTGTGGGACGGCACTGTACTTTAACGAAACACTCAAAAAAATGTGTTTTTTTACTGTGAATGCAGATGTTTGGTACACTTGTCAGTCTTGCTGTGTGAAAACACTTAAAAGTCTTAAAATAAGTATGGACGCAGCTATTGTTCTGAGTCTGAGAGACGCTATCATGACTGGTGTGAGTGTGAATATACTGACATTAGCATTGCTTTGTTCCTCGCCCGGAGTGTTTTCCTGATGACAGGTGTTGTTCATCAGGATGCTGTGGCTGCTCTGTGATCAGCTGGCAGCCTGTCTGGAAGTCGCTCTCTAATTATCCCTATCCCATTGTTGCCCAGGGCGAGCTGTTCACACTGTAGGTGGTAATTATACAGGTGTGTTAATGGCCTGACTGGGGCTGAGGGAGGTCTTTTTCGCTGCGTGTCTCCTGTCACCATCTTGTGAAATGTGCATGAGGTCAAGGCTCTGTTGCTGAGATTATGAATTTCTTCACCACGCTGCGGCTCCTTCCAGTCTAATACTAACACCCTGGAGTCCATGAAAGCGCTGGTGCATTACTTCTTCATGACCTCACAACATAAAAACCAAGCAACGAGTTCTGCTGTCAGCTTCCCTCTAAAGGACTCGCTTGAAACTCTGTTCCAGTTTTTTCTGATGGTGGTTGGCTGAGTAAAACCAGATATTAGTTCAAATATAATAAAATCTTATCCTCATTTAGCCTTTCATATGTTGTATTTGTTACCTGTGTTCACAACATTTAAAATTCATGTCATTGAACATGGTTTTGTTTTGAAAGTAAATAACTATTTTGTTTAATTTTTTTCTTTTGGATTCAAAATTTTGACCCAGTAAGTCAAAGTTCGTTACTAATTCTCCAGTCTGAGTCCATCCAGAGTCCCCAGCATCCGAGTCATAGGAACCATAGTATTCAAGTCCAAGTCCCAGTCAAGTCATCATTACCTGAGTTCAGGTCAGAGTTATCAAGGTTTTACATGCTGGCACCTTCAAAGAGCTGATATACAAATCATGAGGTCTACATGTAACATAGCACAATAGTTGTGTTTCCATCAACACATTTCTCTGGTATTTTCTAGATTCCCGGGAGTAAAACAAAATCCGATGGATGAGCTGCTGTTTTCGTTTGATTTGGATCAAAAGCCGAACCTGAGCCTCAACACTACCTAGTTTAGCACTTTCTTTAGCATGCTGGCTCGGTTGTTAAGTTCCATCTTTCTTCGTGCCGCTCTCCTGAGTTGCTCTATCAACTCTCCTTCATTCAAAGTCCTTCTTTTTCATCCTCGTCTTCCCAGCAGTGAAATCTAAAAAAAGCTGAAGAAATATTAGTTTTTTTTCTCTCTCTCTCTCTTAAAAAACTTGCAACAGCCTGCCATTTCTGCACCACATCTCATTTGTTCATATTCTCTCGCTGTTAATGCCAGCCAACAGTTGCCATGGAGACGGCGAGGTGCTTGGGGGAGTGTGATTGCAGATGTTAGGAGAAGAAGAAGTAAACACACAGACGCAGACAAAGAGAAGAATGAGAAAACTAATAAAGGGGTGTATCCACTGAATCAATGCGTGATTATAAAACACATGTTTGTGCGTCGCAGTTTGTCACATAAACTGGCATAATTACTGCTGCGGGAAACAATCTGTCATCTTTGCATAAATATTACCCACAAGCATATTATGTCTGTGCTTTTTTTGTATCAAGGTCCTGTCTGTGCACGTGTAGGTAGTTTAATGCTTATTTGTATTCAGAGAACACTGTGTGTTTGACCTTGTCCTCACTTTTCCAACTGTGAACATCCCTCGCACTCTGATATGAAGATCTATACTCATTTATTGCCCATTAACTATTCATGACACGCGGCCTCAACCGAATTTAGGACGTGGAGCGCAAATGTCGGTATTAATATGTTCCGTCCCGCTGCCAAGTTGAGCCCGATGATTGACATCTCAGAGACTCTCCTCACACAGTAGCAGTGACACTGTTTTATTGACTGTCTCTGTCTCTCTCCGTCAGGGTTTTCTAAGTCGGCGGCTGAAGGGCTCAATAAAACGCACCAAGAGTCAACCCAAACTTGACCGCAACTCCAGCTTCAGACACATCCTCCCCGGCTTCAGGAGCGTCGACAATGACAGGTAGGTGTTTGTCTCGTCGGTGTGTGTTTGTGAATGCTGGATTTGTTCATGTGTCTGGTCTATTCTGGTGCCTCTCCTCTGCCTGATGGCTGGTTATTCAGGTCAGTGTTGACATTTGCGTGTTGTGTTGTCAGTGTATCGTGAAAAGAAGTGACTCTCCAATCTGTCACTTCTAATATGTCTCGCTCTTTCTCTCTTTCCCTCTGTGATACATGACGAATCTCCCGTCCTCTGTTGTGTCATGCCATAGCACGTTTGGTTTCGAGGAGAGTTGTGGCATTGAACTCATGTCTTTGCAAAAAGGCTGCATGTGTGCTGAATTCTGCTTTGGTTTGCTGGGCAATAAAAACCACATGAATGAAGTCATCCAAAAAGTACAAACATTCTTTAAAATGTGCCTGGAGATTGGCTTTTAAGAACATTTGAGTGAGATATAGTGACCTGATTTTTATGTTTGATATACTGTATATGTTGCTGTGGACTGAGATGCAAAAAAATACTGTGATGAACTTTTTTGCTTCGCCTCATTCATCAAGCTGCCCCACATACCATGATTATCAGTCCCCGCCATCTTTGGCCTCAGAGTCTAAACTACAGTTCTAGGTTAAGTCTTCTGTCCACAGCATTACCCCATATTATTTAGTTTCGTTTCAGGCTGTGATAATTGACGGTTTTTGATAACTTCTCCTGAGTTCGGCCGCTTGGCAAACATTTGCCCTCTTCTAATAACGTCAATTACGATTCCAGACCGGGCTATGTTGACCTGTAATCGCACTCTGTATTTTTTTGAAGATCTTTCCATGCATGCACAACTAATAGCTGTAATTCCCGGCAACTCTCTTTGCTGTGTCTGGAAAAAAGCCAAGGTGTCCATCTGTGGAGATTAATTAATGGAGGTGCTGCTTTTGAAGAGATGTTCTACTGCTTTCGGTTTCAAAACTCCGAGCCGAGTTGCTGCCTCTCTTCGTACTTTTAATGAGGCATTAACATCACTGTCAAACTATCACAAGGGAACACTAGCGATTGTTCAGTGCGGAACATAGTGAACTGTTCCCCTGGTGCAGTCGGACAAAATGAACTCATACGTCCCCTTCTTTGTCCCGCTGTCTTTTCTCATTCTCTGTCCTACTTCTGCACATTTTTTTATGCCGGCTATTTTTCTAACCTCGCTCCCGTCTATCCATTTCAAACTCATCACTCTCCAATTTCCTTCTCATCCCCCCACCCTCCTCCTCTTCTCTATTTTTCAAACAGTTGTGAGGTCTCCTAACCTATCAGCATTTATGTGTTTCCCTCTGATAAAGCGCCGAGCGAAGAAAGCAAATATCGGACAGGAAATTGGAATGTTCAGGAGGTGTCTTATCTCACCTGGTTTAATACAGAAACTCACACCACATACACCTCACTTGCAAATGCACACATTGACTCCTATATAATGATACGTCTCAATACACATATCCTCATGTAGTGGAAGAAGAGAGAACAGGTGCTTTCACTCTTCTTGGACAACAGGATCTCCAACCTAAACGACTATTTTGTTGTTTAGGTTGGAGCACCCATAACGACACACATGTACAGCAGAGCGTTCTAAAAATATCATACACATCGGTTTTAAAAGGCTGCAGTTTTGGTGAATTAGGGCAAACAATGTCACGGTTAGGCTTTATAAAAGACAGTTAAAAAGTTAATAAATGTACGTAAATGAAATAGTTATGAGGATGATATGAGCCACAGAAGTTATGTAAAAAAAATTAAGTTACGCAAGAAAACGATATTGAAAAACCGTGAGTAACCTAAGTTATGTAAGTAAATAAGGAAAATGTAGGTTAGTTAAAAAAAAACATGATTCACAAACCGTGAGCTGCATAAGTTTCCTAAAAACTCGGTTTACTGTTTACTGTTCTAAGTTTCAGGACAAAACTTCCTATTTAGGAGTTTTTAAAGACATCTTAAAAAGTAAATAAGTGTCCGGAAATGCTGGCAGTGAAGTAGTTACGAGGGTGACGTGAGCCGCAGAAGTTACATAAAATGTTGTTCACTTTTGTCTTCACATGGGACACGGACTTCGTTCTCCTGGGTGTCTAAAACATAAATATGTGTCGTATTTTGCTGCCTATATAAACGCCCTATATTGGCGTTTTTGAAGGGAGACCAATCCATATAGGACCGTTTAGGGGCAAAGGATGGATAAAGTAGCACTACATGTATATGTGTGTGTATGTGTGCTTTCATATTTGTGTGACAAAGCGGCAGCAAGCCTGAAAAAAGTTGCAAATTGAGAGAGTAATGTGCTGTGAGAGGAGTGTGTGACACCCCCTGTCAGCCCGGGAGCAGCCTTCCCACAAGGCAGGAAAACGCTGCAGAAGAAGACGAGCTCTGGAACTGGCAGAAGAGAGATGATGAGACGGAGGAGAGATGGAAGGAGGAGGGAGGAAATCCTATACTGTGGAAACTCCCTGGTGTGCAGATGTGCAGCCTTTAATGTGAGAGATGCAGTGCATGCAGGGAACACTTAGTATTCACTTTGCGTCTCAAACGGTGTACCACCAGAGAGTTATGTACAGTATTCAGTCATTTATATACGTTTTGATTACTGTACTTACAGTTACCGTCAGATATTCTCATATTACATCTCACAGCTTGTATTCTTTTTATGATTATTTTATGAGAGCATCACACACACACATGCATTCTCAGTGTGTGTAAGCTGTGATGACATCGTTAGGCCTTGCAGCCTGAGGCGGTCTCAGGAGAGAGACCTGCAGATGAGGAGCAGCTGGACTTCTAAAATGAAATATTCATCTGTGTTAATCAGAGGCCGGACACTCACTGAGCCCCGAAAAAGCTGCAGTGTGTGGGCGCACACACACACACCGGCACTGTACACACACAAACAAATTACTGCATTCCTTCGCCTAAAGGATTTACATCTATTTGTAGTTTATTACACTTTGCAGAATCAACTCAGGTTGTTTTATCTGGGTTTCAGATGTACTGTATCATCTAGAGATAGTCACAGGGCGCAGAGATTCTACGCTCACAGCTTTCATTGTGGAAAGCAAAGTAATTATTAGGGCAAGAAAATGGGAACGACAGTGTTTAAAATAATTGTTCCTGTAACTGTACTGACGAAGCAGAAGTGAACAGAAATGTGGAAGCAATTAAAAATGTTTAGGGAAGCAATTGGGTTTTTTTTTAAATCTGCGGTATATGGTGTGACTACTAAGTACAACCGTATGATTAATACATTTAAATCACAATGAATAGTGGACATTTTTTACATTAAGTTGTCATGATACCAACCAATCTTTGATTCAATATTGAAATTTTGATATCACAACAAAAAAAGAGGAAAAAAAAGTATCCCAGAGACACAGATAGGATTTTTTTTTAATTATTCACAGTGCTCAGCAAAGTCACTGAACACTGAATAATGTTTCATCTGTGCAACCTTGGATTGAGAATCTGATTGTGTTTTCTTTGGTACTTTCAATGCTATTACATATTTGATTATCCAATACAATATTGTAGTATTGAAGTGCTTGACACTTTGTACAATCTTATTATGCACTGCCATCCACTGCTGGTTTGACCATACTTTGATTTCATGTATTTCAAAAGAGGAGAAAAAGTAATTTAACTGAGAGTTCATGATAGTTTAGCTCACAAGCACACTCTAAACTGTGGCTGATTGTTTGGGAACAGAGTGAAAAGTAGTTCAACTTGTTCTTAAAACATCAACATTTGGAGCAGAAAAATCAAATTCAATGACAACATTTTGTAGTTGCAAAAAAGCATTTAAAGAAATCTACATTTGTTTAATTATAATCTAGAGTTTCCTCGTGACGTGTGTCATTGTTTCGTGCTCTGACCTCATGATACCCGCATGTCTCTTGTTGCTCTCTGCTGCTCCGGTCTGCTCGACACATTTTATTTGTATCAGCAACGATCTGACCCTCACCAGCTTCTGTGCCCTCATCTGATCGACACCGACCTTTCCTGAGCTCTGCGGACACGCTGATGAATATCATAGTGGTTGCAATGTGTCGGCTTTTAGATTCCTTGGAAACAGCAGAGTGCTTTGGCTCGACCGTGGGGTTGATCTCATCATATAGATATTATTTTACTGTACATTTTTTTTTTTGGAAATATACAATTACAAAGAGTATATACTTTATTCAAAGGCAGCACATGTATTAAACACTTTGAAATCAGCTGATAGGATTTGAGTTTTTAAAGGCTGAGTTTTTGTATCATCCACAAGGAGCCATTAATACTGTTGCTCTATTCAACTTATTGACAGTGGATGGTGGTAAAGTGCAAAAAAATGCCTAGCAATGAGCCAATGACAGCAGCAAAACATTACATTTTATTCCAATAGTCCATTATCACAATCACAAATGTGAATCAGAGGGATTTACACAGGAAGTAATAATAGTTATTATTATAAGTAGTAGTAGTAGCAATAATAATAGCACTAACCATTGAAACGACTAATATTTGTAATAGTAACAATGGAAAAAGCCATATTTATTAGTCGTAGTAGTAGTAGTAATAGCACTAACTATAATTGAAATGTGACTCATATTTATAATCGTAACAATAGAAATAATGTAATAATTATTATTAGTGACAAAAACATGATCATAGTCACAGTGACGGTGGTTGGCAGCACTTCAACAAGAAATCTTGATTATCTTAATTTTCATCCAATCCTATTCAACAAAGGACAAAAAGCCCCTTAAAATGAATTATTAATATACTTCCCCGTCTGTTTCGCCCTGGTTGCATCACACCAGATGTCACTGGTCATTGCAATTCAGGGTCATTTATATGTTGTGTGACTCATTATGTACTAAAGTAAAATTTCTTCTTTTGTGTTGGATCTTGACTACCAGGAAGTGCCTGTTTCCCTGAGTGCACTCAAGTCATTTATGACCTCACTGCTGTCGTCAGACCCGCCCCCTGTCTTCCTGTATATCCAGCACTTTGATATGTAACGGGAACACTTGTCTGTGTGGTTTCTGTCACCACAGTGATGGTTGGATGTTGTAAACTGATTGTGATTTTTGTCTGTAATCATATGCATATCTGCATGTGTGTGACGATAACTTCAGTTCTCAGCACTGTGGGCACCAATGACTCATATGTTTTTATGGAAGGACTGCTTCTGTCACACAGCAGGGAAGCTTTTTTTGCCGTCACTCACAGACTCTGAATATTAGCAGATGGATAAAATGGGTGAACCGATTTATTACATCCGTATTTCGCTTCCTGTGTCTGTCCCCCGTCTCGCTTGTCTCAGACAATCTGCTCAGCAATATGCTTTAATTATTTTGCATTGCATACTACACTGCATACTGAGCGAGCTCATAGGTGCATGCTGGGAGAAAATGAAAGGCATATAGAATATGGATAACAATAAAATGAACATGAAGAAGGACAAAGACTTTGTAGCACCCACACAATGCAACCAAGAAAGTAAATACAACAGGACCGGTTTAAACGAGTGCTAACTCAGTTCACATCATCCTGAAAATAATGACAGCCTTTGACTTTCTGCTGTTAACTTTTCTGATGACTTGTTTCCAAAAGTCACTATCTATAGCCACATAAGGTAACACAATGGTGATTGAGCCCTTGGCCCACTGATGACAGCCCTTGCATTTGCAGTATTACCAACAAGATGTTCAAGTATCTTTGCTGTCTTCTTAAAAAGTGAGGTGAAAATGGAGGGTGAGATGGATAGAAGGTCTGGCAAGTGTTGTACAGGACTGTTTTGGAAAAGAAGGAGACGAACCAGACGGCGAACCTCTGGATATACCAGTCCATCTGTGTTCTAACCCTCTTCTTTGGTCATTAGCTTTGGCTAGCTAAGACATACCTTCACGGATGCAATCCTCTGTAGGGTAACCGGACTCATCCTTAGAGATAGGAGCTTGGACTAGAGCCTCTTCTTCTTCGTGCCCAAAGGGGGCCAGTTGAAGTGGTTCTGGCATCTGATCAGGATACCTCCTGGGCACCCACCATTGGAGGTTTTCCAGGCATGTCCAACTGGTAAGAGGCCCTGAGGTAGACCCAGAACAAGCTGCAGAGATTATATATCTTATCAGTATTGGGAGCGCCTCAGGATCTCCCAGGAAGAGCCAGAAAATATTGCTGGGGAAAGCCACGTCTGGAATATCTTGCTCCTGTTCAATCAAACAGGCTAACAAACTGACCCAAACCTTAGCCCAACCCACCAGAGGTTACGAGATTATGTACATTTCCAGAAACAACGTAGACAAACTTTATGTCCTTAATGGTACTACAGCGCTGGAACCATTCCTCTTTTAGATATGAGAATGGAAGGGATAAACACTTCAACAGTACCTACAGTACGTGGCAAGAATAGACACACATTTAGATAATAGGACCCTCTGCTTGTAAGCATTTTTGTTCAGTTGAGTGTTTGTGTTTCAAATAAAGGGGGGGCTGGGAAATATATTGGCAGCTAAACTCATCATTGGGGTTAGGTCCTTGCTCAATTTATCTTGCTTTGAATTGACAGGCATAATATTACAATTTCATTGCCCATATAAGGGAGTGAAGCAGTGGTATCAGCATGTGTGTTGTAAGAAGCTTTAGCCTGTAGCACTGAATGGCTGCCTGTAACAGGATTCGAGAGCCCTTGATACAAACCCCCTGTCATTTTTCATAAAGCTGCACCAATGGGTGCCATGGTAATTGTTGCAGGTGGGGGTGTTGGAGTGTCTGTGTGAGAACATAGCGGCAAAGTGAGGGAGCGATGCCATTTAGAGTTATTAAATTCTGTAAACATTCCCCAGGTGGTTCGACTGTAATATCCAACCTTTTCTATTGCTCCCTCCCCTCTCCCTCCCCCCATCTCTCTCAACATCTCACTCACTTACTTACTGACATTCACTTTTTTGCACTGCCAGCATCCCAGCATCTGTTAACCCTTTGTATTATAAGCATCTGCCTCACTTTAATAGAATGTATTCAACATATAAAATGTGTTTAGTTTGTGGACTACTGTTTTGAAACCTTAATTTTGGGAGGTTGGCCATGGCCATCTTTCTTTTTTTGGAGCTTAAGAAAGGCTTAAACTGGGAAGAAGGCGTCTAAGTCTAGCTAATGCTAGCACTAGCTTGCTAGCTTGGTTAACTAGCTCTATGATGAAAACATGGAAAACACACCAAAACAAGTTCACGGCTATATTGATGTACTAAGTGCCTTGTATAAGCATTTCTTTGCCTCTATTCTGATTGACAGGTTGCTATTCTCAATTACAAGGTAGCCCCGCCCTAAAGCATAGCCTGCTTTATCTTCTATTTTACTCTAAAATAGACTGTAATTAAAAAAAGAACATCAGGTTGTATTAAAGAAGACTTGAAACTAACGTTTGAGTTCATAATCTAATTGCAAAATGTTTACTGAGGTATCAAATCAAGTGAGAACTAGGCTAATTTCTCATAGAGTTCTATACTATACAATCAGACTTCTTTTTTCAACCAGTGGATCGCCAATTGCTGGTCTTTTGAAGGATTGCACTTTTTTTTATTTTACTAAGTCAGTGACAGAGACGCACATTTGATCTTTCCTGTTGACAATCTGCCTCCTTTTTGCAACCAGTCTCCCCCTACTGGCCATGGGAAAGAATGCAGGTTTAATGCACTTCTGCATCAGCTTAACTTTTCAGTCCTGGAGGTGGCTGCTTGCATAAATCTAATTTGACTTTCTCCTCTTGCTCTTCCTGCTAATGTCCTCTGTCTCTCCGGCCCATTTCTGCTTTGCTGTCATTTGTCACTTTGCTCCGCTCATGCTAATAGTTATGTTCGGAGCTGTTGTTCGGAGCTGCAGTTCACTGGTGGATTTCTGCTACATTAAACCCAATCCTGCGCTCACACAGACTTGTCCCTAGATCCTCTTCTCTCCTCTCTCTGCCCTTTCTTCTTCATTTCGTGCCACTGCACCAACATTCCCCATCCGCGCGTTTCCTCTTGTTCATATTTGTCATAATTTGCTTACTCCCGATACTGTTGTCTCTCCTCATTTTTGGGGGGAAATGTCTCCTTTGCCATCTTTTAATCCTGCTTTTTTCCAGCCATCCCCTCAATCCCACTCCCTTGATGCTGATGCTGGCCACATGCTTGCTGATCACATGTGCAGAATGTTTTTAATCCACATTTTCCAATGTAATATTGAGTAATTCTAGTACAATCTTATTCATTCACTGCACAGTCTTCCCAAATGTTGATTCAGTATTTATTTGTGATGATCACTAGCACACTCTATGCATACATAGCAAGGATGTAGGCCGGGACACTGTCCGGGGAAGTACTGCACTTACCGCGACACAATCAAATGCCCGGTTAAAGATTTTTTTTTGCCAATCAGAAGAAAAACAACGGCAGCGCTTTCATTATGTTCATTGCAGCAGTATAATTAGGCAGAGGAAGACTGCATCTTTCTCCTTCTCCTTCTCTCTTTGGCATCCTTCCCCTCTTGCCATCTCATTTGCAATGCATCAGCACGATTCAGTGTGGATGAAACAGAGCTCTCAGGGTAATAATGTGTTGTACTGAGCAGGATTCACCTACCACTGTGCATTTTTAAGCTCCATCCCATGCATACTAGGATAGCAGTAGCATCTCAAAACTTAATGACCCCTAATTTGGTGATGATTGTAAGGCTTCATGGCATTATCTCTCTCCATTTGATATTATAATGAGGACTTTATTAATTCAAGAGTAACGCGCTGTTGTTTCGGTGCTTAGGCAGAGGTGGGTGTTTTGAAAAGGTTGATTTGTCCTGCTTTCATAAACAGAGGGCTCTTCATTTGCTTCAAGGACAGAGATGGCTATTCAGTTCTGAAGTGTGTGTTTTTCTGTTTCCGTGTTCCGCCAGAGTCAAACAGAACAAGTTTTATAGATTGATGTCCAAGGTTAGACCAGCTGTTACAGAGAGTCCCTGAAGTAGTTTATTAAGAAAACTCTTCTGAATAAGACTGGTTGGAATTACTGCTTCTGTTGCTTGTTTCAAACACTCAAAGACAAAGAGCACCGACTTACTGAAATGTTCCTCCAGGTCGGAGATATTTTTAAGGGTCAAAGCAGGAAAAACAGATCGGAATCTGTTAAGTTGTTGATAATTTTCGAAGGGAAATGCCTACAAGCGCCTGAATAAGCTTGTTTTTTTAATTAAAATTCCAGAAAATAAAGTGCTTGTATTTATTCTTTCAGGAAGATTAAATTCCCTCTGTGGTAGGTGTCAACTTAGAGGCGAATATACTCTTAAAATCATACAGTAAAGCATAGTTTTTAAAAGAATGAAATGTGATTGTACTTGTCACAGAGCTCAACAGTGGCGGCCCACTTTTTATTGGCTCTGGTTTCACAAGAGAATTTCCCATTCATTTACTCCACTGATGACTCATAAAGTCCTTATATAAAGAGCCTGGAAGTAAGCCTCCCTAACTATGAGATGAAATGTGACCATAAAACGTGTAATTTTGAGAAAAAAGATTGAAAGATTGAATTGAAAAATGGTAGAAAAGGCAAATATGTTTCATATTTTAAGTAACTGCTTTCCCCAGTAACCTTTGCAAATGATTTGACTCCCAAGCTAACTACAGTAGTTTCAGCATGCATACACACTCAGTGGAAGCAGTAAATCCGGCTAACTCATTTGTCCTTCTTGGGCTCGCAGATGCTATGAAGATTTTCCATGGTAACAGCAAGCTCCACCAATCAGAGATGCCACTTTTACACTTTAGCATTATGGGTAGTGTAGTACTTCTACATGACACTGTGAATAAAACCTGTTTTACTTAAATCAAGGTGGATTTATGTGTTTAGGACTTTTCACCATTCTGCAAATGTACCCAGAGAGCTTTTTCTCAAACATAAAACTGTACTGAGTAATATTTAACATTGTTATACATTATACAAACCATGTATACACATAAATGATAAGTGAGAAAAAAAGGATAAATAGGAGTTAAATAAATGCTTAATAAAAACATCATTACTGTTCAGTTTCAGTCAAATGTGGACTATTTAAAAAGAAGAAATAATGAATAGCTAACACTACAGCAAACACACCGATACTTATATGCCTTTGATAGGCCAATATCGGCCGATAATATCTGTCAACCGATATATCTGTCGGCCTCTACACGGTACAAGATACTAACCACAACTTTTGCTAATGGAAAACCAAAAAAGTTAAACTCAAGTGTCCATGAGTAGAGCCATGCCTGACTGTGTGTAGTGGAAATGAAGTTTGAACCCTCCAAATTGATCTTTCCAGATTCAACTAACAGCTGTAAGTCCCTCAAACACACTCAAGAAAGCTTTGCAATTGAATGCTCCATTATGATATGCTAATGTGCAATTACATTCCATATGGCCTTGCACCTCTCAGCTCTGCACTGTTGGAAAACCTTTTACTTGTTATTTACATCCTTTAAGAATCAGTCAGTATGCACGCCTCATCCCTACAGTAAATGGATAGGATGCGTGAGATTTCCATTGTATCAAATTCAGTTCAATGTGTTTTCGGGAGCTGTGCCGTATATTGCTTCTCTGATCACTCTACTATCTCCATAATCATCCCCGGGGCAATGCTAGTGTAGCTGACACCTGCCCAGCTGGTTGGATTTGGTGGTTCGGTTGATGTTTAACCCTGCTGGGCCTTCTGTGAGCCCGGGCGAGCGTGGCCAAGGGTCTCCTCTCTTTTATTCTCTCCCCGGGTAATGAGCTGTAATGGATAGGGCCTTGGGCGTGACAGGAATACCGAGGGCCCCATCAAAGCAGCTCCCTGCGCATCCCTTTAAAGGACTGCTCAGTACACATGCAAACACTCACTGACTCATTCATTCCTCTGTTTAATCCACTCACAGGTCACAGGTTTTTCAGATATTATCATGCATGGATAGTATAAATACTGTTACTTTATTTCCTTTTTGTTGCATCATTTAAGGAATTTATATAATTTATTCTGAAAACTATAAAAAAATAAAGATAAAGCACTACTGAGAAGTGTTCACACGTTCAGTTATACTTCCTGTCTGGCTTCTATAAAGCCAGCTATTTCTCATTATAAAAATTCTCAGTGTTATAACAGTAATTAACCTTTTTCAGTGGGTCAATGTATGCCATGTTGAGTCCTTGAATTTGTGTGAATCAGGCCTGAAAAAGCCCTTGAAAAGTCCTTGAATCTGATGTTTAAGAAGTATGGACACCCTTTTGACTCTTCAACGTCCCCTTTTCACCTGAATTAATTCATGCCAAAAAATAAATAAATAAAACGTTTTGGCAAGAGAAAAACCTGTTTGGAAAGGACGTCCAAATCATTTCTTTATATTGAGCATACCCACACACACATACACACACATGCACGTGTAAAAGAGGTCAGTGGCACTGACAGTCCAGATGGTACTCAGTGACTCTTACAGAGCCACTAAATTACCATGGTGATGACTCTAGATGGTTTTTCACCACTTTCACTTCACTAACAGGCCTCTCTGCCACTTTACTGCTCACCCTCCCTTTCACTCATATCTGTAGTCTGTGTGTGTGTGTGTGTGTGTGCGGTGTGTAATTTTTGTGACGGGAGTCCGCCAGGGTTTTTATTCTGCCATGGACTAATAAAAGCCCATATATTGCAAACGTCAGGTCCTTCCACTTTTGTGCATCTGACATACTGCAGTATGAATTTCACTGCACTTCATTCAAACCGACTAAAAGGGAGAATACGTATTTAAAAAACGCTTCTGTTTCATCACTTGGATCATTGCAATTAAGTGATGGTAATGAACCATAGTCCCCTGACAATATTTATTTGGCCAAGAACAAAGCTCTAGGAAATGTAGACTAAGACACACAGAGGGTGGAAGATGATCAGGCACTTCATTAGATATTTCAGCCAGAAGAAGATGTCTCTTATGTTGGTACGTGACATGAGGAGCAAAGAAAAGCAAATGTGCACTACATCCTCACTTACTCATGGTTTTTACATTTAGATTTCTAAACTTCAAGCTTCAACTTTCAAAGGTGAAGCCTCTTCTTAGTTTTTCGAAGCAGATTTATCAGCAGCATCCTCATTTCAGTTTCTGTTTGTGATGCAAGCCAGCAGTCAAGCTGGCCTTCCATCCAAATGTTGATTGGTTCATCTGATTTTTCACAGACTGATTCACATCACAGGTGGCTCACATCGCCAGAAACTAAACTGTATCCAAAATAACTCCCTCAGTCACTCACCCACTACTCCCTATATAACAGACACTCTATAGTGAGCAGTAAGTTGTGATTTTGCATCATCACTGACAGTAATGATGTTACCTGACTGTTGCAGCCCGATCTCACAAAATAACATGAAATGACCACATTTGTTTTAACACAGAAGAACGTGCTGGCAAACAAACATTGGACTGTCACCCAGAAGAACGGGTTTTGTGTCATCTGTGAAAACAAAAATAAATGACTTTTAATGTAACTAAATTTACGTGACTTCCATAGCTTGTGAATTGTGTTTCTTTACTTAACTTAAGTTGTTTACCTAACTTATGTGGCTCATGGTTTGCAAATTACGTTTTTTATGTAACTTATGTTTTTACATAACTTGGTTGGCTTCAGTGCCGGCATTTCTGGTATATTTATTTACTTCTATTGACTTTTATAACGCCTAACCAGGAAGTTTTTTTACCTTTACTTTTACTTTTTAACATTACATGCCACAAGCACGTACCTCGGTGATAAACGTGCTAATTTCACGTAATTTTGTTAGATTAGGTTGGTTGCATTTGCATTGTGGGATTTATTAGCAGAAAGTAGTAGTTCTTCCATTGTGGACATCTTTTAAGGCATTATAGTATAAACTACATAATAAAAAATGCATACATTTACAACAACATATAGTTAATCCGAAGTAATTCTGGACACTTCCTCCGTGTGATGCTTATTGCTCTCTTGGTTCATAAACAGCCCAGCCTTTCTAAATGCTCTAAATGTAAAGAGCTAAATCTGTGTGCAAACTAGCTTGCAAAGATAAAAGGATCACCTGATTACCTGTCAGACTGCATTACCTCATACAAGCCAGTGCACAGTCTTTGTTCACAAGACTCCCATTTCTTATCTTTATCTAAAAAAGACTTCATTCTTGTGGAACGGCCCTTCTGTGTGTGAGCAATGCTGCATCACTGGAACCCTTCAAGGCATAAAACCCAATGTCTCCACTCTGTCTCATGATCTGACATCACAACCTTTGATCACGGCATAATTTTGCATGTTTTTTTTTTTAAACTTTACTGCTGTTGTTTCCATTTCAGATATTGTTGTTTTTATGAATTACGTGTTGGATTGTAAAGTGTGTGCAGAAACCTTGGTGTGATGGAGCACTTCAAACTTTGATTCAGCCGTGATAAAGCTTGATGGGCTCTTGGTGTGCTTCACTATCCACCACTCACTGTGCCTCCCTCATCAAGGCCAGATTGTTGTGGTGTGTCTGATTTAAAGGGACAGTTCACCCCCAAATCCAAAAACACATATTTTTCTCTCACTTCAAGTGCCATTTATGATTCTACATGGTTTTGGTGTGAGTTGACAAGTGTTGGCTGTAAAGTTCTACCTTCTCACAAAAACAGTGGAATAATTTGGCACCTGGCTAGTCATAGGACCTTGTTGTGAGCAGTTTTATGTTGGAACTAGTTCCTTTATATGGATTATCTTGAGTAACCGTGTGCTAATTTCTAGAGAGAGACATTGCTGTGATCATCGTTTTGAGTATAGATAAGAGAAAGAAATATGCAATTTGCGGGCAAAATGTCCCTTTAAGGCTCAGCATGTCATCCATGTCTTTATTAAGAAAATGAATCAATAGGCGGGAAGCACAGGCAGGAATACATTCTTCTACATCTCCTGTTTTATTAATTCCGGCTTGACATTCAGTGTTTACTCTACAGTATATTGCCATTTTATATCCTTTATTATTTGACTCACTTCTTTTCGGAGCATTGCACCACACGGCTGCATCTTGGCTCTAGTCTCAATCAACTAACATTTAATAACATGGTATGTGTTATTTATCATTCTTTTTGATACTTATTTTTATGCTCCGTTAATAAAATACCATCGCCTGTAATATTTATCTCATATAGCCTGAACTGATTAAACTCAATGAAAAAGAGAAGAGAGAGACTGGCATATGTGGCGTAACAGCAGCACGGCTCTGCTGGTGCAGTCTGACCTAGTTAGAAACAAACATTTAAGAAGCAAGGTGCCGAACTGCCTGTTTACCTCTCCGCCTGCTCACAGCACAAGGACGGGCTGCCACTAAAGTCAAAGGTGCGTTACATTCCCCTGCATGCTCTCCTGTCATCCACATTTGCATGATAACAGTTGTAAAAAGGCATTTTTGCAACAAACTGGAATCAGTCAGAATCTGTCTTTACTGATGGCTGTCCTTGCACCGTGTTGCACGCTCACTACATGGAGACTTGTAAATATGGGGACAAACAGTGAAGTAAAGGAGAGATGAGACAGCACTAGACAGATCTCAGTGTCCCAGTGTTCTTTGAGCACTGTCATTGTTAGCTGGATTATGTCTGGGTCAGACTTTCAGCTTTCATTGTGTATTTACAAACCTCCATAAACAGCTCCCTGAACTCAGACTGCACTCATGACTTTTCTATCAGAAAACACACTGCTTTTTTCTTTTCAAATGACACATTCAAAGAATGTTGAGCATGTCATTGTTAGCTTATTTTTTTGTCCTTTACAGAATTGCACAAGAATTTTCCTTTCGGTAGCTTACATAGGTTTGTTGACACGTGCAAATCCTTTTTGTGTTATTTTTTAATGATGTTATTTTCAGAGGTGTTAGGAAAATAAGAGGTGTTGGTGATGAAAATAAGAAGGTCTTGATGTCTTCATAACAGGCTATAACAAAGGCCCGAACTAACTTTTAAAATAGGTTCCAAGGCAGCAGCCTGTTGGTTGCCAAAACTGAAATAAAGATGCCATTATTAGCCACCCAATATTTAGAATAATGAGGATGCTTTGCAGTTATAGCCTATGTCAGCTTAATAATGAATATATGACATGTATCTGATACTTTAAAGAACTGAATCATAACTGTTATTAATTAACATGACATTTATTTATTTTATTATAAATATCAATATCAGTATTTATTTTGAGGTGCACATTTTGCACTTTGCTCTCCCCATTTTCTTATATATTAAAAAAAAATTCTAAATAGTTGCAACCTGGCAACCCCACTGTGGAGCCCTGCTAAAAACATGTTTTATCTGATTTGAGGAGAGCACGCCCAACAGGTAGATAACAAACGTCTAGACAAGAGAACGCACTGCAAATATGAAATACTTTAGCTCTATATTTTTGTCTGCAGTTTCTGCTGATACAACTTGTGTTTGCAAATGCATTAGCCACAGCCAGTCCGAGCTAGTCCCGCTATGAAACAAATTTGTCTTTATTTCTAAAGTATTTAATTTCTAAATTTACATTAAAAAGCGATGCTATATATAGACACCTCTAACTCTGGTCTCCAAATGTACCACCGAGTTTAACCACCAGCCTGTGATTGCAGAGCAGTTGCACTGGATTGCATCTGACATTACTCTCTCTTTAAGAATGAGTAATTCATCTATAATCCACAACATTCGATGCTGAAATTTGAATAAAAATCAGCTTTTTGGCCATTGCAAATGCTGTTACAGTTGAGTAGTTTTATTTCTAATATGTTGCTGGACATGTTTTAATTAACCTGTAATTAATGTTTATCTGTATCTGCTGTATAAATCTTTATTTCTAAGGATACTTACTGTCCACATATATTTAGTGATTAGAATTGGGATTTAACCTCACAGATTCTGACTGAAAATGGGTGAATGTGTAATCAGCTGTCAGTAGAAATGTTAAATGGAGAACTATGCGTCAGCTTCAGGAGGAAACAGGTGGCCAGCAGTGAGCTACTGAGGTACTTTTCATGATTTTAAAGCAACAATATATCTGTGACCTTTTGTTTGAGATGGGTGTGAACTCAGTATTTCTACCCTCCTCCACACCCTATTGTGTGGTCATTTGGTTTACATGTGCATCTGTGTGTGTGTGTGTCATGTGTCCGGGAGAGTAAGGGGAAGGGTGATGTCATGTTTGATGACATCATTGCAGACGTGCAGGGAGTGCAGATTAGTGGCCGTGGCTCTTCTGAACCAGCACTCCACAGCTGCCTTATCGGTGTGTCCCGCCCTGGCCCTTTATCCCCCCGTGCCAGCCCTGTCAGTGTGTAAGCTCTAGAAATAGCCTCAAACTCACCCCTATCTCCTCTGCCAGTCTACCAATCCCAGCTCAAATTGAGCATGGCAAAACCCTCCCACCCACATTCCAGTCTCGCTACTACCAACCCTTTGGCTGGCCCCATCAGCCAAGTCACTTTGCCAAAGCTGAGCTCCAGCCTCATATGTACAGTGTTTTTTCTGTCTGAGCCCCAGCAGGAGTCCTAGTCTCCCAGCTGAACTGCGTCCACGCTTAGGGCAGGTTGCCGGCACAAGCAGCCCCCACCCCCCCAGTCCCAAGCGGAGACGGCAGAGGCGGGAGCAGCAGCAGTGGTGGCTGACAGGGAAAGCAGCACACCTCGCACCAGAGTTGACAGGACAAAGAGCACACACACTCCCACTGGAGCCACACGAGGGGGGGCAGGGCCAAGCTAGGCTGCGCCACACACACACGCATGTGATCCACTAACCCCCCTGCACACCATATGCAGGCTCCTCCCTGTGCAGGAAAACAGAAATGGGAGGTGCAGTCAATCACTGACAGTGAAAGGGAGTGGGCTTAGCCGGAGTTGGTAAGAGGGGGGGGGCAGCAGAGGAGGAATAGAGGACCAATCCTCATCATTCCCAAGTCAAGTGTCGGGGGTACCCATAAATTCATTCATGCCGAATGAAAGAAAAACAGAAGAGAGAAGAGTGTGTGTCCCATTTCAGAGACAACACAGGAAGTAGGGCATGCTCTGCACAGGGTGAGCAAGAGGAGGGTGGGAGAACGAGAGGAGGAGAGGGAGCAGCAAGAGAGAGGGAGAGCATTGTAGCGCTTATTCTCCACCCCTTGTCTTAAAGCAGCAGCAGGAGGAAAGAGAGAAGGAGTCAGGGAGAGAAGGAGGAAGAGAAGCACAAGTAAGGAAGCGGAGAGGCGAGTCTGCATCGGCAGCAGGGGGAAAAAAATGGAGCTTTGAAATCGCCTCTGTCCTCATCCATCCCTGTCTCTCTTCCTTTTTTTTTCTTTTTTCTCCTCTCTTATTCTGGCTGAGCCTCGGTTTCTCTCTCCGCCTGCCTTTGATTGTTCTGTGGAATTCTGACAATGCCTGGTGAGTGTTACCCTTGCTTTTCACATGTCACTCGCCATCCTTTGTGTGTTGGGTTTGCTCGGGGTTCATGCAGTGGGAGGTTGTGTTTTTTTTTTCATGCGAATGTGTGGCCGTGAATAGAAATGTGGACTAGAGGATGCTTCATTGAGACTGTTTACGCTCCTCTGCTTCTGTCCAGCTGTGCTGTCCTCCTCCTTCTTCTCTATCAGTGACAATGCAAAGAAGGTTGCTCTCCTGAGCGCACACACACACTCTACTACATCCTGCGTACATTCAGGTTACTCAATCATTATTATATAATTGCTTTTCACTCCCAAAGGGCTTTCATTCAGAGCGCTGCATTTATTCCTTGTGATACCAGGGGCTGATAAGACAGGGATGTGGTTGTGATTGTGAGAGGTGGCCATAACCTAAATGTAGCAACATCACACAAAGCTGGCCTGTGTGACGGAGGGCAGCCAGCTAACACAAATCAGATGACTGGGCCACGCTGTGAGGTCAGCCGGCTGATTTTGGCTGACATTCTCAGTCCGAGTCGTATGTTGGAGGCAATTAGCAGTTTAAAGAAAGAGAGCCGTGTGTCCTGAGGATGGAGAGTTTGAAGGAGCAACAGCTCATGTTGTTGTAGATGCTGTGTAATGTCTGCACAAGACAGGACGAGATGAGTGGAAGGGCTGATCTTGGTGGATACTCGTCATTTCGTTCAAGCCTCGGGGCAGCTTATATTCCTGAATTAGATTCAAAGTAATCATCAGTACAAATGATCACAAGATGTCCCACATTTATTTACATTTCATGCATGGATTATTTAAATGCATTTCCTGCCCATGATTAGGTTTTTCCACAAACATCCGCGGTCCAGTTAATGCACCATACACAGTGTTACATGCATGAAATTACTCAGCAACTACACATCAAGTATAATTAAGCTATTGCATATTAATGTGTCTCGTTAAGGGTGAGGGGAAAACACAGTGAGTAGCTGTTCAACAGCCAAACCCACCCTGCCACATTATGAAGGAAGAGTTGAGCTAAACACTTTCTGCAGGAGAACGGCATTCTCCCAAACATTTGTTTCCCTCCGAGATGGTTTCTTCATGGGAGAAAGCTATCTTTGGTTTGGTAAACACATAAATGATAGTTTGATGGCTTTGTGGCTTGTTTACTGCAGTATGCAGATACGTTTCAGTGTGAGAGCTCAGCTGGTGGTCCTCTTGATTGTAGCCTGCTGTCGAGCCCTCCAGAACAAAACCGAGCTTGACTCCTGCATATTATGCTGCGAGCATTTGTGTCAGTCTGTATTTGTATGCAGTAACAGTGGGATTCCTATTTTATTCCCCCACCCTGGGGTGCTGTATACTGTATCATGCATGAGCAAATGTTTCTGCAGAGATTAATGTATTTGCACATCATGCATGTATGCAGATATGCATATGTTTTCAGCATGTGTTTTCCTATGTTCCAGTCCTATTTCAGGTCACAGCTTGCTCTCCAGAAGCCTAGATGAGGGATGACAGAGCGAGAAATAGAGCTGTTAGTCATTTTCAAAGCCTTAAACATGCATTTGGACCAAGAGGGGGAGATGGTTAGAGCGAATGTGAGATGGAGATATGACAAACGGTGTGAGAAAAGGGAAGATGACTGAAATGAAGACAAAGCAATAAGACGGCTGACAGTCGGCTTTTGTTAATGTTCCAATATTTTGTGAACTAATTTATTCTGGTGACTTAACCTCTTATGCAATGTTCATTCACCTCCCAGCACGTTGCTTTTAATTCCTGCTCTTGGGCTGAACTTATGTAATGTGCAAAATTAATATCATGGAATTGAACGCTGATGTATTATGACATCAGATATAATGTCATAATGTTCTTGATATATCTGTGTTGCAGGGAAAGTCGGGAATCAATGCAGAGCTCAGCAGTATACGATATCTTTCCGCTACTTCCTTCCCGTCTCCTCGCGTCATTCTGTCTCTGTGTAATTACTCTGTCATAGATCATCCCTGTGATGTCCATTGATTTACTGAGAGCTGGTGAAGTGGAGCACAGCATTTGATCAGACACATGTACAGGGAGGAGGAGTGGGTCAGTGCCGCACCCATGGGCCACTCGGCTGGGGGTCAATAGGTCTGGACCATAAGTAGTTTACAGAGGGGGGTGGAGACAGCGCCGCGGTTTAACACTCAATCAACAACACTTCATCATGACCGCACGAATATGAACATCCAATCTATAAATACATTTGTAATCTAAAGAAATAATCTCGAGTTTTATTTATTTATATGATTTAGGGCTGGGCAATATGGCCTATAACTGTTATGGTGATATGTTGAGGCTACATCACGATACAAGATATACATTTGGTATTTTAAACTCCTCGCTTAAACAATTTATAAATTACACTTTGATGCATACAATCAGAGTAGGATGAATGTATGGTACTTTAAGTCACTATCTTTCACCGCATAAGTGTCACTTGAGATGCACAGTTAGTGACCATTTCCCATTTAACCCAACAAACTCTGTTTTAACTTACATGTATGTGAAGCGGCGTACAGTTTTCCCTGGTCTCTGTTAGCGTTGGAAGAAAACAGTAACAATGGCCGAACATACAGAAAAAGAGCGGTGACTTTAGACGATCAAACAAGTGCAAATTAAATAAAATCCTGCAATCCTGCATCCATCCGTCCATCTATCCATCCATCTTTCATCCATCCATCAATTCTCATCCCACCTGCCCGAGAAGGGTTAGGCTAGGGTTAGACCCCCAAAAATGTTTGAGCCAAAGCTAATAACAGAAGAAAAGAGCGATTACTATAGATGATCGAATGTCAAATGCAAATGAGATCCAACCTGCAATTACCACTTATCACCATAGGGGGTGCCATTAGCAACAAAATAGCATTCTTTTGAGATTTTAACTTTAGAGACAGAGGCTCCCTAAGTCTTTAACCTTCTAAAATCCACCTGCCCATGTAGGGTTAGGCTTAGGGGAAGTCTGATGACTACAGACTCTGAAACTCAAAAATTAGACAGACCCAAAAACAGACCTGCAAATATCGCCATAGCTGCCGCCAAAGAGATTGACACAAAGACGTTCAAGATTCATTGGTGTATGCATCTCAAATTATTAATTATTAATTAAAAGCAACAACAACAAATAAACTGAATATTAATTGTTTGTAATACAGATTTGGTGGGTAGCACACATTTTTGTTTATTTGTGCCTCAACGTCCTATTTTTTTTATTTTTTTATTCAGGTTGGAACTGACATCAGATGCTCTAACACCATAATTTTCAAATGCTTGATTTGAATCCATTCAAGGATACAGGATTCAAATATTTATTGGAGATTTGACACACACAACCAAACACAAAATAGCATTCAGTCTTTTTCGTGTCAAAACGGAAAATAATTTAAAGCATGAAAAGAATGACGGGCCTTAGATTAAATTCCGAGGGCTTGTATTCAATGAGTTTAATGCCTTGAAATTTGAGATGCGCAATCTGCTAATTGAAGGTTAGAATATCCACTTCAATCGGTCTTGACATTGTCAGTGAAAGATGGTTAAAGTAGGCTGCGTTAAAGGCATTCACTGTTCTGGATCTCCTTCACTCTGCCTGGGAGAGGATGAAAGAGGAACATATGCTCATGATGGGGCAGCGTTGTGCGCTGTCAATAATTGAATCACTCATACACTCTCTCCTGCCCTGAAGGCCGTAGTGCAGAGTCAATAGGAACAACACGAGGGGAGAGCTCTCAAGCATCAGTCATATAGGTCTCTTTCTGTCTTTCCCATACACTTCTCTTTATCTTTGTCTATATATTCCTTTTACAAACACACAGGAGAGCTGATGTCTGTCCCATCCCTGTTTTCTCTGTGTGCCTGTCTCTCTACAGTAAGCTGCTTTGCACAAATGCAATGAAATGGAGGGCAGGCTATAGAGGGATGAATAAAGGGATGGAGGGAGGGATCTCTAATGCCTCCATTTGTTACCATTTCCTTGCACTTAACTTCCTGTTCCTACTTCCAGACAGAGAGGCGCTGGCTTTGGATTAGGCTGATCTTTTAACACTTTGCAACATTGCCAGCAATTGCCTAATACCACCAAACATATTAAAGGGATGGGCTAGGGTTGGGCAGTTTCTATTTTTTCCTATCTTCTTGACTTTTAATGAGCTTTACAGTATGACAGTATTTGTGAAAAAAAATGTAAAAGCTGATGCAAATCATTGTAACACATATGAAATTATGTAGAATACATTGCTACGTTTCTTAACAAGTAATTAGCCTACATAGACAAGTCTTATTTTAAATGGTTTTGGGGAATCAATGCCTATATTTAACTTCATTTGTGTCACTGTAGAAGGCCTGGCCTCCATGCTGACAACACCCAGAGCACTGCATCATCCCATCCAGCACGAAAAGCATGGTGGAAGTAGCAAACTACCTAGCTAACTAGCTTTTCATTAAAATGTAGCAATGCGTCATTCACACAGAAGTGTAGCTGCATTGCTATTTCCAGTGAGTGTTGTTCAGCTCTTTCTCTATAACCATTGTAGCATGGTGGAATTAGCACTAATAACCAGTGATTAGCTTGCTTGTTAGCTAGCTTTTATGCTATACTGGATACAGAAAATTAGCCCAACAGCTGGCTGATAGCTAACGTTCCCTCTTCAAAGGCAGGGAGGCATTTGAAAACTACATCACTGTCCTCTGTCCCCTCAGAGTGGTCTGCAGCTGCAGAGATAGTCAGGTTGCTAGCTAGTTTGCTACCCAGGAAATAGTATCAAAATAGACATTGTTTACAATGAATCAAGACTATAATCAAATGTAATTAGGTGTTGTTTCATGTAAATTGGTTTGAACAAGTGATATCTGTTCCACCATAACAGTAGAGACTAAAATACATGTCTCTTGATACAGCATCTTACCATCAAAAAGGAGTGTCTGTAGTTTTGAAAACCATCCGTCTGGATTTCTAAATAGCCTAGTATACCACAAAAGCCTAGAATAGACTGTTGACAAACTCAGTTGATACCATCATATTGCCCAATTTCTAAATGGCTGATTACCTTTTAGATTTACCAACAGAAGAGTCTAATTAAACTTGACCACTCTCTGCCCAGACTCAGTCCAATAGCTTTTACAATCATTCTTGGTCTTGCTGTCTTCCTTATTGCAGTAATATTCATATTCTCTCTTCTTGACTCACTGGAACGTTAATGCAAGTTCAATTTGCTCTTCTCTCCGTCTTGTCAGTCTCTTCATCTTTTTCTCATCTGCTTCCTCTTGCCTGCCCTCTATCCACACCTACTTGTCCAACGTGTCTCACCCTCTCTCCATCCGCCACCCACCTCTCTGCGATGCAGACTTGTGGAAGCTTGCCTGGAATGGCCTGTATCCACCGATTTTCTATTTTTTTCTTACTCTGCTCCCCTCCCTCCCTCTCTTTACCTCTGTGCAGGCAGGTGGTGCTCTACTAAACAGGTTAGCGGTTAGCAGGGGAATAAGGCTTCTCAGGGACTGCCTACAGACAGACAGCTAGCCAAGGGATCCCTGTCTCCCCACCTTCTCTCATGACCCCATCCTGTTGCTGTCTGCTGCTGCACACTTGGTTCATGACCTTCCGCATACCCGCCCACGCTCTCCTTGGCACGATTTGACATTGATTTTTCTCACAAAATCACATCGGCTACAAATACATTTTCATGTTTGTGTGTGTGCAAAATGTAAAAGTCATGCAGCCACATGACTCATACAGATAGCCCATTGTTTAAACTGCTTTTTCCTATGAATAAAGATGTTGAGATATTTTTCTGAATTCCTCCACCGCTACAGTGATTACAAACAAACTTCTATAGATAGAATAGCCTTTCTCTGTCCCGCATTATATTTGTGAGCAGTCACACTCCAAACAACCCTATGAGGTATGATATTATCATGACCCAGACCAGAGGAATGAGGAAATCCCCCTGAGTGTTTAGTCTCTAGGCTTTGCCTTGGCTTTGTAGTTAACCTTTACCCAGCCTTTCTCCAAAACAGCAAGGCATGCAGGTCTGTTTACTTGTGATAAGAGCAAGCAATTCTAATCCATTGCATCGGGGAGAACAAGTACATTAAACCTCCTCCAGTTTCACCTCCCAAAATGATACTTAAATTGTTTTGGAGCTGGAGAACCGAACCATCTATAATGGGGTGCAGAGACCTTTCTGCTGTATAGTTCACAATGAATTCCATTGTTGAGGTGGACAGCTGGCTCCTGTAGAGTTTCACTTAAGTCTTTTTACATAATGACGTCTGTGCGATTTCTGTTAAATGATGGAGCTGAAATATACTCCTGTCATTCAGAAAGCTCTTAATAAGTACTGGAGCTGGTCCATGCCAAACTGGACCTGTTTCCATGTAATTATTTTGGAGATGGCTGGCATTTTTTGTGGCTTTTTGCTGTTTTGGAGCTCAATCATCAGTTTAAATCGAAGCGTCTCTTGACAGCATGTCTTAGCTGTGACATCAGTCTTCCCTCACTGGGTCGCCAGCTATGAGAAAACAAGCACAATACATCTGGCAACACGTCTCCTCCTTAAACCTGGCTGGCCTCATTTCTCCTTCTCTCTCTTGCTCCCGCTTAACTTTTTTTCACGCCTTCCTCCCCTCTTTTTTCTTTTTTCCTCCCTTTTCCTGGAGTCCCTCTCTCCAGCCAAGGACCCAGCATTTTCCCACAGAGCAGTGGTGATGAAGGCCGGGCCTTTGTTTCCTGCTACAGGGAAACATGGTGGGAGGAGGAGGCAGGCTGACTTCCTGGCTGCCAACTCGGGGTCTATGTCAGTGTGAGAAAAAGCAGGGGAGACAGATCTGATGATGACAGAAGATCTGTGTATCCTAGGGACTGACCTCAGCTGGAAAAAATATAGATTTTGCTATATTTCTCAGACAATAGCACCTAAATAACTTCATAACAAGCTGTGAGCTCTTTCCCCCCTTTCACACCATTTTTGGTTCAATTTGTTGTTGTCCTTCAGTTAGAAACAGAGTAGTGTCCTTCACGGTTCCTTATATTGGCAGCATTTCCACTTTAGATTATTATAATCTAAATACAACAGTAAAACTAAACCGTACAAAAGTCTTAAAAAATCTCAAGAATATACTTCATAACAATCGTAAGTTATTTTACAGATAATTTTGTTACAAATACAGCACACATACATTAAATATCTAGTGATATATATTTGTAAAATAAGTTACTTTTTTACTTTAATATGAAAGTAAAATACTTTTGTATGGCATTTGCACTAAATCTAACCCTGCAAAATACTACAGTTCATTTCTGTAAAATAACTTTTTTTAGAACAGTGCAAGCTCGATACTCCATGCTACATTTATGTAAAAAATGTATGTGAGAAAATACTTTAATGTACAACAAAGCTGCTTTGAAGCGCATTTTAGGATTCATTTGTCATAGGATTTTTTTCTGTAGGGTAATTTATCAGCCTTACATTATAATAGTATACATGAATTGAAGGTGAATTACATTTAAAGCCCTGTATCCAACACCTGGAATCTCTGCATGTCATGAGCATATAGTGTTTCTGCATTACTTCATCTCAGTATTGTGTTACACAGGGCTATGGGCAGGCTTGTCCCAAATAACAGCGCTGTCTTTTTAAATGGGATGTGGAGAGGGGTGTGTTAGTAGCAACAGACATCCTTTGGGAGCGGTGTGGTGTAACTCAGAGGGCAGAGGCTCCAGCCACGTTCCCAGAGACTCAAAAATAGTCGGGGAAAACACTGAGACCAGCCGCTGGTGAGGAATGCGACCCAAAGCGGAGTTGTGCGTTTGGAGAGGTTCTGCTGGACCATGTTTCACATATTCAGTAGATCGTAAGTCTCGTTTTGTTTCAGTACTTTATTCATGGTTGTGCTTGTTGCAGTGGATGGCTACAGCACAGCTGCACACTGTG
>CAFUXE010001009.1:45363-58796 GCA_903364295.1 Serranus cabrilla | reverse complement strand
TTTTTTTTAGAAAACCTCTGTCTCTGCATCCACCCACGGTTCACTCAGGGCTGTACATTGTGGCTTCATCAAACTATTTTTTGCTGCACGAATGCCATAAAGTACTTTCTGTGTGAATTATGAATGTAAAGAAAGGTCAGGATAGTTAATTAAAAAAGAGAAATAGTGGAGCACATCTGAATAGTTGGAGAGGAAAGGTGCTGGGGAAAAAAACAAAAAAAACGAGGACACGTTTAGACTTGAACATGAAAAGTATTCAGTGCCAGAGGCAAATCTTGGCTTTAGAGTGCAACAAAGATCTTGGGTATTGACGGTGCGCTTTACAATTTAGAGCCAATTATGTGCTATAGCTTCTTCAGCTGTCTAAATCTGGTATTAATAAAAATGCAAGTATAAAAGGCGGAATAAAGTGGGAAAAGTAGTGTTTGCAGAGATCATAGGCTAGATGTTGTTTCTCCCATCAGAGTTTTGCCGTGTTGCGTGGGAAGAAAGTCTCTGCCCTCTTTTTCTCCTTGTGAACCTGAGTGTTCGCCTGTTTCTTTGTCCAATGCCACAGGGGCGTTTGAATATTCAGGTCAAGAAGTGAAAAACACACTTCCTCATCTCCTTTACTCGTTTGCACATGGTGTTATCAGTTCCCCAAGCACTTAACAGTTATGCAAGAGTTCAAGAGAAGCAGCTTTCTTCCTTGTAACTAATTTATATTTTCCTCAGTTCGTGCTGAAGAATAGAATGACATCTATTCTTTTATTTATACGGAGTGTTTGAAACATATGGGAAGACAGCGGTATCATGCTGAGCCTATATAATCAGCCAATTTAGCACAGGAGCACAGATGCACACTCCGTTTCCATGACCTTGCTCTGCCTCAAGTATTCTCACAGCTGAGTCATACCCACTGATATGTGACTGTCTTGTCACTAATAGTCTGTTTATTATTGTTGCTGTGGAGCTTTGCGATTAGAGCATACTTAATTTTGCTGCAGTTGATGCAATTAAATGCCAAATCAATAATGAGCAATAATGTGGAATAACAAATGGGAAATGTTGAACCCCGAGTGGTTTCAGGGCTCCTTTTACATTTTACTCACTGTGGCCTTGTATCTCACTGCAGTATATAATAAGTGCTGCACCTTTATGGAATCAGCACAGTCATGGCTAGAAGTGAAGAACAACTTAAAACATGTGTCCTGTGCAGAATAACACAGTTATAATGACATACATCATAAAAAAGCAAAAAGTAGAATTTCTCTAATAAATATTTTTTTTTTATAATGGAAAAAATACATTTATATATACTGCACTTTTCCAAGCATCTACTAGTGTCTTGAATATTGAAAAAAATAATAATTGGGTGTCCACATGCTATACACAAATAACTATTTGCATTTTTACAACCTCTATTTGCAACCTGTCTTGTCCCCTCCTCTCAGCTCTGTGTAAACAGCCCATAGTTCTGTCCGATTTTCAGGCTCAGTTAAACCAATCATGGCTTCACAGTGTTGTTGAGGAGCACAGAGTTTAATGTTTTTGACCGTTTTTAGTTATTTCAAATGGTGTATTTTTCTCAATTTTTTACATGAAATTTTACAATTTCAAACTTTGTTTAGTTACTTTGTCTTGACAGAAACTTTGGTAACCAATGATACGTTCAAGGACTGACGAAAAGTTCAAATTTCACCAATAATGTCTGTTTTCACAGTTTCTTTTGACAATAAACTTTAATTTCAATTTATTTTTTAGCGATTTAGCGAAGAAAACATATTTCTCTATATTTCGGACAGAATGATGGGGTTCAGAGGGTTAAACCCAGAGAGAATAATGGCATTTTATAGTGTAAAAGCTCACGATTCACATGAGGAAATCATCTTTTCTCTAGCAAAGTCAGGCTCCTTTGTTGAAGGACAGTTTCTCAAACCGCTCTGACGCCTCGCTGCCCCTCAGGGTTTTACATTAAAGATCGCTGGATGGCCTGAAGACAGATGATAACTCAGTTAATTGGGCAGACATTGGCTCAATTAGGCCAGAGTTTCCACTACCCCCTGTCTTATGGTGATAACTACATTATCTCTGCCTCCGTCTTCTCCTACCTCCGCCCGCTGTCCTCTCTGCTGTGGTATTTTACTGCAGAATTAATGAGTGTGCCGAGCGGAAATGGTGGTCAAAGGTAATTTGAATTACAAAGCGAAAAAGTAAAAAGATGTTTCTTTTGTCGCAAAGGCTGTTTTTCTTAGGTCCCAAATAATGAATCAGCCCTGACCTGTCAAGGTTTTTCATTGGCAAAGTGGACTGAGACGGCTGGTTTTTAAAAGCACCTATAATTATCACAAACAGGAACCAGCCTTCATCCAACACATATTCCTGCCCGTCAGGTGTCGGAATCAGTCAGAGCTGATTAATTTCCTTGCAGTGTTCTGTAGCACTGCTTATATTCAAGGTAATGGTTGGTTTGGAGTAAAACAATATTTTACATTTAATCACTGTCAGTCATACACATGTTCAAACATTGTGCAGGGATGCAGTTTTTTGCACACATTTCTAATAATAAAAAGCAAAATGTAGCTAAAAGCAAAAATCAATAGAGTGATTCATTGTATTGATTTTAGTTCATTTCATTTGGCTTGCTCATGATATAATCAATTCCTGGCCCATGACTTCCACAGACCTCACACCCAAATTATTGACTGTGTAAGTTAAAGTAAAACATTCATAAAGCTGGTTTGTGCTTCATACCGTGTCCAAGCGCTGGTGCAGTCCGTCCTTTTTTCCTGTTGGTGGGTTAGAATATGATCTAAATATACAGATCGCTGATCCAAACCCTGAGAAAACCCTTAAAAAGGAACACCATCTTCATTAAGAATTCCAATATGTGCCTGGGAACGTTATATTTAATTGTGAACATTATTGTGAACAAAGTCTTGATTTTGATTTGTGACGTCATTCGGTATAAAGTGCGTAGCTGCTTCATACACGATGAGTCTGATATTGTGGACCCACAGAATGAAAAAACCCAAAATAGCTTTATCCTATTGAAGTGTTTGCAGTTCTGAAACAGAAACGTACTCATACACATATATTTCCCTTGGTGTTCTCAGTGTCATCTATTATATATTTCCCAATTCATTGTCTATGGAGCAGCTCCAGACTTCATTATATCATACATTTGAATTTATAGCGATCCAGGTTTTGGATTGTTTACAGATATTTTTGGACTGTCTTAAACCATAGCAATCAATGTACGGAATTTTAATATTAAGCATTTGAATATTAAGTTCTCCTTTAATGTTGTAGTTATGGAGTTATATGGGACATAGGGAAAGATAATTATTATTCCTATAATTGTTTGTGTTGCTCAGTTAATCAGGAGAAGTAGGATTGGATGGATAATTGGAATATAGTTTAATATCTCAGAAACCATTTATTATCATACAAGCTTATTAAATACTGTATGACGTTCCAGTACAGTCAGTTATTGAACCGTCATGGGATGCAATGTTGTACGCAATGATGTTTCTTAAGGCAATGCATTTTAAAGAAAAGACTAACCGTGTTTCCATCTACGAATTTCAATGCACATTTTGAAGATTCGCATGAGAAAAGCTTTATGGAAACACCAAAATTTTAAAAAACTTTAGAAAATGCACAAACATTTTATGCTAAGTTGTCCGATTGGCAACCTGCTCTTAATTATTTTAATCTTCTCTCGCTCAATCTCTTCTTCTTCTACTGTTTACTGACAGATTAGCCCACAGCAACACATTACACTGCCATCTTCTAACCAAAGTACGTTTATTTGCTCTAAACCAGTTGATGGAAATGTCCCTAAATTAAAAATTTCAAAATTTCGCTTCAAAACATCTTAGTTGTAAAATACTAAGCGAGTCGCTGAGTTTAAACTGAGGACAGCTGACTAACAAGACAAAGACAGAGGATTTGTTGATGAAATTTAAACCAATTACTCATGGGAAACTCTGAAGATCTACCCAAGTAACCACTCTACAGACATTAAGCATCACTGACGGATATAGTTCCTTGTTAAATATCTTGTGTAATTGATAACACCGCCCTCACCATTGCATCCCTAGTCACAATCATTTTTCTCTTCTGCTCCATTCCTGGCAGCGTCTTTACATGAGTGTTGCTACTGCGCACATGTGTGTGAATGTGTGTGGGTGACTAGTCACACCGGGCCAGGGACATGAAGTCATGAGACAGAGTATTCCACCAGGCTGTGTGACTACTGAACAAATAGTGTGTTCGGATTCTCGTACAGCCATATTCGATCATGCTGGGTTTTTTCCTCCCTACACATCCCATTAGGTGCATTGTTGAAATCAATATACCATTCATACCACATTGGTGAGCTCCCAGAAGGCGATTGGTCATTAGAATGACATTTGACCTTTGACCATAGCTGCTACTTAAGGAGTTACTCATTAGCGCGACCTTTGCCCTCATTATACATGCTCTGTCATAGCAGTGTTTTGGCTGTCCTATTTCAACCACCTCCCCCCTGATGTAATTACTGTGAATAGAGCACACACCCACACATAGACATTCCTCTGGCTGTAACAAAGTCCATTGTACTGCAGCAGCTAAAGACCCGTTCACTCCTGGCTCTTCAAGCTCACCTGGGAAGGGAAACGAGATGAGTAAAAAGGATGCGCCTCATGTGTCACATCCTGCAGAGCTTGGCACGGATTAAAACTCCAATGAAATCATCGCAAATGTTCTAAAACAAAATGAAAAACAACCCTCGCAGATCATCACAGGTAATTGGCATGCTGAGCTCTGCAGCTGCTGGTGTGATCTCCTCTGTCCAGTGGTTGTAGTCGCGGCCAGCTGTTCTGCTCTCTTTCACTCAGCACATGACCTCACAGCCAAACCCCGGCCGGCCGCGCTCCCGAGCAGCTCCTCGGCGCTCCGTATTGGTCTCCTGCAGTGAGTGTCCTAGCAGATGTTACACTGAATTACCTCCCAGCCTAGCGGGGACTCACTGTAATCAAGCTGTGCATGCTTGTGTGTGTGTGTGTCTGTGTTACAGCCTGGCTCGGTGGCTGGGTTAGCTCTCCCAACAGTTGTTCTCCAACCACCTGATCCCAGTTACCAGCCAATGTTTCCCACATTGTAATGTCTGCCAAAGCTCTGAGTCAGGCATCTCTTCAGACTCCTGAAAACAGGCTCAGAGAGCAGTCAAAGTGAGGTCCTGGGACCCTCAGGGGTATGTGGCACTCTGCCAGGAGGTCCTGAAAACTCGGCAGATATATTTATTCAAATAAAAGTTATTTTTAGAAAAGGCTTCATAGTTCCACAAATAGCATTAAACTTGTAAACTCTGTAATAGTTCATATATTACATTATATTCTAACACATCTATATCTCGTGGAATCTCCAAATATGAATAATGCATGTCTTTTATTTTGTTAAACATTTCTCTTCTATTCACATTAGAGGAGTCGGGATATGTCAGCATTGATAATAAAAAGATTTTTGGTGGGTGAAAAAAAAAGGCTGTTTTTGTTTTTACCTTTTTAGATTAATCTGCTAAAACAATGACAATTCAATGTGGCATTAATTTGCCAAAAATAAAAGACATATTTTTTTTCAAATGTTGTAATGTTTGTAATTTTCTAAAGATCTTCAAAAATATTGTGAATTATTTTGGCCATGATAGCCATGTAGTGAAAACTTGGTTACCTATGTGCACATAATTAAGACAAAAAAAGTGTAAAAAGATACGTCAAATTGTTCCTAGGGAAGCCAGATTGAGAACTTCTGTCCTGGAGTAGCTAAATGTTTAGAAGATACCAAATGCTAAAGCTAACTCCCGCTCTTCCTGTGTGTATGTGTGTTTAGTGAAAAGGGGTGGGTCTGTGTTTGCATGTGTCTCATTCTTGCCTTTAAAAGCTTCCTTCCTCCCTGTAAATGAAAGGCCTTCTTTGTCCCACCATACTCCCAGCTAATGTGTGCTCTCATCTATAGCTCCAACTATTTTTCTTCACAAAAGTGGTCACACCATAGCTTCAGTTTTTATCCCCTCTTGTTTGGCGCAGCAACCCCTCCAGCAGTATCTCTCTCTCTCTTTCCTCTCCTAGCATAATCTCTCTTTTGTCTTGTGTGCATTAGTCCGCCGGCGCTGTAAGAGCTTAAAGAGCCGACGCCGTCGACCAACACAGGTGCCGCAGAAGCTCTAATGCACTGGATGTGGACCAACACGGACTTGACTGTGCCCACTCATCTGTGTTACCCATCTGTTTAAATGCACATTTTCGTGTTTTTCCTTTCGCTGTCTTTGTTACGGCCCTCATGGCCATACGACTCAGCCAATCAGGACTCGCGGAGATCACGGATGGATAAGCAGGAAGAGGGTTTTTGATTCAGTGTCTGCGATGTGTGGAAATTTTCCTCTAGGGGTTATTGGCAAAAGGGAATTATAGTGAGGCTGGCACATCAGCTGCTGCATCTCCAGCTCACTTCACTCACTCAGCCTCTGTCTTTGTCTCCAGAGATCACTCTCTCTCTGTCCGACTTGGTCAGTGAATGAGGTTGCCGTTCTGTTGACTGGATCTTCTCGCCTCCCTGATTGGTGTTTGGGCTCCGAGGCCCGGAGCCACATGTCAATGGTTCAGCTCGTGCATTCGCCGTTCTGCACCAGCAGCATCTGACAGGATCCCCCTTGTCTCTTCCCCTCACCTCCTCTTCACTTCTCTCCTCTCTGCCTTTCACTGTGGACCAGACGTTTTGTTTTGTTGTCGATATTCTCCTGCTGCCCATCACACAACTGTTCTCTCGGGTGCAGATGCGGATCGACAGATGGCAGTTTGATGCACGAAAATATCAACGAGATCTCCAACCTAAACGACAGCATAACGAATCATATGAGTGCTTGCTCACGGTACAGAGCAGAGCGCTTTAAAGAAAACACACGTCATTATACATACAGACATGCGGCTTCTGTGAATTTAGGCTACAAAACCACTGACCAAGGTTATGGGCAAGAAACTTCCTGGTTAGGCGTTATAAAAGACCTTTGCATGGCGACGGAGGACGGTGTAAAACGTAAATGTAGGTCGTAAGTGGATACGTGTACAAACACCCTTAATTGTCATTTTTTAGGGGAGACCTGTCTGGAAAAGATACTTTTCCATAGGTTTACTCAACACAAAAGCCACTGTATTGCTGAACAACTTGTGAAATAGAGACATGATCCAGCATTCTGTGACACTGACTGTGGAAAGACTTTAACTTCCTCTCCACTGTGAGTGCGTCATTATCCTCGCCAAGCACCAAGAACGACTTACCACATCTGCTTGGATCAAATGAGCGATCAGACCCGTGACAGAGTGTTCTGCAGTGTGACAGACACGTCGCTGTTTCATCACAGCCTGTGGTCCCTTCCACTGACTCAGCGCCAAAGCAGTGGGAATAATGGACACTTTATTGTGTGAGGCTTGATGCATGAATAATGGCTTATTTGTCCGGCTGCCTGTCTCTGCAGTGCATGTGTTTCATAATCAAGCTCGGACAATCACTGTTGCGATTGTGTGCGTGTTTCGTTGTGATGTTTTCCGCTCGGATGTTTGAGTTCAGGGCCCAGGTGCTTGCAGAGTGTTTGGTGCTGCTGGCTAACAAGAGCTTTTTCGCTTTGAGCTCCGTCTACAAGCCAAGCCAGCTGTGATGAATTTTTAGACTCCACGGGGATTAAATATGATGACAACTCTGTGTATCGCAACCTCACCTTAAGTACACGCTCACAAACCACTTGTCTAACAACTGTTATTCAGGAGCTGAGGCCAAATGTGTCTCCTATGCTGTATCCATGGATATACTGGGGATTACATGTTGTCACCTTGACATGGGCAATGACAAATTAGAGGAAAACTAAGTCTCTTTATTAGGGCTGCACAATGATCATTTTGAGTGATATTGCAATTGGAAAAAAATTCAGTTGAAGGTTCACATCATTTTCATACTCAATACTAGAAGCTTGTGTTTCTCTACTCATTTAGTCAGACTTTAGACAGTAATATAGCTGGAATTTTAGTCTAATGCAACTTAAAAGTTTACCTGACCTCCATTCAAGTTAGAGCTAGATGTCGTTAAAAGTGGTGAGTGCAACCATTAGTCAGCTTGTATATCTTTGCCTGGTTCTACCTTTTGATATGCATGCATGTGTTTGTTTGGTAGAGAGCATGATTAGCAAGTAATTGCTGTTCCAGTCTGCAAGTGGAGAGCGTATTGATTGTTGTAAATGCTGCTGCAACAGCAAAGCAGAATGCTGTGTAAACACTGTGCAGGGCGGTAACCACAGAAAACCCTGTTAGCAACAACATCAGGCTGCTTAACGTTAGCAATAACTGGTGGCCTCTTATAAGAAAAGTACTTGTTGTGTCAGAAGCTTTAGCTCCGGTCATGAGGGTTATTTTTGCATGTTATTACGGCAATGTGAGAGGTTGGTAACACAACAAGGGTATTATATTATTTACTATGTGAAGATTAACTTCACATGCACTTTAACGTGCTGTTGTTGTTGTACATGTGGTTTGAGTGGAACAATGCACCCTCTTACAGGAACCCAGTAGGATGTTGACTTTCAAAGAGCTGTTATTTGAACTTGCAGTACATTAATTCCGCCTATCTTGAGCATCAGTACAAATATAGTCCCTTGTGGTACGGCGAGCTAGCCAGCAGGTCAGTGTGTTAGAAGTCTAAGTGCTCTGACGCCTATATGGGCCCGAGGTTTTAGACTCTATCAGATCCCAGACAGGCTATCAGATGAACTCTTTTTACAGGATGCAGAGACGAGGCGCGCCGGGTGCAGTCCAGACACACTCAGAATCCATTACTCCACTCTGCCCTCCCCTGTACCTGCTCCTAACTAAGTTTCTATTGAACCTTAGCAGGGCACAGTGCGTCTAGATGGCAGACTGTGATTTGGCTTGATGCAGTGGCAAAAACTCTTAAATAGTGAAGGTACATCTACATCGCCAAACAGCCAGGTGTTCCAATGACACAGTGTAACAGGTAATTAACCCTCTGAACCTCAAGCAGTTTCAGGACGTTTTTTGCTCTATTTTTATTTGACTTACTCTGCCCTTGTATTTCACTGCAATATATAAAATATAAAAGTGCTGCACCTCTATGGAAACAGCACAATCAAGGCTAGGAGTGGGAACAAATCAAAAATGTCTTCTGAGCAGAATAACACCGTTATAATGACATACATAATAAAAAAAGAAAAAAACTGATTAATTCTTTTTTATAAATAGAATTTATATATGTAAAACACTGTATAACACTAACAAGGACCTGTGTCATGAATATTGGAAAAAGAAATGTACCTCCACATGCCTCATATTGAACTTGTAGTTTTACGACCTCTGCTTCCAACCTCTCCTGTCCTCTCCTCTCAGCTCTGTGTAAACAGCCTGCAATTCAGTCAGAATTTCAGTGTATATTTGTCAGGTGACGGTTCGTCTCAGCAGAATCAATCATTGATTCCCAGTGTCGCTGAGGAGCGTAGAATTTAAAGTTTATAACAGGATCTAGTTATTTCAAACAGCTTATTTTTGGCAACATTTTGAATAAGACATGTAGAATAAAGTGATTTGGACAATTTTAAGCTTCGTTTGAGTTACTTTTTCGTACAGAAACGTTCTGACGACAATGCTTGTTTTCACAGTTTTATTTATACGATAAACGGTGTATTTCTGCGATCTTTTAAAGAAAACATACTTAACAAGCTCGGGTGGGATTGAGTGGGGTTCAGAGGGTTAAGCAACACTGACTGATGCACCAGAAGAAAAAATAACTGGGTTAGCATTATATTCCTATTGGTCATCCTTTCTCACTTTGCACTTAAAGTTTCCAGGCTTTTTTTCCTAAACTTTTGCATAGAAACCTGAGTATAAATGCCAAAAAGCTAAAATATCTCTCGTGTCTACAATTGGCTCTGGTGGAAAAGTTGGCCTTTCAAAAAGGAAAAGGCAGACAGAGAGTTTTTAATACACCTTGATGTTGTGCCTGCTGCAGACAAAGCCTCCATGCTATTCTGCCACTTGCTGTTTCTTTCAGCATCTCCCAGGTTTTAGTCTAGACGGAGAACTTTGCTTCATGCCACCTCCTCTCTGTACCATTATAGCACCTGATTAAAACACCACAGGGTACACGGGGGTCAGAAGGGACAAATTCATTCATTAAAAAATGCAAAAATGCCATTTAGGTGGAAACCAGTAATGAGATGCAGAGCTACTGGTTCTTGGTTTATTATGTAATCCTGTTGTGCAATACTTTTAATGGAAAATAGATGTTTTCATGTAGAAATACAAACCTGTGTGTCCTAATGCAGGAATTTCATCCAAATGTAAGCTTTTATATGTGCATTGCAACATATCTGGTAATTCTGACACGGTCTTGGTAAAGCCCATTCTTTACGGCTTGACCTTTTCTATTATGTATATTACTACAGGGCTTTATGTAGTTCTGCCTGTGTAAAGGAGCCACTGTGAGTATCTTCTGCATAGTATCTGAAATATTTAGGTGGCCTCAAATGAAGCCCAGAAGACCATGAGGGGATGGATTGATTGGTGGCCAAGAGAGGAGAAGGCAGATAAACACAGGGAGAGACATAAACAGAACAGTGGAAGAACAAGAGAGCTGGATGGAAAGATGTGTACCAGAGAGTCCGAAAGAATCCTCCGAACATAAACTGTACCCCCCCCTCCACCCCCTCCACCTCAGGTAAACAGGGAATGAGGGACAAAAATGGAGGCAGTGAAATGGAGGATTATCAAGGACAAAGAAGGACATTTGCCGAGAATAGGCGATGTTGGGGGAAGGGAACCGAAGATAGAGAAGCGAGGAGACGAGGACAGCACGAGCCCCCGCTTTTAATACCAGCTGTTATTTGCAGAGGCTGAACATGAACAGTGTGTCAAACTGGGTGATATAGAAGTTATGAGCAGATTTCACACACCAGACAGTCTTTCATTGTCATTATTACAAAGTGGCCGACAATAGGCTGTAAATTACACGTTACAGTACAATTTAATACAGTGCCATACAGATGACAGGCAGCATTATTATTCATCAATTCATACTTTCACAGTCTCCCACCATTTCCACTGACACTAATGTGCTAATATGATATGCTGGGAGAAAAAGAAAACCATAATAGCAGAATATATTTTTTGAAGATGCATGGCTCTCTTCACAACGTGCAGAAGATTACTCCAAAGGATCTTGTTTTTGGCGTGCAACACTGGCTGTTTCAGTCAAGAAGAATCCATGCATGCTTCCAATTAGTCTAATTATTGGATATGTGTATGCTACCAGTTCATTAAAATGTTTGGCAGGGTTTGTTGCATTGCCAGGTTTTCTTTCTCTGTTTATGAGTCATAGTCATTATGCAGGTTTTGGGACTGTGGACATAAGTTTCATCTCTTCCTGTCTCTTAACAGCACATCCCACTAGAAAACCCTCGTTTCCCCTCCTCTCCGCTTACTTGACTCGCTCTCTGTTCTGCCCAGTACCCAGCCAGCCAATCACAAAGCAGAGCTAGGTGCAAACACACTTCCTCTGCAGCTGTGCTTTGGAAAAGGCTCCTAAAACTAGACGCTCATATGCAAAGCTATCCTTGAGGTATTTGCACATGCATTTTCCTGCATTTTAGAGGATGAAATGTGCCTCTATGTGTGTGTGTGTGAGTAAGAGAATCCAGATCATTATCCACTTCGCATTGGACTGTGGATTTGACAACAAAGCTGGCTGACTCTACAAAGGGCTGCATGCGGTTGCTAATCTGTCATTATGGCTGCTGCATTTTCCCTAGAATGCTCTTCTTTTCTTTCTTTTTTTAGGCATACAGTACACACACAGGCCTGCTCACATACATGGGATTAGTGTGTAAGCCGTCCACAGAGGGCACTATTAACAGACTGTTCTCACTCATTACACCAGCAATTGACCCCCCTGTCTTCCTCGTCCTGCCGGTGTCAGGGGCTAATGTTTTTGCCTGTTGATGCTTCCAGCCCGTGCTAACGTATTTAGCTCTTCATCCTCTTATCACTGGGAGGCTGAGTGAAACATCTGTAAGGTTGATGGTTAATAGAACTGCAAGAGCACCAACGGCTGTATATGTGACTAAAGAAAACAGTTAGTTTTAGTTTAGATCATGGAGGATAATATACGTCAAAATGACTGGTAAATATTGGATGTTAGAAGAGCTAAATGTCAAGCTCAGTACTGTGGATCATATACGATCAAGGGCACTGTAGAAAAGAAGTAGGCGTAGCAATCGTGGCATCACTGGCTGTTATTTTGACTACTGTTTTGAAACCTTGAGTTGGGCATTTTGGATGTCGCCATCTTGTTTTTCTGCAGCTAGTAGTGACCATATTCAGATCAGAGGGTGAAGCTCAGGAGGTTACACAGATTAACATCTGAAAGGGCCAGTTAATGCATAGCAAAGTCACCAGCTAACGTTAGCTGGCTAGCTTGGCCTATCAGCAATTCTCAAAGACATATCGGTATTGGTGTATATGCATAGTTATAAAAACTTTTTTATACAATAAATAATGCAGAAAAATTAGCTTGGCATGATTTAGAAATGGTGTTAGCAATTATTTTTTGAAGTCTATTTTCAAATAGTCAGTAATTGACACTGAATTTGAATGATGTTTATTTTGCTATTTATTTTATTCCTGTTTATGTCCTCAGTTGTCATCTATCAGATTGGCTGACAATAATAATGACAACAATGTTAAATAAAACATATGTTTTATAAGTAGCTCTTTGTGTACCTTGCAGAATCTACAAAAAAAGTCTACGCAGGTTACGCCCTAAAACATACCCTGCTTAATCGTATATTTTACTCTAAATGTGGCCATAATTTACACAATTAACATCATGCTGTATCACAGAAGAGTTAAGATTAGTTTTTAAAACATACATTTATTAGGAAAGTAAGAAGTAGGCTCATTTTCTCATAGACTTTTATACAATCTGACTTCTTTTTGCAACCAGTGGAGTCGCCACCTGCTGGTCTTTTGAAAGATTGCAGGTTCACAGCACTTCTGCATTGGCTTCATTCTTCAAACCTGGAAGCTAGTTCCCCTTCTTTCAGACGGTCTATGATTGAGACACACAGACTCTCCTGCTGACAGCCGTTCACTAACCCTTCGAAAAACACAGAAAGTAGGGCGACATCAAACACAGCAGACAGTTGAAAGCTCTTTACTTTGTCCCCTAATCTTCTTTGGCTAGAAAATGGCCAAGAATAGGGCTTCAGGGTTGTCTTTGTCAGAATATTGAACACTTTCTAAAGTGCACTGTGAGCTCCTGTCACAGAGTTTGACGGAGTTTGGGTGACATGTTTTTGTCAAATGAGGCTTCACAGAACAGATAGCGATATGTTTATCACTGTGAAGCATTAT
>CAFUXE010001009.1:14934-38416 GCA_903364295.1 Serranus cabrilla | reverse complement strand
GGCTGCATTTTACTTTGCTTTGACAGCACGGCGTTTGTCTTCTCAGCGCCGTGAAAGACACATTAGCATTTTGACCCGGCATATTAAAGAGGCATGAGGAGGGAGAGAGGTGTTACCGGCTGCTGATGGAGCAGAAGCTGTGGAATCTTTGGGGTTTTATCCATACTGCCCCTCGAATCCAAACCCAGTTCAGTTCCTTTATGATGCTTATTTTTTATCATTAAATAGAAAAAATAAATAACAAATTATTTTTAAAACAACTTAAAAATAGGATACGAACGGATTTATATTCATTATTACAATTATTTTTATTCAGCTAAATTTTTATTTGTATTATTATTCTGGTAATTATTATTAAACTGCGTAAATAGGATTTAAAAAAGAATATGTGATATTTTTTCAGTACTTCTTCTCTTATCAATACAATTATTGCTTCTTTTTATTATTAAATAGCTAAAATATATATATTATTTGGAAAATAAAGATAAACGTAAACACAGGATTTGAATATAAATTTGTTATTATTATTATTATTATTATTATTATTATTATTATATTGTTTAAAGAGAATTTTAAGGATAAAATGTGGTATCAATGAGATTTTTTTGATACACTTATTGTTTCTTTTTTATTAATAAGTAGTTCCTTTTTTTAAATCTCTAAAGAAAACTTCATACTTCAATTTGTATTGATTTTTTTTGTTATTATTATGTGAAAGAAGAAAATGTGGTATCATTAGGATTTGTTCATCACTGTCCCTTTTATCGATACATCGGTTCTTCTTTATTGCTATAATAACTGAATTTATATAGCACCTATAACTAAAAGCATGCACACAGCTGAAACAAGAGAAAGACAAAAATCTGGGTAAAATTGATATAATAAAATAATAAATGTAAAATCATAGCGGACAGCAGGCAAATCAACTAGTAATAATTATCAGAAATAAATACTAAAATAAAATAAATAAATACGGGTTAAAAACATGTTATTATTCAGAGCAGGATTATTAATTATTTATATTGTAAATTTAACTATATTTTGTGTCTAGGGAAGATATAAATATTTATTTTTTTAAAAATTAATTAAACAAAATTTCTGTAAAAAGCATTTATGGAGGGCCACGTCCTGTTACAGAGCAGATAAGATGCTGCACATTAAATTACACCAAAATGTTCAAATTTACCACTAAAACTAATGGTTGTTAATCATTTGGACCCCGGGGGTCCTTTTAATATCGGGTATCAGTATCAAACCCTCGTCCTGGCAAGATTTTCTGGGCATTTTTCACTTTTTCCTGCTATTTAATAGATCAAATAATTAGGAAAGCTATCAGCCCATTAATCAGTGATGAAAGGAGTCTGATAACACTGATGGATTCAGCTCAGTTCCAAAGCGTTTCTAATGAGCGCAGGAACTTTTTTTTGTCATCTTGTTGTCCCTGTAATGTTTGAAATAAGTCTGCTTTTAGTGGAATATCTCTTCAGGCTGCTTTCTTCGTCACGTCTTCTCTGCCTCGTCAGTTGCCCGCGACAGCTTGCGCCTCAATTTCTTGACAGTATCTCATCAGCAGAGCTTTGAAACTTTCTTTGACTCTATCACAGCTCGGTGCTTAAGACGGGATGTCTATCCGCACTGTAGCGGTTCAGGCTCAGGACTGATAGCTGCTGATTGACTGGGGAGAAAGGCCTCTGCTGGTCCCCGGAGATACAGCCACATCCTTAATTACCTTGAATTAATCCCCACCTCCTGAGCAAAGCTCTGAAAACTTTGACTCCCCTCTCACCTCCTGGTCTTTCTTCCTGGCTGGTTTTCTCCATAAGCTGCTTGTAAACAGATGATATTCCAAGGTTGCTCATCATGAGAGAGACCCTCGTGTTCATATACGTATCCGCTCGCTACATCTGTGCTCAAGCAGAACAAACAAACGAAAGAAGAATTTAATTTTATCTCGGCGGGGCTGTAAATACAGAGAAAAGCTGCTGTTGCTTTTTGAAGAAAAGGCAAACAGAAGCATTTGGACTGACGTAAACAGGAAGAATTAATGAAAGCTGCTTTCAAAATGTCAAGTGTCGCTGCTGTTAGCTGCCGCAGCTTCCTCGCTGGAAAGGCTTTCATCATGCGAGAAGTGCTCTGACATATTTAGGCGGTACACTTGAGTGCATGTTTTTCCTTTAGCCTTGATGGATAAAGCAGCCATGTCATGCCAATCATAGCGACAAAGTAACCACTTATTGTGAACTATTCCTCAGCCCTAATTAGTTTGTCCTCTGCAAAGGTGCTTTATATGCACACATGTTGCATGGTTTGTTCACTTACTTATCAGTGGTGAAACGTAACTAACTACATTTACTCAAGTACTGCACTTAAGGTACTTCTTCTACTCCTCTGTATTTATCTGCCATCTTTAGTTACTTTTCAGGTTGAGATTTAACCTGAAATACACAATCAATTTAAAGTGATTAGACATGTTTTTAATAAACCTCATAACAGTATATTAAGGAATTAAACTGAGCATTACCTTGAGAAATGTAAATGCTTTAAATGCTTACATGAATGCATCAATGATAATAATAATCCAATAATATATTTGGAATATATAAAACAATCTGAGTGGATCCATTCTGCATCACATGTACTTTTACTTTTAATACTTTAAGTACATTTTTGATACTTTACTTCAGTAAGTTTTGAATGCAGGACTTTTCCTTGTAGTGTAATAATTTCACAGTGTGGTATTAGTACTTAAGGGATCTGAATACTTCTTCCACTGCTGCTTACAATACAATGATGAAGTTCTTTTTTCATGCACTGCCAACTTGGGTGCGGTTTCTGCAAACAGCAGTGAGTTATATTTAGATATCAAGCACATTTACTTGAGCAAAGATAAACTCCGGAAAATCCCATAAGCCTGATTTTATTGTTTTCCTGCAAATGCTTAATAGAGCCTTCGGTTATTTGGTCCCTTTTTTCCTTGGTATTGTTCTGCACGCTTCCAACTATTCAAGTCTCAAGTCGAATCTATGAGTCAGCCTCTAATTCTGTCTGTCTGCACCACAGTGGATCTCTATAGTTCAGGCAGAGACTGTGCATCGCTGAGCAGCCTCTCTGACATCAAGCGGCGGGGGGGTGAACGGGAGGTGAGCGTTTCTTTTCGGAGACGCAGCTCTGAAGTTCTGCATGGTGTTTAATCAGCTGTGTACAGGTGGGAAACAGCTCGTAATTGCAGCTGGCTATTGTTACGAGATGCAGATTGCAGGTTGTGCCGGGCATTAGTATGCAACACCTCCTCGACTTCTGTTTCTTCCTGTGTCATTTTATCAGCCATCACCAAATAATTACACCCCGCATATATTCTGCTCCGTCGCACACTCGCTCCTTCTCTCTTCTTCTCTTCCCTACTTTTCCGTCTTTGTCTCCCTTCATCTCTCTTTCACGCTCGGTCGCGTCCTGAGGCCAAAGCTCTCCGGAGAGATGTCATTACGGATGCTGTATTGATGTCTGGATGCATTGGCGAGCGCGCCGGGCACGCCCCTGCGTCGCCGCGCAGATGCTAACTTTATACGTATAAATCACAAGACATTAGCAGGTGGTTGCAGGTCAGTTATTCCATTTTATGCATGAGCAAGTAGGGCTGCAGGTGTATTAAGATATATATGGCTTCAGACAGCAAAGCAATAGGTCAGAAGTGTACGCTGTGGCTCTGGGTTGCTGTAAAAACAATAATAAATAGTCTACTGTCTATGTCAACTGATTTTATTTGAAGTCCAAGCCGTAAATCCAGCTGGAATCAGAAATCCACTGATAACATTTCTGCTGATTTCCTGTGCTGCAAGGTCGCGACCCCAGTCTGCCTCCTCCTCTGTGGGACATGCTGTTGTGTCCAGGCACCCAAACAGCACTATTAGAGGCTCCACAGCAGCAATAACAAACCCTCTGCTGTGTTGGAATCGCCCGGAGAAGTTCACCTTCCTTTCATCTGAAAATATCCACTCCTGGCATGAATCCTCGGCGTTATTGATCTAGTCTTCTCGACGCCTCGGCCCCTTCGGGAAGATTATGTTCTAATTTTTGCTGCCGCTCCTCTCAGCCACGCCGACTGTTGGAAGCGACGATAAGGAGGATTTATCCTTATGATAACTGGCCAGAGGAGGGTGGTGTTCTGGTTATTATGCCATTGCGTTTTTATGTTAGTGCTCCTCAAGGTAAACTAACAGCCCCTGCTTAAGAGGGCGAAATATGTGAGCCTCTCCTCTCTCCATCCTCGGCGTCGGGCCTGCAGCACGGCTCCGGTTACATTCTTATTAATGCATTCAGCGCTGTCACCAGTGGGCAGCGATGCTCATCACCACAGCTGTGGAGCACAGGCACAGTTTGTCGTACGTACATAATATGATGTGACAAATGATTTACTAACATGACATGAAGGGCTCTGGTGCTTCTGCATTCTGGGCTTTTTTTTATGGTGCTTTGAATGAATCAGTCGTCCCCTGAGAGGAGCAGGCAGCTTTCACAGCACGCTAGTCACATGTCAATACCCTCCACATTCACAGGGAAGTTGTCAGTATTATTTTGGATTTTGACAATAACCTGTTAATGTTTTTTTATATAGTTGCTTCTTCAATCTATGCAGACATTTCTCTTTTTTTTCCTTCCATAAATACCACGTCTATGTCTGAGTAACCCTATAATAAAGTAAAATTGATGTTGGAGGAGACGCAGTTTGTGAAGTTGGTTTGAGATGTTAGCTACACTACAAAAAATAAATAAATACGTAAAAGAAATCGATTATTTTAACGGTTTTTCTAGTTTGTTTTTCGTGTGAATGCCATAAAAAAAGGCAATTTACTTTTATTGGAAATATTAGCCATAAAATGAAATCTGTAATGAAATCTGTAAATTAATATAATGGGATATTCTAGATTTCTTTATAGTATTGAATAGCTTATAAAATACACATTATATTATATAAAATGTTATGTTTGCTTTAATAAATATAAATAGTAAAACAAATCAGTTAGCATCATATTAAAGTTACAAGAAAAACTGATCTACAGATATATATTTTTAATACAGATATTTACTGTATGTTAACATTTTTGATGAAATAATCTGTAAAATAACATTTCTTTAATGTTTAATTAATGGTGTTTGGCAACTTTCGCTGCCAGACTTTTTACCATTTTTTAAAACATTTTTTGAAATGTACTTATGAAGCCATATTTCTATTGTATAGGCTCTACCATTATATTTCAGATTAAGAAATGAATAAACGGCACACATCAGTGCACTCGCTCTCCTCGCAGAATTTGCACTACAAAGGCAATGCATCATATCTTCAGACTGTTTAGTAATTCCAGCAGGATTTTTATTGACCATCCCCTGACAGCCTGGAGTGATGGAGGAGAGGTGAAACACAGAAAGTTGAAGGCAATGACAAGCAGGAGAGAGAAGAAGTTAAAGAGAGGGAAGGAGCACTGCAGCAAGCTGTGGAGCCAAACAGCAGCAGCAGGCTGCAAAGAGAAACATTCAGCCCGACACATTGATCTGGAAGCCTCTTGACGTCTCTGTTGGCACTAGGATTACACAGACTAGTCTCTCTTTCTCTCCTCTATCTTTCAGTCTCTTTGTCACTTGATTTTCTTATCAGATTTATGTGTTTTTATGTAGTTTTAAATGACCAACAGAAACGTTCACAGCAAGACATATTAATCAAGTGCTGAGAGAGGGAAAAAACAACCATATGGAATAAGAAATCAATACACTCTTCACATGAGTAGAAAACAATCCGTGAGTAAGAGCTGCTGGTCATTATTTACTTAGTACAAAACAACAAGTTCCCTCCATTGTTCCAATTCTCTGGCAGCATGCTGAGTCTCACCCCTGGTTAAGTTCAGCTTGGCCAGCTTTTATCACAGTTTTGTACCTGGTTGCTCTTGTTTGTCCATGTTTCCTGTTTCCCTGGAGGAGTCCGTCTGAGCAAAATCTCTGGGATGAGATCTGCCTCTATTCATGCAGCACAAAATACCTGCAAAACTAATGACATTACCACCAGACTCAGGTGTACTAATAAGCAAATGTTAGCATGCTAAAACACTAAACTGAGATGGTGCACATGGTAAATACAACCCCTTTTTGACTCAATACTCAATTGTCTACAAAGACAATAGATTTTTGAATTCTGAATTTGATGCATTGTATTTTACACAGTGTCCCAACGTTTTTGGAATCAGAGTTGTATTACGCCTGCTAAACAACGACACTGTGAACATGTTAGCATAGTGACTGTATAGGGGAAGTGGAAACCAGCACTGTGAGGTCACGCACTGCTTTGTGGACTACGGTTGTGAAGCCTTAGCTTTGTCATTTTGGCTGCTGTTGTCTTGTTTTTTTGGTTTCCAGAAGTGTTTGTGTTTGGACAAAATTGTCAGTCAACGTATTCAAGGAACTTGTGACTACACCATGCAAAGTCATTGCAAATACAGTTAGTTTGCATAATTCTAGGTAAATCAAAGAACAAGTTCATAGCCGTGGAAAATGCATGGATAAACACTAGTATGCTACGATTAGGTCGCTGTGGTAGCAAGTTATGAGTTAAAAGGTAGACCCGCCCTCAAGCATATCCTTCTTTATCATCCATAATTTACGAAAAACATTGTCATGCTGTATTCTGCCTTGTTTCCCAGTGCAGATTCTTGTTGTGAAAGCCCTGTAAAAACATCATATACCCCAATACTAACGAATGGAAACATCATAACCAACTCCTCGCAGGCTTTTTCAAATAATGTTTTAAACCGTATGAGACTAAATGTGATGTGGAGGCTTCATGCACTGCGCTTAAATTAACACTCAATAGAAATAGAGGACAGACAGCCAGAGAGAAATACACACACCCACCCACACACAAAGGGAATATGCAGAGCAAACATGATGTTTGGATGCTGATGACACTTGCTGTAAGATCGCCTCCAGTCAAACTTAACTTCATAATGATCATGTGCACTAGCAGCTAAATCAGGAGCGCTGCAGCTTTTCCTGTTTTTGTGTTGAATGACAAGCCTCTGCGCCTTCGGGGGGGAGCCGTTTTCATTTCCATTCGGCCCCCAGTCCTCTCAGTCAACCCAATGTGACCCTCACAGGAAGAGCTGCAGGCTATAACTCTGTAATACTAGCCACTGGTCTCCGGGGAGGGAAACCAGGGGAGGCAGAGCGAGATGGAAAGATGAGGAGAGCGAAGGATGGAGAGGCTGGAGTGGTTCCTGTTTTCTCCCCCCTGAGTCTCTCCTCAGCCCTTGCCCCAGGCTCAAACACCGGGCTCATCGATCAGTCAAATCGCTAATGTTATAGGCTTCCTATTCCCCCCCTCACATTAAATTATTCTTTTCTTACCTATCTGTTACAATACTTCCAATTATTAAGTGAAACTTTGTCATTTCAAATACATGTGCACTCACTGCATTGTGATATATACACACAAACACACACACACATATATATATATATATATATATACACACTTGAACATCAACAGGTTGTTTCCATTGTTTGTTTTCTAATGAATCCCATTAGTTCCACTACCCCTGACTTCTCCAATAATGATGTTTCTTTTTTCCATTCACTAGATAAAAAACAATCTGTGAATAAAGTATAAGTATTTCTTGCCAAATGAAAACCTTTATTCATGCTCTGTTGGACATGATTGGAATAAAATATAAAAAATAAAATTCTCCCATTAAGATACAAGTTCAGCAGTACTGAAAGAAAAGTAAGCGGTGGTAAGAATACATTTAAATATTTAGTTTTATAGTTACTATTGGCCTCCGTGTGAACTTTCATTTATGTCTAATTACAATACGAAAGTAACAAAACACTCAATCACACACAACAATCTTTAAAAGTACATCTGTATTTTTACTGCACTGTATTTTATTGTGATGGACAGAATAACAGCGATGGCTGATAATGGTAATATTTATTTGGCTTACCCAGAAACATCAAATTTCCCCAGAAAAAAACAGCAGCACCCATCGTTTTACAGCGAGGAGATGGAAGTGAACGATCCATGGCTAACATACATGGTTAAAATGATATACGGTTTGAAAGATAAGACGCTAGACTTTAGTTTCACACTACTTAATTATTTGGAATGTTAACATGATCCACACGATTTCAGCTTCATCATTTTTTACATTCAGGGTAACAAAAATCTATCTAAAGTGATCTATCAGTGATATTTAAACTCAGCTGAGACATCGATATACTCTCAAGGTACATGCAGTTTTAAAGAGACTGAATTCAGAATAAGATGTTCTGTACTTTACCTCTTCTTGCTTTTTCCTGCTTGAATATTATCCTTTTAAGGCATTTTCTTGCTCCCACTCTTGTATTTATCTACTTTATATTACCATAGAAACAATAAAAACAACATCTGAGCGTGTGCAAAGCATAAACCTGACCCTCTTTTCATCTTTTTTTTCCCCTCTTTTCTTTCCCAGACTCAACGTCCTTGCTTTGCAATGTGCGGTAATTGCAAAGCATGTGATTTAAAAACATCGCCGTCTGCTATTCTGCCTTCAGGTTTGTCTGGCAGAGTACAAGAGTTCTGATCATGATCTCGCAGATTGTGTCGTCTCTGCGGTAGCTTATTTATCTTAAAAACTTGCGGCTGCAAACTGTGCAGTGGAATATTGCTGAATAGAGATGTAAGCAGCACACACACACACACACAGGCAGTGCCTAGTGGTGATTAGATTGTTGTGTGTACAGCAGCGCGATGGACAAGACTTTATGAGTTTTTGATGGCAAGTAACCCCATCTACAGGGAGCTTCTCATCTTTTCCAACAGGACTCTGTTCCCTACTATTTATTAGATCTGATCAGCCGTGCTCGCACCATCTACCCTCCACTCCGACCCTATCTTCATATCACCCTCCTTCCTCTGCTGGGTTTTTTTTTGAGGCATGGTTTGGGTGATGAGATGTGGCAGCGATACAGAGAGCGTTCTACTTCTCCTTATTAGCACTGAAGCAGAGGGAAGGGAGGGAGGGAGGAGGGGCGGGGGGTGCAGGATTGAGGGCGTCAGAGAGAAAGCTGAGGGATGACGGAAGAGGAGAAGGAGCTCCAGTCTCTCTTTTCAGGACGTGATTGCTCAATCTTTCAGAATGCCGGTGCTTCTTCATCATTCGATGTGTTACAACAAATCAAATACACATTTAGCATTACTGCTGACCATTTTCTCTAATGCTCTACTATATTAAATAGCTTTGTATTGATTTCCTCCCCTTCTAAGCAGTCACTGGTTTCCACAGATTTCACTCTGGTATAAATATCACTTCAAGAAAGTTTTCTGAGTCCATTACTGTAAATAAAGTTTCTGCTTAAGCTTTGACAGCTGCGGCATATTAGGCAGCAAGCCAGCTACCAGGCTTTACAGCCCCATAAGGATGGTGATGCCAGTCTCACAGTTGGTCCACCACTTTGTTCCGAACCATATAATATATATGTAGATGGACGACATGACATGGGCCCAAAAGTGAAGCCAAAACATTATGATTGCCATCGGCCAGTTTACTCTAAACATCCTACTATATTAAAGAAAACATGAATTTAGCAACTAAGACCATAAACAGATCAGGAAAATGTTTACTGAGGTAATAAATCAAGTGAGAAGTAGGCCATTTTCTCATACACCTCTATACAATTGGAGTTCTTTTGCAGTACAGGTCATAAACCCGTCTAAGCTGTGGGACATTTGTCAAACTAAAAGATTCCATGTTCAGCACCCATATCCAGCATATTTCAAGGATTACTTTGAAATTTTGCCCAGACATAACCTGTCTTTATACTAACTGGTTTGCCTTCGAATTATTTTATTTGGTTTATTGACAACACACTTAAAAATTTACACAATACAACATATTAGAATTTTCCGGCGTAGAACCAGTCTTGCACTTATTACTGTTGCTGTCTCTGGTATAAGCAAATATTAGCATTCAGACACTTTGATGCATGTTAGCATGCTGATGCTTAAAGTTATGCTATAGTTAGTTTGGCTGTAGACTTGTAGTCTTTTACATATAACTTATTAGATATGTACAGTATCAGCGGTATTCTGCAGAACATTGTTGATTTAAATCTAGAAAGCCCGGGAAAAAAAAGGCGATGGTTGGAATTTTTGGTTGGAACAATGCAGCAAACTCAAATCAGGGATGTTGACATCTCCCAGGATGAAGGTTATGACAGTGGTTCAGCTTGCAGATGCATTACAGCACCATGTTGGTTGTAATATCATAACTTTTAGGGAAACAAATCAAGGAAATGGTGAGGTTGGTACAAGTTTATTTTCGTATTATACTGGAATGAAAACCAGGCCACCTGGGAGTTAGGAAATCAATCTCAAGAACATATGGTACACACTGAAAAATGGTTGACATAAATTAATGCAGTTTGTACTTGGCTAGGGTGAGATGGTGTGTAAATCCACTGTTACGGTCCATAGAATTTCCTTGCATCCAAGATAAAAATCATGTGTTTGCATGTCACTACAAGTGATTGTTAGAAGAAGTTGGATCCAATTTTTTGTTCTAGGTTACTAGAAGGAATTATTCCGTGTCTCTTTTGATGTCTCTCTCTCAGTTTTAGTCTCCTCTATTTCATCCGGCCGTCCCCTCTAATCAGGCCTGGATTTGGCTCGCCTCAGTGGCCACATAAGGAGTGCAGAGCAGAGGCGAGGGAGGAGAAAAGGGAGGGAAGAGCCACAGAGGGGGTAGAGGTTACAGGAAAGATCGTAATTGGGATGACATTTTCCTCCTATAAAGTGTTACCTAAATTGTAATGCTGTCTGCATAAATGAGTTTCCTGGACAGGAGTGTAGGGAGGAGGATTTTGTCATTGAATCAAAGTATACTTAGTGTGGCTTTTTTGACACTGATCAACAGAAAAGGACAATCCAGGACAATCGTTTTTAAATCACTGTATCTTTGGCTTTGTGCTCGGGGTCATTGTCTTACAAGAGAACAAATCTACCGAGTTGCTTTTTTTTTTCGCAGACTACATCAGTTTTTTTCCCCGGGATTTCCCTGAATTAATTTCCCCTTTACCCTCAGAAGTCTTCCTCCCAGCATGATGCTGCCACCACTGTGCATCACAGTGGGGATTCTGTGTTTATGATGATGTGCAGTGTAACATGGTGTGTAGTCTAATAGCCAAAACGCTCAATTTAAGTCTCATCAGACTGTAGAAACTTCTTCCAGCTGACTTGAGAGTCTCCCACGTGGCCTCTGGCAAACTGCAGCCAAGATGTCATGTGAGGTTTTTCTTTTTTCTAAGAGTGGCTTTCTCTGCTCCTCTGGTCTCCCCCTGTAAAGCTGTGACTGCTGAAGCATCCAGCCAACTGTTGTTGTACTTGTCCAATCTCCGCCTCTGAAGCCTGGAACTCCTTCAGAGTTGTCACAGATCTGTTGGTGGCCTCTCCTTGCACTTTTTTTCCTTCTCTTTCCATGTCTAAATGATTGATTTAACTTTACTCCAATGGATACTTAGTGACTTATTCTTGTTTCTGACTTTCTGACACTGAGTTGCTCAGAGTGCCCCCCAGTTGATTTTGCAACAGAATTGTCTCACCAAACCTTGGACTTGTATTTATACTATCAACACGTTTCTAATTAAAGTGGTGTTTTGGTATTTTTCAACCTGCAACCTTTTGAAACTCTTTTCATGTTTTTGTCAGTAGATAATGGTAATAACCATTTTTTAATCCATCCGGTATTGAGTAAGAGACTTGCAGCCAGCAGCGACCAAAGCAAGCTTCAACGTTACCAGATGGGATGATTGTGCACCCTTAATGTGCGTCCAAGTGCTTGTTTTTGCCACTAACAGGCTTAGAGTATTATAAGTGTCTCACTTCATAAAACATGCCCTAGATCAACACGGTAACTTTAGCTAATAGCGTTAGACACAGCTCTGTCTGCAGCAGATCTCTTCACTTCTGGAACAACTCTGTTCTGTAGATGAACATGTTTTGGTTCTAGATTTCAATAAAAAAAATTGTTAGCACGATTCTGAAAGTGCACAGACTTTTGTTTTTATTGAGAATCTTTCGAACAACACTATGCTACTCTTTCTCTACTCCAACACGACAAACTTATCTGCAATTCCTCCACTCTCTCTCAGTTGCATTTCCACAATTCTCTTAATTCTCTTCCAGAAACAAGTCATGACAATCTCATTAGATTTAAGAGCGATACCTTTTTGTTCCATAATGTATTTGGAATCTATACTAACTTACGTTTACGTTACCTACTTCTCTTCTGGCATTGACGTACATTTATTTACTGTTTAAACTGTCTTTTAGGTTAGTTTTTGTAGCATAAATTAACAAACTACAGCCTTTTTTTACCACCGCAAACCAACATGACATGACGGGTACAAACTAACACACCCATCCTATAGACATCTGTTAAACACATTTGTTAAAAGTTTAGGTTTTCCTCTGTAGGTTTGTGTGTGTATATATATATATGTATGGAGGCGTTGCATGTGTGCAACGTGGAAATGCGTTAACCAAAAAAGGCTCCTTTCGCTGCACATCAGTGGATGATTGGCTCCCCGCGGTGTATCTTTGATTAGCCGGATAACAGGCTTCTGCAGCAGCTATAGAAACCGTCTGAGAGGCTCTGTCGCTTTCTTTCCGCCTCCTCCTCTGTTCTTTAAAGACCGCTGCTCTGTCTCTTCTTCCTCTCCTTCTCTATTTCTCTCTGTACATCTGTCACTTGCTTCTCTTCTCCCTCGCTGCCACACTGGTTCCCCTAGTTTAACAAGCTGCCAGGGGACTTACATGAGAGTACACCCAGAAATTTGTTGAAGGGATCCAAACATGGGATGATTCATCCCCAGATGGCTCCATTTCCATCGCTCCCCTTCACACTTTGAATTTTGGGAGCTTTAATGCCGGTCTCCACCTGTTATTTTTCATTACCTGATGAATGCTATATAGTCCTTGTGGAGATTACTCTTAAACAAGATAGTTATATGTATAAGTGAGGGCGCTGAATCAAATAACTGCCAATTTAAAAGAAAGTGTTATTTTAAAGTCATTATAACTTTTGGTGGAAACTTCTTGTTATAGCATACATCAACATTTCTTTCATTCTTCACTACTCTCCGTTTGTATGAGCAGGAAACAGACTTCATTCACTCATCAACAAAACAGTTGTCACAATCACTCTTTGAGTATTTGAATGGAAGTGAAGAAAATGTTTGCTGCCATTATTATGAAAATATGAGCCCTGTCACTATTTCTCATCCGTTCAGTGGTAAACATACTTTTCCTTTCCACATGCTGAGTTTCAGCTCCGGGATGTGTCAGATTCAAAAGATGATATGAATAGTGCCATTTTGTTTCCCTCCATTTATTATAATGACAGAATTACGCTTTGTTCACATTCGCTGGTCGTAAAAATGTGATTTGAAAACCTGTCACAGCACGGCGGTGCAGTAAACTGAGAGACAATGTTATTCCATTCTGCACACAGGCGCAACTGATAAATGTGATTATTTTTACTCTGACTTTTGATGTCTACCTGTGGCACAGTGTGAGTTAATGAAGGTGAGTTTGTGAGCCTCACTGCTAGCCTTTACAAAGAGAAATATAGCCCCAGAAATAGTTGAAAAGGGGAAAATAAAACAGTTTCAAGCTGCTAAAATCAATATTTTTATGTTATCAGTGGTTCGTGTGTGTGAAAGGTGTCGCTCCTAGTGACAGATGGCCCAAAACAATAACAGAAGAATCAGTAACAGCATTGGGGCTCATTCAGCTTGTACTGACTTGTGTTCATCATATGTTTGTTTGTTAGGAATCTCCTGTATGTTTTTGCTGGGTGGGACTAATTTGAGCACATGTGGATTCCTTTGATCCACACTGTTATTTAGCAATGATTTACAGTTATATAATTGCTATGCTTCTTCACCACACCACTGTGGGACTTGTACGTCCTAAAGAATCATGTTCAAACATGTTAACCTGAAGCCCGAACAGTTTCAGGGTGTTTGTTTTTGCCCCTGTCTGTCATATTTGTTTTTTAAGCTACGATAATTACAGCCTGACCTCACAAAATTATTAGAAACAATGTCTTAACACCAAATTCCGTGGTGATGGCTGACTCACCCAGGAGAACGATTACTTATGATTTATTCGTAACTTCCATGGCTCACGGTCAAACTTCCATTTTTTACTTATCTCACGTGGCTCACATCACCCTCGTAACTACTTCACTTCCGTCTTTTAGAATGCCAAACCAGGAAGATTTACACAAGTGTTTTTGCAACCTCTACCTACAACCTCTCATGTCTGCTCCTCTCTGATCTGGGTAAACAGCATGCTGTTCAGTCAGAGTTTCACTTATTTTTTGTCATTTGACTGTTGGTCTCAGCTTAGTCACTCATGGCTTTTCAAATTTTCATATAGAATGTAATGTTTTTAACAGGATCTGGTCAGTGCAAACTCTTTATTTTTGGCATCAATTTAATTGAGAAATGTCAAAAATAATTTCGATTAAATGTCACTATTTTAAGCTCAGACTTTTCTTGAAGGAAGCATTGCAACACACTATTCATTAGTTTAGGGACTGCTGGAAATGTAAAAGTCTGACAATAACCATGTTACTGTTTCTGATTATAAATAGTGTAACCATGGGAACTTGTAAAAAGAAAACATCCTGATGGTGGGGTTGGGCGTTCGGAGGGTTAACAGTCCTTACAGTCTGGCACAGCAAAATCACCAATATATACTAAAGGGCTCATCACCATGAATGCAGGCGGGAGGTAATAATAATGTAAAATATCACAGGATAAACAGAGGAAGTGGATGAAGATGAGTCAGACGAAACCTTGATGACCAATCTGGCTCTCCAATTATAACCCACTCGTTTGTTTTTTACTCTCTCTCCCTGCCAACAGCATCTCTCTCTCTTGGGGATACATTGAATTTCATTTTCATTCAAATTAATTCCTATTTTACATCTCTCTATCAGTTTTATTTTCCAATTTGAAAAACTCAAATGCAAGATTCAAGATAAATGGACGGACTTATCAACTTAGTATTGATAATCAGTCATTAACCATATGCTCGTCTTGTTTTTTTGTTTTTTTTCCTGCAGGACTTCCTCACAGACTTGATGATGTCAGAGGTGGATCGCTGCGGGGAGAACGAGCACCTCATCTTCAGAGAGAACACGCTAGCGACAAAGGCCATCGAGGAATACCTCAAACTGGTGGGGCAGAAGTACCTGCAGGACGCCCTCGGTGAGTGGAGCGGTGATCTGGAAGGCAGCGACGGCAGAGGCTGTAATCTTCTGCTGTTTCAAAAAAAAATTACTTTGAGAGCAAGAAAAAGCTGTTATGAGTCCATACTTGAAGTTTCTCTTTTCATATATTTCCGTTTTATCTGTCCTGTTGCATGTTTCATCTTTCTTATGTTCAAATTCACCCTTTAAATGTGATCTTTCTTTCGATAATGCTTATTTAACTGCAATGTTAGCAGATTAAATGCATTGGCGACAGTTTAATTAAGCAAACACAAGTGGCATTAGAGATTAAATGCATTACTGCACTCCACCCTAGACTCATTTTGACAGCGAGACAACTGAAGCAACTCCTCCGTCATCTTAATTTCAGTTTCGGACACTCGCCACGGTCAACACAGCACTCAGGCTGTGACAGGAAAAATGTGTTTGTCTGGTCAATTCGAAACCACTGACAGGATTAGCTTTGTAGAGAATTATCACAGGATGATTGTTTGACCCCCCTCCCTCCCTTCTACTCCCTCTTCTACAATGTTAGTCCAAGGTTAGATGGACTGTTTGTCCGTCTGCAGTCCTAACAATAAGCACTCTGTATGCACTGTGTGCTTTCCTCCCTCCCTGATTCAGAAAGGTACACAGCAGCGGTTTAATCTACAAACAGCACACATCCTTCCCGTCACATCTCTCTCTGCATGCAGCTAATTTTATTAACGTGTGTGTTTCTGTCGTCCTGTGTGAGTCTTTGGATACAGTGATGCAGCCTTTTTTCTTGCATGCCTCTCCCAGGGTTGATTCAGAGAAATATGGAGGGCTGGTAAATTATGCATCAGTGTTTTTGGAGGAGTTTTTATTGTCTGGCTAAACTGTTAAAATCTCTGAAACTGCGACTGGGGCAACACAAGGGCAGCCATGGGCTCCCTTTACGGGCTGTCGGCTCATTGAGATGGTAGCAGTAATGGTCCGTCTTTTCTCCCAGTGCACGGGACAACAAGGACCTCGTTATGTTTGCCACCATTTGTGCAAGTGTAACCTCGTTTGGCTTATATGAATCCTCTACATCTGCCAGACTTTGAGGGGTTTTTTTTGTCACAGGTCAAACTAGAGAGTGATTTGTCTTGAAAAGTCATTTTCTTTTCTTTCTTTTTTTTTAGTTCATGGTTCGGCCGACTAGAATTTCAAGGACGAAATCAAACTCAGTTCCCCGTAGCTTTCACATCATATTCTTCCTCTGTCCGGGCTCAGCTCAGCAGGTCTTTGCAAGCGCTTCAAATCATCAACGCAAACAGAAAAGTTCAACCACAATCCTTCTTCTGCTGGTGTACTTTTCTTACAGAAACAAATCTATAAAGTTCTGATCTTAAATTTAAATTATGAGTGGCCCTGTAAACTGTCACATATGATAAGTGAACTCTGCTCTTCCAAAAGAGTCCACAACAAACTGTAGATGACTGATTAAACAGTTCATGAGTTATGAGCAGGACACTTCAATGTATAAACATGTTACTTCCTGTTGCCAACGGCGAGCGCAGTGACTATATGGAAGTGTTCAAGCCTGCAATCTCATCATACATGAGAAATTTGTGTCAGATTGGAAGTGTTTTCTGTCGTTAGAGCAGCTTCCTGATCATGGAGAGTACTCGAAAAATGGCACCATTCCACGTTCACGTACTTTAATAACGAACAAAATTGTAAATAACTTTTAATCACAAAGTTCTTAAGATCCTACGGACATAATTTGTCAGGTTAAATCTCTAGGAGGAGTTTGTTAAAGTATGGAGCATGGAAATGGCCCAAAACGCCCTAAAATTGCTCATTCAATTCAAGATGGCTGACTTCCTGTTGGCTTTTTGGTGCGTCTCCACGTGTTACATCTGCCTCCCAAATGTAATTTGTCCGTGTGAAAGCTCACCGTTATGTTCCGCTCCGTTTAAACGTGGTACACGGTGCCACTGAGGGATTTTGCCTCATCCATTTGCAAGACCCCTAAAATATCTTAATTTTCACTAAACCTGATGCGTGTGAAAAGTTAAGTCAAAATAATGAAAAATTCCTGCAATTCCAGTAGGGTCCTTGCCAACCTTTGTGGTCGCCAAAATAATAAAACAACAAATATTTACAATATAATAATAAAGACTGTCAGAAGATTGAATAAAGCTGTAGAGTTCAGTGCAGGAAGTTCAAAGATGCTGATCAGAGGATGATTTTTGGTCTGTTTGGTGTGTTTTTCCAGGTGAGTTCATCAAGGCTCTGTATGAGTCAGATGAGAACTGTGAGGTGGATCCGTCCAAGTGTTCCTCCGGCGACCTGCAGGAGCACCAGAGTAACCTGAAGATGTGCTGCGAGCTGGCCTTCTGCAAAATCATCAACTCATACTGGTGAATACCGAAACACACTTTACCTCCTCACGGTATCCAGAATCCACCATCATTTCTATTAATCCTGCTTTATTACATATAATGATTTCAATTTAAACAAGAATTTATCGCATCAACATCCCTTATTTCAAGTACTGTCTCCTTGAAACTGACTTTTCTCAAGAATCTTAATCACAATTAAAGCAGTGCCATTTAAATGGCTTTAACTTTGGTTGCATGCCAGTTTGAAGCAGTTGTCAGTTTTAAAAGACATCTGTTCTGTTTTTTAAAGTAACAGAAGAAATCTTCAGTGCTCCGAAGAGCAAACTTTGGAGTAAAGCTCCTCTAAAAATGAAGACAAAGACACTTTATCGAGCAGCTTCCTCCCACTTGCAGCGTGTGTAGGAGTACCCTTTCAGAGCAGCGACCAAGGGATCACATGATTAATCACATGCACACCCCAATGAGACACGGATTTCATTTAAAAGAAAATATTTTATTTGTGTAAAAATATATTTAAAGTAGGGATAAAATTATGATGAAATGGAAACTACAGTGGAACTGCAAAAACATTGAAAATAATGAGAATTTGAACCACAGGATGTATGGAAAGTGATTGCAATCAAATCAGTCGCGGCATCCTTCTTGTTGTTGGAAAAGCATTCTATCACTTCCTCAAATCAGATGCAAATAATATGCTACAGCTATGCTGATCACTCCAGCAAACATGCTATTCACCATCTCAAAATATATCTCGGAAGGTTCGTGCTCACCTCTGTTTCCCTGCTGCAGTCCTCCAGGATCTATTCCTAAACAAATTAAGAGACTTCAGCAGCTCTCTTTAATTTAACAGCATTTTTAACTCGTACAAAATTAGATAAATTAATTTTATTCTTACATTTGGGAGTAGGAGTTAAAATTAAAGAACCACAGAATTGGGAATATATGAATGATAACAAGAAATATGCCAAAACCAGACTAATATGACCCACGGTGGTGTACTTGAAGTTAAAGAATCATTTTTAAGATTGTTTTCGGACCTCTATTAAAAACGACTAATGTCCTGTGTCTGATTTTCCACAGTGTGTTTCCACGAGAACTGAAGGAGGTGTTTGCGTCATGGCGGCAGGAATGCAGCAACCGAGGTCGACCGGACATCAGTGAGCGTTTGATCAGCGCGTCCTTGTTCCTGCGGTTTCTCTGCCCCGCCATCATGTCCCCCTCGCTTTTTAATTTGATGCAGGAGTATCCAGATGACCGCACAGCACGCACGCTCACGCTCATCGCTAAAGTCACCCAAAACCTGGCAAACTTCACCAAGTGAGTGTGTGTTTTTTGGATACAGGGATCCTTTCTTTGCCCTTTTAAGCAGATAATTGTTATTTTCTTAAAATAACATTTATGTATCCCTCTTTGTCCCTATTTCCCCTTCCTGTCCTTGTTTGCCGTCAGATTTGGTAACAAGGAAGAGTACATGTCCTTCATGAACCAGTTCCTGGAGCACGAGTGGACCAACATGCAGCGTTTCCTGCTTGAAATCTCGAACCCAGAGACAATCTCCAACACAGCGGGTTTTGAGGGGTACATCGACCTCGGCAGGGAGCTGTCCACCCTGCACTCCCTCCTCTCTGAGGTGGTGTCCCAGATGGACCAGGTACTGGGGATGGCAAACTGCATTAGCTCGTATCTTCAACTAGTTTTAGTGCCTCATTTCTGCAAAACTTTGGACAAAAGTCTATTCGCTTAATGAGTGTAAATGTAGCCCCACTTAGTCATGGCTTTGCAAACATGAAGCTTAAAGGAATGACATATTTTTGTGCATAATATGTACGGAATTTCACTTTCTGTGGGCAACAATATGAATATGATGTAATAAGGTTTAGAGCCAAGGATACTGGCAGCAGGAATGATGGTTAATAATGGTATGCTATATATTCATTGCACAACGGTGCTTTGCAGGACACGGTATTCTACTTTCTGAAGAAAATAATTCAAATTATAGTGAATTGGAATGCATTACTTTTTATCAAAAAGAAGTAGAGATATATAGATTGCAGGTCCAGAGGTCTTCACTTCATTATCACAAGCTTGAGGATTTGAAAACATGCTTAGACTACATTAGGATGTTTATCGTGCAGCAATCAATAATTTATTATTGCATTACATAAATGGTGCACAAGGGGAAAACACTGTGAAGCCTCAGAGGGTGGGTGAGGCATATTAATGGATTTACAAGGACGTTTACATTAGCTATGGAAGCAGATGGGAAGCTGGTAATAATTAGATAAAGGGCAGGTTCATTTTTTTTACTTTTTCGTGGGGATGTAGAGCATGCAGCGCTCTGAAACCTCGTCTTTCAATAATTCAGATCACAGTGAGTCTGGTTGAGTCCATCAGACCGGCCAGCCTGATTTATTATTCACTATGTTGTCTGAATAAGAGAGTTGATTGCATGGCATAGGGAAAATAACTAGGTCTAAAAAATATGCAAATGTCAAATCCAACAAAACAGCAAGAGGAAATTAAATCCAATTAATGCCCCAGCTGAAGTGGTCCAGAGTAATATTTAATTTGGCTTAACACATAATTGTGTTTCTTTCTTTGCAGAGTGCAGCCTCCAAGCTGGGTCCTCTGCCCAGGATCCTGCGGGAGGTGACCACAGCTCTGTCCAACCCGTCCTGTGTCCAGATGACACCCGGACAGTCCTCGGAGCATATGGGCTCGCCCCCCGCCGAGGCGAGCTGCAGCATCTCCACCGGCCTGCAGAAGATGGTCATAGACAATGACCTTTCAGGGTAGGATATATTTAGTGTCTCATCTGGAACACACACAAGTTATTCATTTATGCAGATGACACTGTTTGGTGGGTTATTTTTTAATCATTAATGAAGGATCAAAAGGATAATTGGATGCAGTGTGTGAAATACAGCGAGACCCCTTAATTAACGTTCAAAATTCCAATTTTCTGAGGGTCTAAAGGATTGAACTTAGTTTTACCTTTTCCAAGGAGGTCATATTTTTAGCCCGGTTTGTTTGTCAGTTGGTCAGCAGGGTTACAGAAAAACCTCTGGGCCAGTTCTCACAAAACCTGGTAAACGGGTGCAACATGAGCCAAAAAATATCAGAATCTCAGAGGTGATATACTACATCTGTTTTACTTGTGAGATAAGACATTTTGCTACATTCATGTGGTATCGGAAAAATTAGAAATGTGAGTTTACAATTAGGAAAATTCACATGAAGTCGGAACAATACCTCAAAAAGTTTCAATGGTTCACCCGATCCATTTCCTTTGCTCTTCTTAAATTATCTAAGCAACAAAATACAACTCATCTTCTTTGTAGTGTCCATGTTTTTTCCACATTACCACCATAATTATCTAGTTTTCTATTGATCTATACTGGAAAGTTTTATTGCATGCTGAAGTGTTAAATGTCGCTGACAGTGAGCAAGGAGCTAATGTATATTTGTGGTACAGCTGCTGGTATGGATGTCAGCCATAAATATAGGATAGTTAATACATTAAAGCCGTGTGCTTCTGCAGTGCATAAATATAAAGGACTGCATGTACAAAATCTGCCCTTATTAAAGTAAAAAGTCCTTCAACGGTTCTTTTAATACTAAAGGAATCAGTAAAAATAAGCAGCTATTCTCTACATTATATGAACTTGCTCACTGGTTTGTAGAAGGTCGGTTACCAACACTGGAAACATGGGGGGCGATTCGCCTCTGCAGTAGATTGCATTCACAAACTACCACTTCTGCTGAGTGTTAATGTTTGTCAGCCGAGGCCGTGACACAGTGTGAGTGTCACCCCTGCTTGTTTACATCAGCCAGATGAAACCTCGTTTACTCTCCCGTGGATGAATACACACTCTGACAGCACCTTATCTCGCTTATCTCCCGTCCTCTTACTCCCTGGCAGAACAATGGCAAGGTGACACTTAGAGAGATTAACATTAAAGGCCCAGGGACCAACAGGAGCGGAGATATATGAGTAATAGCCAGACACAAACACCAGTAAACACAACAGTATAACACAGGCAGGCAGATGAGATCATACTGTACATAACAGGAAGATGAGACAGCAGGAAGAGAGTCAGACAGCTGGTATCATTATCAGGGGCCGGGATCAATAGAACTAATTAAGTGATGTCCCTATATGACCTGATGCCAGAGCCTCCCCTCTTTACTTTATCACAGAAACTGTTTGCTCATATATTGACGTATATGTGTGTGTGAGTGTGTGTGTGTGTGGTTGTGGTGCAACCTCATCAGCCCACCGCGAGACCGAAACGGCATTCAAATGAGCTCACGATTCTCACCTAATTGCTTCTCATCCACCAACCGGTGACATAAAGAGTAGGAGAAAGAAAAGGAGACAGGGCCGAGATTGAGAGAGGGGGAGAAATTGAGCAGAATGAAGAGGAGAAAGAAGTTGGGAAGGAAGGGTAATGGAACAGAGGGAGAAGGACACAGAAAGAGGGAGGAGATGAGCGTGATGTGAATGACAGAGATTATTGGAAGATAAATCACGTCTGTCAAGGTAATCGTCTTTCTGGCAATAAAGCCTCCATCTGCCGGCGGAAAGGGAAGGAAGGAAGGGAAGGTGAGGGGACGGGGGACGGAGCAAATGAGTGCAGAGGCCACACAGCCATGAAACCTGGCCTGATGACTCTATTGCAGTCCTGCTGCTCCTAATAGCTTGATGCTTCAGCTACATGCTAAACTACTGTTTAGGTTTTGATGCTACAGTGTTATTCAGCCATTTATGACCAGTAGCTTATTGTGGCTAATGCTTTGTTAATAGCTAATTCTGCTGTTTAACCCTTTAAACTTAACCACTGACACATATTTTTTCTTTAAATGATTACCAAAGATGCACTGTTTTTTGTAGGAAGAAACTGAAAAAACAGGTATTATCGTTGAATAAGTAACCAAAAATCACTTTATTCTACGTCTCATTTAAGATTTTGCCAAAAATAGACAGTTTGGAATAACTGTATAATATGACTGAATAATAGACACAGATTTTTAATCTCAGTGAGGCTTTCTCTTGTACATACATGTTAAATTGAAAAAAATGAATATGTATCTCTATTTTTATACGGGGAAACTACAGAACGATGTTTTAACTTTTTGAGAGTCCACAGCTCAAGGTTATCACTTGTGACTGATCTTAATTGGCTGAGGTTTTAATATGCACACCAGATTTACTTTATTTTTCGGTCCGTGTCTTTCAGATTAGTTGACTTCACCAGGTTACCCTCCCCTACCCCGGAAAATAAGGACCTTTTCTTTGTGACAAGGAGCTCAGGGATCCAGCCCTCCCCAGCACGCAGTTCAAGCTACTCTGAGACCAATGAACCCGACCTGGGGATGGCTAACGGCAGCAAGAGTCTGTCCATGGTGGACCTCCAGGACCCCCGCAGTCTGGAAGGTGGCCCAGGTCCCAGCTCCTCAGATGTCCTGGGTGAAGGTACACCTGCTGGAGGAGGCTGGGCAGCCAGAGTCCCACAGGGCAACATCCCTGGAGGTCCCACTCTGAGGAGGCCAGGCCAGACCCCCAACACCATGGCCACAGAAAGCACCCCGGGCCGACCCGCCCAGCTACTAGCCCCCCTCTCCTTCCAGAACCCGGTCTACCAGATGGCGGCCTGCCTGCCCGTGTCGCCTCGCGGGATGACCGACTCGGGCTCAGAGTGCCACAGTTCTGTCAGTTCCCATAGCAACAACGATGACGGACCACCAGGAGGGAAGCACGCCTTCCTGAACCACGGCGGAGGAGGAGGAGGAGGAGGAGGTGGAGGTGGAGGTGGGGGCAGCAGC
>CAFUXE010001009.1:0-14785 GCA_903364295.1 Serranus cabrilla | reverse complement strand
GGACCCTACCCCCGGCCCTCCTCCGGCAACATGATGACATCTTCCCCCGACTGGCCTGGCAGCAGCGCGCGGTTACGGCAGCAGTCCTCTTCCTCCAAAGGCGACAGTCCTGAGACCAAGCAGAGGGCTCAGCACAAGCAGGTACGTGGAACTTACAGTGCCATCACTGAAGATGACATTAACTAGGCCACTTTTCAGGACAGCCCGCTATAGCCGTCCGAAGCTATATAATCACCAGAAATTACAGTGATGGAAAAAGTTCCTATTACAAAACGCCCATTTGTCTCATAGCATGTTGAAAAAGGCTGCGTGGGTGGACTCAGCACTGACACTCTGCACATTGGGCCCTAATGAACTACAGTCGTTGTGTGTGTAATAACAGTAATTTGCATACAGGCAGCTCATCACTTCACCACTGTTTTACTGGTCAAGTCTAATGGGCTGAGAATGAGGGTGGTGGAAGCACAATTAGCATCTTATTAACTAGTGATATGTAACAAGAGAAAACACACTGCATGAACACAAACATACAGGATATTTCTGTGTGTGTGTGTCGTCACAGCGGGAGGTTTCCGTTTCTTCAGTGCCTTCGCTGGTAAGTCTATGTCCGGACTACAGGCTAATTAAAAACTGGTCAATGGTTGCCCTTTGGCTGAGGGGGAGTGCATCTGCATATTAACCATAATGCTTTGCTCTCCTCTCTATGGAAAAGTCTGCAGGATTGACTGATTTACTGATAACCCCTAATTCAATTAGCATTGTAGGGGAAGCTGTCACAAACTCTCAGCGGTTGAAGCAGCAAAGCTTCAACCTGGACACTATTTTCCAGTGCATTTGTGTTTGAGTGACTAATGGGGACAAACAGTTTTGAAATTGGTTCAGTATCGAGTGCAGCCGGCAGCCACAAAACAGGCTTCACTGTAATCCTTCAGGCAATTGCACCATCAATGTACATCCAGTAAAAGTGTTTGTTTTTGCCATTGACAGGCTCAAATTATTATAGTAAGAGTCTGACAACATTATAGAAAGGACCCTACAGAGAAATATAATGTTTTTCTTTATGTACATAAATGCCGGACGTGAAGTAGTTACAAGGGTGACGTGACTAAAAATCGTTTATCCACATTGTTGAATCACCTAAATATTCAGCCATGATACTGAAAATACTCTACATACCCTCCATGATTTCTGCACTCCTTACACAACAAACTCTTCCCAGCACTCCTTTCCTTTGTTTGCACCATTGTCTCTCAGCAACGAGTCACCTCTCACAGGATTTCATAATGAGACTTCTTCTCTTCTCCTTCTCTGTAGGGACCTGATCATAATGTTGTCAGACACTTAAACGAACAAGCTGAGCGAGTTCATGGAAAAACATGCACATTTTAAAGATGCACAGTTTGGACACACCTTCTCATTCAGTGGTTTTTCTTTATTTTTATTATATTTTCTACTTGTAGATTAATATTAAAGAGGTAAAAACTATGATGGAGCACATGTGGAATTATGTAGTAAACAAACCAGTGTTAAATCTCATCTCAAACACATTAAGAAGGCAAGAAATTCCACAATTAACAACAATTATAAGGCGCACCTCTTAACAGAAAACCATTCTGGAAGAATTTAAAATATTCAACATATTTTGGTTCAGTTACCACTTTTTTTACTATATAATTCCATATGTTTTCTTTCATAGTAATAATCTACAATGTTGAAAGTCATAAAAATAAAGAAAAACCACTGAATGAGAAAATGTGTCCAAACTTTTGACTGGTACTTGCTTTTATTTTATGTTTGTTAGTGTTGGCTGTGCACAAGCTCAGAAATTAATGGCACTTGTCTGCAAGATGCAATACACACATGAACAGTAGGGGCAGTGCAGGAGCAGGACACACTAAGTGTCACACTGAGGGCATGTTGAGGATCCACTGTGGGTACAAAACGACTATTAAAGTACCTCATACAACCACAATCTGATCCCCTTAATGTCACTTTATATCTTAACTCAATGTGGAGTCACTAATGAAGGTACTAAAGCCAACATTGTAGTGGAATTATTATACATTTTATCTGATGCTTGACAGAAAATATTCCTTTTATTTGATTCTGTCCATTAGTACACATTCAGATTCCCATATTTCAGCCTTTATAAAAGCCCTCAGTGCTAATGAGCGTGTGCTGGACTGTAAAAACATCCTACGTTTCCTCTCGTGTACTGTAACAGCCCACGGCCACCTTCTCTACTCATCTGTCCATCACTGGCAGAGAGAAACACACACACACACACACACACATACATATCTTAAACTGCTGGTATCTGCCTCCAGGCTGATTTCTATTTCTCTCATTTATTCCTACAGTATTTACCTTCCTCGCTGCTCGTATGACACCGTATCTGTACACACTCGCACATATTTAAATCTCCGAGGTGTGTGTGCTCTGGTGTATGCGTGAGCTTGGAAACAGGGGTGTGTATCCATTCCACCTGCTGCTTTGAGTCCAGATGATTTGGTGCATTTCAAGCTTATTTCTGTTGTTTCTGTGCTGTTATTGCAACCTGCCCCCCTCCCCCCTTCCCCTCCCTGTCACTTGCACTCCGCTCATGTGCGTGTGTGTGTGTGTGTTGTGTTGTGTTCACTAGGCCCCCTCCCCAGTGAACCCCAGTGCGCTGGACCGCACAGCAGCCTGGCTATTGAATATGAATGTGCAGTTTTTAGACCATGAGGGGATGGAGCCCGAGTCACTGAGAAACAGAGAGGATCTGACTCAGGTGGAGAAGGTAACCTGCCTCCTCATCCAACCTTTGACCTTTACCAACCCCTTCTTTCACAATCCACCTCAACCTTCAGCCCTGATCCCCCTACTTAACTCTCCTTTCTTTCTTTTCCCCTCATTAGTTCCCTGCATACACCTCCCTCCTTAAAACACCCCTTCTTTACTTAATTGTCTGCTGGATTTATTCCCACTCCGCCTCTCAGCCTGAGGTCTCTTAGTCATACCCAAATTGTCACTTAAAGTCATAATATGCGCATTTAATACATAAAATTGAGGTAAATAGGATATATTGTGGATCTGTCTGGCTCTGCATGTGACCCCATAATACCTCAATCTCCCATTTTCCTGAAATTGGCTTCTCTGGGATGTTTTTTTCTGGGATGTTATTTGCTAGCAGTGAACCCGGTTATGGCTACTGACTGCAGGGAAGTTAAAGCCACAGCAGTAATGGCAGGAAGTTATTAAGATGTGTTCACACAAAACGCAAATAAAGATTTAAACGCAGATTTTTTATGCAATTTCGGCTGCAGGATCATTTTGGTTTATATGCATTACTTGCTCAAGACTTGTGTACAATGTAATCATACCCTATAAAAAGTTTGCTTTGCATTTTGTGTGAACACATTATTACGGTCAAAATACAGCAAGAAAGGACATTAGTGCTGTTGTCAGCCAGCAAGTATGGAATGTCAGGACAAGGAATTTCCATTATGGATTAACCTGCTGATTCCCTTCTTAATAATCATCAGTACATGTGATCATTTCTCACAAACTAACGACATCTAATTCAAAATCCACTGATTTCCAGTTTATTATCATGTATGCAATGAAAAGCATCACATTCTCACATTTGAAAAGCTGGAATATTTGGCTTTTTGCCTGGAAAGTAACTAAAACATTGGATTGATAATGAAAATAATGTAGCTGTTGATTAAAAAATCAACTAATTACTGCATTTGGATGATTTAACTAACAATACAGCATGCAGTGCGACTTCAACAATGTTGGATATTGTAGTTTTAACACTCTTACTTCATTAAAGAAATGTCCCCCTTCACCTCGAATAACACCCCATAACTTCCCCCCTCTCTTTCCTACCATCTTCGGAATGAACTTAAAGCCCAAAGCAGGTGTGTGTATGTGTGTGTGTGTATGCACATGCAGTACATTCACACAGACATGTTGGAGCTTGTGTGCGCTTGCATCTATGTGAGAGAGACGGAGACAGAAAGAGGCTGTTTGCTGCTTCCTCTGCCTGCGTTCCTGCTTCTTTTCTCTGCAACCTTTACAACCATTCACCCTCAGCTTCACTTCCATGCTTTGATTGGCTGCCACATGCTTCCCCAGCTTTTTTTTTTTTTTCCTTTTTTCCCCATCCATAATGAATACAAACCTGTCATCCTAACATAGCTCATACTTTATGGAAGCCAGCAGCCCAGGCAGGGAGAGCAACCAAAGAAGGCAATAACTTCAGTCTTAACAAAGAAGCCGCAGCCACCTTAAAATAGCCGGGCGGCAACAAGAGGAGGATTGGAAAACAGTGCATCTTCCACAGCGGCTTAGACACAGGCTGCAGCTAATGGTCCATACCGTCTTAACAATACAGGCCTTACAGTAGCAATTTTAAGCTTTCACTCCATTTACATGTCCTGTATGTATTCAGTGTTCTGTAACTAATGAGGGCATGCATGTGTCTCGTTAGGAGGAGCAGACATCAAAATGGAAAATCCAGTAAATCAAATAATAAGATACTATTTGCATTTTTTAATTTAACAACAAATGCTATTTGACTTTTTAATTTTCCAGTTGAATACCTCTGGATATATAGGAGCAAGTGCTCCATTGCATACTGAATGGGAAACACAGCAAGGTTGAATTTTTGTTCTGTGTGTTATTTTTTTTATCCTGATGTTTGATTCTGTATGAAGCAGAGGATGAATATTACTGTCACTGCATGGGAAAGACCCTTTTTCATATTCTATTTCAAGATAATACAACATTTCCTTTTGCATAAAGAAAAAAGTAAAAGAAAAACTGGGCAAATTTAAAAAAGAAGATAAAAAATCACTAATTAAAAATCGGGACTGTATTACAGAAAATACTCTAAATGGCGACATTGTTGACTTCATTGATCATTAATGTAATAATCATATTATATTATATAAGTATTTTATTCAGTCAAGTTTCATGGCAGCTCTTCTTGTGGGTCTTGTTATGAAACTATTTACTAATTTTTGGTGATATTTGGATTCTTGATTGATTTTTTTATTCATTTAGCTTGTTCTATTTATTTAAATTTTTTAACTTTTATTTGTTCCTTTATTTCACATCTGGATTCCTTGTCCAAATGGGCCGCAAAAGAAAAATGGAAAAAAATTGCAAGACAAACAGAATGCATGAAATTGAAAATTGTGTGTATATTTGCCAAAAATCTAAAATTTATCCCGTTAAATGTATTTAAGTTGAACTCCTTGTTTAAATATATCACTTGACATTAGCAAAATTAGGCTTTTGTTATTGGATAGATATAGTTTTTTTTAGTTGATAAAGAACTACAATGAGAAACAATGGAAACTTCCTTCTAGTATTTGGACTTTTTAGGTTTTTTTCCAATCTTTCCTTCTATCAATTAGGTTCCAGTTGAACCTAATTGTGTCCTATGAAAGAGTTTAATGTTGGTTTGGTTGTAAAAACAGTTTACCTTGATCATCATCAGGACAGCAGGTGCAGAGAGGCATCTGTTCAAACCGTTTTTGTTTCCCCGCTCTCTTTTGTCCCGTTTCGTTTTATCACTATTCAGTTGTGTTAATCCTATTCGTTACATTTGTTAGGTGGATTTCAAATGCACATAATCAACGAACACTGAGCGGATACACTGTTATGTGTAATAAATAGGACGGAAATAACCATACTAGATTAAAATACTCCCGTCTCCTTTGTGTATCTACAAATTAAGCATGCAAATATGAATGAAAGGTCAGTGATGCAAAGACATGGTGTTATATTTCAGCAAAACATTTATTACAGTAAATAGTCAAACAGTCAAAATTATGATTAATAGCTGATTAAATCTGTTTTTTCTGACAGTATTTTGATTTCCTCTGAGTTAGGACTGCTCCCTCTTCGACTAAATGGTTGTTAATTTAATCCATTAGTCATTTGTATGCTTTTTTAATGCTAAATTACTTTTTTACAGGAAACTTATAAGCACATCTGTTGATAAAAAACGAAAAAGTAATTTGTTGTTGGAGTAGAAACAGGCCTGTATTTTTACTATATGTTTTGTTTGCTTATTTATTTTATTTAATTTCAGAATAAATTTAAAGAATAAATTCAAATGCTTCATTTCAGCACCATGCACTGTGCAGAAAAAGACAGTTCCCTTAGTTTACATTTCTCTCTCCACAATCTGATCACAAAAATTACGTGAAATGACCACGACTTTTAAACACGGAATTCTGTGCTGGTGGCACGTAATGTGTAAAAAATATGTGCCATGAGCACAGAATTTGGTTCGAAGAAGTCTTGGTCATTTCACATAATTTTTGAGATCAGGCTGCTCTTCACCTGAGCAGTCATACGGTCGTATTAATTGTGTTTTTAAATTTGTCTTTTATTTACGTTATCTACATTAAATCTTATTAATGCAATCTAATGTAAACTATGAAAGTTGGTGGGCCAGATTTGTCTCGCAGCCTCCCACTGGCACAGGGAAAGAGCAGTTTATGTATCATGTGTTTGAGAGAGAGCAGTGCAGGACAAAAGCAGCTACCAATACAGTAGATGTCATTCATTCTCAGGGGATCTGGTGACAAGAGCGGAGGGATGTTAGAGATGGAGAGAGGAGTGGGGAAAAGGGTAGAGGAGCCGATAAGATAAATCTATTTAAGGTCACGGTTTCTCCTGGGAAGAGTGGGATGATGGGAAAAATGTCCCAGAGGTGGGCAGAAGAGTGACGTGGGAAATAAGAAGAAGGTGAGGAGGAAAGATGAATGATTCCAGCAGCTTCCTCGCTGTGTGTCATTGAATGTCAACATTCAGGGCGCTCTGATCAGTAACTGCTGGATCTTCATGTAAGGACATAATACACGGATACAATGGTCGCTTTGCGTTCTTGATTACTATTGATTGTATGATTGATGCAACACGGAATTGATGATCAAGTATGTTATTCCCAGCAGACTGCTCAGGCGTGTGACAGCATTACATGACTGTATCACATGACTGACAGTTGCTCTAATCCAGCCAGCAGCTCGCTCATCTCTGAAAATTTGCAGGAATATGAATGTTTACTTTGCCATCTGAAAAAAATATTATAACTAAAGGCTAAAGCAGATTTTAACCTGGCTCAAACTGCACAGTCTGAAGGGATGCAATGCATTATGGGGCATTTGAGTACGTACAATAATCCCATGCTACAAAATAAAAAAAATTATTGCAAGTGTATTATACATCAATGCATTTCTTCATTGGCAAAGAATGCAACTGGAATGCTCTACATTCTCAATAAGACGCCGTATACTTCCATACTTCCATTACCTGGGATGAAAATAGACCTTTTTTTTATGTGGATTGTACACCAACTTTTCACCACTCTGCAAATTTGCTACTTCTTCCATTATAAAACTCCTAAATAATACTTCAAACAACGTATTGCATTGTCAGCCAATTCTATAAATGATAACTGACAAAATAAAGAATAAATAGGATTAAAAGCTAAATAAACATCATTTCTGATATACCAATATATCTGTCTACTTAAATAAACTTATTAGGTTTTTATAAACAAATGCATAACTACTATCCCCATCATCCTCAGCTGCACTTTGAGGGGTCATTATGTTACTAAAGGGATGAGCATACCTGTAGTAAACATTACACATGTTAGCGTTGTCATTGTTAGCATGCTGATGTTAGCATGTAGCTCGAATCGCCGCTGTGCTTCAGTCCAGAGCTGCAGCAGCTGCAGCACGGCTGTACGCTGCTATTCCTGTTTCCTCGCCTGTAGTTTGCCTCTCTCTGGTCTTCCAGTGACACGCTGACTGATCACAGTACCCCGCACTGTTATAAGAAATGTGTTTTTCTACCCAGAAGAGATTTGATTTCTCCATTAGTTTCCCCACTCGCCCAAAGAAAAGTCCTTCAAAGCCTCTCTGAGGTCCAGCGAGAGGTCAGGGAGAGATTTTCAGAGCTTATATCACAGACTCCTACTTCACTGGTTGCATCCCTCACTCCTCACCTCCTCTTTGTCTTTATTCATCCTAAACTTCCTTTCTTTTCTCTCTCTGGTTTTCGCCAGTTTAACCTCTCAACAGGTCATTGGTTTCAGAGCCGAACCAGAGGTCTGACCGTGGAAACGGCTGAATTTGGCAGTTTTTGCTTTATTTCTTTGCAATAAAAGCTTTTCTAGGTGTTAATGGAAGCTTTTCCACGTTAGTCGGAGTGTTTGATTGTAAAGAAAATGATAATTTGATTAAAAAACTAACTTTTTTAAGGTTTAGTATGGAAGTGCAATAATGCAAATGGCTTGTAAATGAACCGTGTGATTCCCTTCTATATTCTAGACAGAAATTGTACTCTCTCAGGAACAACAGGACATAATCTGAGGCCTGACTGAGACATTTCTTTTTTGCTCTTGTCAGCTATGGTAATGAAGAAGGGGACCCCGCTGATAGGGTTGATGATGATGATGATAATGACAGAAGCGATGATGAGAATCTCCTCATCTCTCTGCTCCTCTTTGTGCAGTACCAGCAGGAGATCGCAGTGCTGCAGGAGAAGCTGCGGGCGTCCGTGCAGAAGCTGGAAGAGTACGAGGCCCGTCTGAAGGGGCAGGACGAGCAGGCCCAGAAGGTGCTGATGGAGTACCAGGCCCGGCTGGAGGAGTCGGAGGAGCGTCTGCGCCGACAGCAGGACGACAAGGACCTCCAGATGAAGGGCATCATCAGCAGGTAGGGAGAAGAAGGAGATTTTTTTTTGCAAAAGTGCAGCTTTCTCTTTTGTTCATAAGATTTTAATGCACTGTGTCCTGTTTGCAGGTTAATGTCGGTTGAAGAGGAGCTAAAGAAGGATCACTCAGACATGCAGGCGGTGGTCGACTCCAAACAAAAGATCATAGACGCACAGGTCAGTCGGCTCTCGACAGGTTGCATATGGCTCTTTAGATGCTTCCTGTCTGTGTGTTTCACATTTGTATGTGCTGTCACTTGCGTCCTCTGCTTGAGGAAACAAAGGGTCAATGAAATACAAAGAGATGTTTAATTCATAGCAGCTCTGGCACTGACAAGCTTGAATGGCTGAGGCGCTCACTCCCACTCTCTGTCTTATAAAACATACATTTACAAATTTCTTATCTAGTTTTCTGTCAACATGTAGCTATTCTATAATCCATGTGGTTCTTATTCATATAAAACTGTGTTTAAATCTGTCGAAGAAAACGGGAAAAAGTCTTGCTTTAGAATCCCTGGCTGCAAGGACTCTTGATTGTTGGGAATATAATTATAAAGGAAGCAGAAAAAGATTGTGTGGCCATCACTGTTGTTGGAGTGTTTATTTCAGTCACAATGTTTCTTCTATATGCTGGAAAAAGGTGTACATTACATGCATGCAAACACACAATTTAGTGTAAATGTGCATCATTGGAGATTAATGTCAAAGTGATTTTACAAGAGAATAGAGGGAAAAAACATCTCCCGTGCACCATGACATTTGCACAAACCCAGACAAGAACATGCGTAGGTGATTAATCTCCTTCACGCCTAAAGTAATGAGACTTTGCATCCGCAAACAAACACGCTGCAGTAAGGCAATAAGTTGTCTCCCTCAGTAAACAGACAGAGAGAACCAAAATAAAAAAATCTCATTATAGAGACATGGAGGGAAGTTTGCTTCTGTGGCTCAGTGCTGCCTACATTATATTATTAACACAGCGAGCCTCATGCAAGAACCTTTCAGACCATGATCGTTTTGTAAGTGGTGCAACGTTTGCTGCAGCTTCTAGCACTTTTGCTCTTAGGGACAAAAGAAAATGGCAAAAAAGTCATTTTAAAGATGTCTCCTCTTAAACACCCCTATGACTTAAGAACTACAATTTCTTTGCTTTAATTTGAGTCTGCAGAATTAAGTGATTCTGCCTGCAAATTGAGCATAATAGGAAGCCTTATATGGCAATTTAATGGCATTGATAATGCGAATGATTAAGCCTCACCGACACACCTCCTTATGGACAGAGTTTGAAACAAGCAATTTACAACACGTTAGTGCAGTAACTTGTAGATGCAAGCCTCACAGAAAAAAGTAAGAGGGGTTCAGGATGAAAATAAGAAAATGTTCGTGCATGAGGCCCCATAACCTCCACCTGAGGGGGAACAGATCATTGTGGCTTATCTGTGAATATCTGTGTCTCTAACTGTATGTATGTATGTATGTGTGTGTGCAGGAGAAGCGTATTGCATCTTTAGATGCAGCCAACGCCCGTCTGATGAGCGCTCTGACCCAGCTGAAGGAGCGCTACAGTGTGCAGACCCGCAACGGCATCTCCCCAACCAACCCCACCAAACTGCAGATCACTGAAAACGGAGAGTTCAGGAACAGCAGCAATTGCTAGACAGACTGGCATCTGCCCACGAATGAGTGCTGAGTGCCTGCGCGTGTACAGTTATTAATGAGCGGACGTCTACATGCATGGCTGCATGCCTGTTTGAAGGACTGCGAGGGTGTGCGTGTGTTTTTTTAAAAAGCAGACATTCTGAAGACAACTTTTTGGACACCAGTGCAGGAGTGAGGTCATCACTCAGAAAAAGGCGGGACTTCTGCGTGACAGACAGATCCCCAAGAAGACAAGATCACCAGATGGCCTTCGTTACGAGGGTGATGGCCAGAGGAGGCGGGGCGGAGCTTGTACATATGAAACTCAAAGCTGTCCAGCAGTCAGACACTCCGCCAGTGGATGTATGCAGTCGCTGGGACAATTCAAGACCCCGCCTACGCCTGGGACAAACCACTATATAACCACACACAGTGACGACCGCCCGATGCGGTCACCCTCCTCTCCTCCTCTCTTTATTCTTCTCCCTCTTGACGACCAAGTGGACCCACTTAAAAACAATAACACGCATCAAGGATTATCACGTTAGTCTCAAGAGGATTACTTTCTAGTGCTTTATTTTAAAGTCATTGTTTATAAAGAACCAAATAGGAGCTCAAAAAAATAGATATTTTTAGTCCAAAATGATCTTTATGTCCCTTTCCACTCCTTGGGTGTGTTCCTGAGCGTCCCGATGAGCCCCCGCTCCCCCCCTTCCATCCCTATGTAGTGCACTTTGAGAGAAGCTATTGGTACATGAAACGCCTTAAGTAAGGAACACACCTCGACTTTATCCCACAGCTCCCCTATTTCTGCAAAAAAAGGCACAACTTATACTGTGGATTTGTAAAGGATACAAAAATAAACTTGTACACACATAAATGTATTATGAACACTAAAGTAAATTCTATGTGATACTATATTAATGAAATTTAATATAGATGTATGCATTTCTTTTCTTCTATAGAGTATACACACATATCTATATTTGATAATCTCAAATATAAAAGCAGCCCTTTATTTAGGAGTTTTTATTTTTCTTCTCTAACGATGAAAGACTGTAGTGTGTAGCTTGCTTTAGAGCCCTGGAGGAGACGATCACACCGAGCAGTGATCAGCACCATCGCCTCAGTCGCCCCCCCGCTTTCAGATCCTCCAATGCTTCACCCTTTACATACAGTATGACTACATGTGGGGAAAGATCTCTGCACGGTCGTTCCAAACAGCTCCGGCGTAGCTTGCACAACTTGCACAGTCAAGTGATCGGTTCTTCACCTGGTGCTAATCATTGCTCTTAAAGACGCAGATCAGTAAAACCCAGATTTTTGGTTTGAGTCACACGTGTGGTCTTCTCACTCTGGTAGCACAATAGCTAATGAGAGATGTGTTTAGAGACACTCGCTCATACTATACACTGGACTGGTGAGCCGTTGTAATAATGGCCTCCTTAGTTACAACATTTTCTCTCTAACTGCTTTGTTTGTCAGTGGTAATGAAGTATGCTGCATCCAAACTGTGACTCTATTAATCCTAGTGGCATCATCTCTCTCCTCTCTGTCTATTTTTCTTACTCCTCCTCCATCCCTCGTTCTTCTGAATGTGAAGATGCTAACTCACAGTTGGTCTTAACATGGGGTTCGGTCCTTCTAATCTCTCCTCGCATCGCTCGCATCGCTCCATACCATCTCAGCATCTGTATTTTGTATATTTTTGTATTCATTTTTCTTACCTGTAACAGACTGTATACATCAAAGTGTGAGGCTCTGCATGCTTCATCCTTGCTCTAGAGCCAATGGTAGCGTCAGTATCACCATTTATTTCATTTATTTTTCTTTTTTTTCGCCAATTCGAAGGTGATGATGACGATGATGAATGCTTTGCTGCAGACATATATACAGTGGATATATGATAATCGAGTGCATCAGGAGGCTGGACAGCCTGGGAACGTGTAAATAAAATGCTCACACTATTTTTACCTAATGTTAACAGAGCTTTTTGTAAATGTATCTTGTGCTCAAACTCTGCTGTATCATTATGGATATTGTAAATACAAAATAGCTCAGTCAGTCATCTGTCCTCATTGGGTAGAACTATACAATTAAATTAACCTTTCAGTGTTCTCCCTGTTAAAGCTATTGTTTTTTGTATTTAGAGTGTAATATCACTAGCCAAAAAAACTGATTAAGTAGGAGTTTGACTCTTGGGAAGTTCGGGGAGGATGCCACACAATCCTGTATTTCTCACCGGTCTAGCTCTATGCACTTTTACGTTCAATGGTTGGTGTTTATAATTAGCTTTTTATGTTTGTTTTTTAAAGCACAGCACCTGTTTCAGGTGTTTAAAAATGTGGCAAAATTCAAAACCTAAGAAAGGGATTTTTGATATAGCTCATTAACAAACCATTTCATCAGATAAACAGAACTATCAACCATTTTTTGGTTTAAATAGAAAGAAATAGCCTCAGACTGAGATATAGGACTTTTCTCCTCAACATATTTTAACAGGCATTCAGTCCCAAAACAGTATTGTACATCTGCAGAGATTAAAGCAAGACTATGTTACTTATGGCACTAGAAATAATACATTCAGTATAGTATAGTATAGTATATGTTATAGTATAGAACATTTTTGCTGACTTCAGTACAAGTTTTACAGCTAATTCACACCCCAAATGCTACAATGTTGTTTCTTTTGACCAGTAGCTTTGGGCTGTAAAAGGCACTTTACTGATTCAGTTTGTTGCTTCCGTAACAATAGCTTAGCCTTTTAGGGAAATTAACCTTTAAGGTAAGGTATTGTTAGCAAGTTTTAGGTTAATTCTCCTGTAAAAGGCACTACTCATTCAGTTTGCCAACTCATCTCCACTTGTGCCACGATTACAATAGCTTAGCATTTAGCTAAATCTTATTTTAGCATTTACACTAGCTGAACAGCTGGAAATTGTGATGCTAATGATGCAGGCAGGTTGTAATGAGTAGTAACAGTAGCGAATGTTAGCAAATTCTAGATACATTTTGCTGTAAAACGCACAATACCGAATAGTCCTGACTATTTGGTTCTCGTATCGTTTTTAACTAAATGCTAAACTATCGTTATCGTAGCTACATAGAAAATTGCAGTTTAGCATTCAGTTAAAACACTGCTATAGTTGGTGGGTTGTTCAGAAAAAGTTACATAATCTTGCTTTAAGCTGCAGTGCACAATAATAAAAGTACACTGATATCAGCTGTCGTGTATGCCACACCAGTACATCCACAACAAGTAAAGTAGAAGACACACACTAATGTTGGTTTCTAATTCGACTATAAACTGATTTATCTCATCCATGTTCCCACCTCAGTTCTAATTTTATGAAACCAGAAAACCATACGCTCACTCGATCTTCACACACTTCAGCCAGTCCGACAAAAGATCAATCAAAAATATAAAGCTATAAATAAAGTAAAAGATGTTGTATGTTTTCTATTATCTTGTAGAAAATACTTTTGTAAGTATGTTGAAAGTATAAAGTATTTGCTGGATTCTGCTTCCTTTGACGACAGTGACAAAACAATAATGTACAGAGGAATTTGTGTTGACAAAATGTGGCTGTGCAATTTATGTACATTTGCAACTAGACCTATTAAAGTTTTATTTAGCTATTTTAAAAATCTAGTGGCCTCGTGTGTGTGTCTCAACCGTGTTGCATTGTGACGTTTTGTTTTTATGAAATGTAAATGAAGCTTAATTTGAGTTTGTGGAAGATGAATCACATGTTCATTAAATACTCAAGCAGGCCTAGATAGATGACAAGTAGCGACAGAGACCATATGCTCAGACTCAAGGTCCAAAGGCAGAGTGGAGGGTATGATGGAGGGATGTGACAGACTGGTTTGAGCAGTGCCTACTCCTCAGCGAGCCTGACCTACATAACGCCTGATTGTTATTCCCCACAGTGGGAAGGGAATTTTGGAGCAAAATGTCTCTCTCAAATAACTGTAGCTGTAAATTGAACATATTTGTTGTATAAAAATGCTCACGCTTTTTTTGCTAAATATAGCTCAGCCAGGAAAGATGCTGTATTTATCTTTATCATTATACAGTATGATGGAGTGGAGGAAGTGGACCTCATTAACAGCCTACTCCTCGTGTATTTTAAAAGACAGCTCTTGTGTTGTTAATTGCTCCCCGTGAGGCACACTTATTTCTTTAGCCAAGTTGAACCGACTCCCTGGAGCTCACAAAGACATGCATTTAGGCCATCAGGTTAATAAAACAAGGTGCTCTTCAATGCTCACACCCATGATTTAAAAGTATCAAGGCGACAAAAGAAAGCTGCATATTAAGCCAATTGTCGATGACAAGATGGTTGATGCCAAGTGCTGTCCTTTTTCAAAAAGTTTCACCCTGACACGCATCAACAGACTCTAATAAAGCTATCCTGCG
>CAFUXE010001008.1:550967-561512 GCA_903364295.1 Serranus cabrilla | reverse complement strand
GATTGTGGATCAAAATGAATTGTTGAGACAGAAATAAAATGGTGATGGAGAAAGTAAACTGGAGGGATGGAGCAGGAGAGGATGATATATAATGTGTGTGTTCAGATGTGCACTGTGCATGTGACTGTTTATGTGTTTGTGTGTTCCTGCTTTTACATTGTGTCGTGCAGATACAAACTGTGCGACTAAATATCTGCTTTTGTATCCAGCTGGAGCTGTTGTGTGTCTCAGTGGGTGATACAGATAGAAATGTGTGTCTTTCACACAGACTGGTCCTGAGGGAGGTTTGTCAGTTTCAGCAGCAACTGAATGAGGCTGATGTTGCTTTGCTGAGATGTTTGAGTTGTTTGGACGTGATGAGAACTGGGATCACTGCTGCTCTCTGTTCCTCTGTGAACCTGTCAGTGCTCACTTCTACTGGATATCCAGGCACCAATCATTAGAAATCATGAAATCCAGTGTCACTGCGGCTTGAAGCTGAGCTCATAACTGTTTTCATATGGTGAGGAAATAAAACACTACGAGAGAGAATCAGGATCCTTCCACTTCAGCAAGTTTTATTTTGAAAACTACATGTTTAGTCAGGAAGCCTGTTGGCTGTAGGCTAAATACAAACCTTTTATTGTGACCCAGCAGCAGCTGCAGCAGCATGTTTACTCCCTCTACACTCTGTGTTTATGGCTCTTTTTATTCCATTTCACTTATTTTGCTTTTCACCCTTCTTTCTTGTTTCTCTCTCAGCCTGTGTGGTCAACACACAGCGTCAGCTCCTGAAGAACAGTGATTATTTTCTGAGCACTTGAGTTCTTTGAGTAATCGTTTCAGTCAGTCATTATATTTCATCCCATTTTATCCCAGAAAAAGACTTCAGACTTTAGTTTTTCTTCCTGGCCTCAAACATTTTATCTCACTCACTGCTCCTCCTCCTCAAACTAATTACACAGACCCAGTCTCATTTTTCTTTTTGCCTTTAACCAATGTTTACCAATAAGAGACAATCTGAATGCAGCATAATGGACGTGACAAATGAGACTGACAGTGATGAAGGCTGGATCCATTTATCTATCACTGGAGAGAGAGGGAGAGAGAACGACAGATACAGAGAGGGCAAGGTGAAACAAAGAGACGGATGAGACGGGTCCACAAAGAAGAAGAAAAAGATAAAATCACACTCCTGTGCACGTCGTCCAGCACTGAAGTGTCTCTGACTTCTGCTCTCCACTCTCTGTCAAAGAGCTCTGGACCTGTAGATCTGAGAACAATGAGCGGCTGAAGTTAAGATACTGAACATGAACCACAGTGTACAGTACTGTATCATGTATCTCCATCCAAAAAGTAGCTTTAATTTATTAACTCATCATGCTTTTATCAGAACACTGAACACACTTTACTGTGACATTAATTGTCTCTTGGTTGTTCTGTTAACAGACATCAAACATCCTGCAGTAGAGTTTTGCTGTTAGTGTCTGCAGTGACATGCAGAGTGATGCACATCAGACACACAGAGACTCCTCCTACATACTTTAGACTCCTGTGGTGTTTGAGCCAAAATGATTTTGTCTGCTTGAAAAGGACTCCAGCGTGTTCAGTTGTTCTCTCTGCTGCTCTGTGCTGTGTGATTGATGGAGCAATTACTCCATGAAATGGTCCAACGTGACGTCCTCCCCCTGGTCTTTATGTCCGGCTCTTCAGTGGAACAGACCTGTATGATCATCGTTCTGCAGCTCCACACTGTTTCACTCATCAGACACACAATCCAACCACAACTCACACATCGTTGTGTGTGTCGAGGTTTTCTTTTCCTTTGATAGAAATCTTAGAGGCCAGTTTGATGATCATTTCTAATTTAGAATCAGCATTTCGTAGAGCTGAGAGGAAGCATGTAGCTCTCATGTGTAGATAATGAAGTTTGATTACTTTAATGGAAACGTTTTTTTTAAGTTTGTGATGGTTAATTTTGGAAAATTTGTGTTGTATTTTTCTGTGTTCACAGCAAGAATTGAGCAGTTTTAACATTTGCACATAAAGCACATAATCTTCTTGTCCATCTGAACAGTAATGTTACAGAGCGTGTTGAGACGGTGATAACTGCAGAAGCTCCTGTACGTTTAATTTAATATCACACTGTAGAGAGACATTTAATGTCTAAAGCTGAATGCAGTCAGAACGTGTGTGTGGTCAGTTTAAACATGTGAGGGCTTTCATGTCGTCACTTTTGTCTTCCTGCAGAGAACTTTAAATGAGCCACTGAATGCTTCATTTGTTTGAGGGATAAAGTGTTAATTAGAGGAGAAATGAAGTGTGGCAGAGAGATTAGAAGAATCTCCTCCTCCAGGTGTCACCACCTCCATTACACACAGCCAATAATCACCAAATGCCAAAGTATCTGCATTAATATTCATTTAAAACCCATTACAAATGTTTCTTTTTTCTCTCCCAGTGGGGATTTAAGATCTTGCTTTACTTTGATAAATTTCATATTTGGCACAGAGAAAGAAACACATGTTTCAAACATTCACAACATCATCATATAAACCACATAGTAAATCATCTCAGCCTGTTCGGTGTGTGAGATCAGTATCTGAATGTCCTGAATTCATATCTCTCAGTATTTACTCAAAGCTTAATAAATAATATAAGTAATGTAGAATCTCCCAGTGGGTAAGATCAGGACTCATCTATATTCCAGGACGTTCTGCTCTCTGTCATGTGGGATTCAGATATTTTTCAGTCCTGAACTTCATTAAACCTCTGAGATTTTCTCTTTTTCTGTGGAGACGACATGAAATCCATCCACTTTCATCGTTATCGCTGTATTTTAAAACATTATTCACATGTTCCTCTTTAAATGTCTGACAGTCAGATTCTGATTCTGAACCTTTTTACTCTTAAATGTCGCCCTTTAAGCTACAGAGAATGTTATCTATCAACACTGAGCCACATTAAATCCATTTCTCAGGTTTCTGTGGACGAGTGAAGTGTCATCAGATGTGACGAATGCAGTGTGACTCCTGCTGCAGGGTGTGAGGCGGATCACAGCCGATGAAACACTCTGTAGCTTTAAACAGAGGAGAGGCAGAGTTCAGCCACATGTCACAGAGCAGTGGAGGGAGACAGCAGCAGGACCACCACTGCAGGACAACATCTGCATTCAGGAAATACTGAAACATGTAGTCTGTCCACACTGTGGACTGTCATGTGAAGGAAATCATTGATAAGTTCAGAGAAACTACATTTTCTACTACATTAAACCAAACGGCAGGAAGAAAATAAGTGAATAGATGAAAGATGGCATACATAAAAGATGAGGAAGGTGTTGAAATGGATTTGACTAAAATCTTGACATCTGGAGACAAAGTGAATAAACATTGTTGTTGGACTTGATAAAGAGATTGTCAGAGGGCAGTGGTGGAGAGATTGGACGGAGAAAGAAAGATAAAGAAGAAATCTGAAGGCATAAAGAAACATTTTTAAAAAGACTGAAAGAAAAGATAAAATAAAGTAAGACAGGCATGCAGAGAGAAAACAACACAGTTAACCTCATTCTGCTTCTTCATTCTTGGTCTTCTTTTGCCACTTGAGGGCAACAACTGTTCATAAAATCTGACATTTCCTGTTAATTTCGGGGTTTCATGAACCTGATGGGATAAAAACTTGGTTGTCACAGTAATAAGTGGACCTTTTACTCTCATACAGACACAGTGCTGAGTGATTTGAATGACACTTCACATATATTCTGGTGTTGATGAGGACAAACACTGTTGTGTTCCTCTGGTGGTTTCTGTCAGGAAGATACATGAACAGGATCGTCCTCTACTGTGGCCCCGTTCTTTGTCCTTTACTCTCATGTAACTACTGTAGGACAACACATCTGGAACAACAACAGCAGCCTCCTCCACAGTCCAACACTCGGACTCAATGTGTCGCTGCACTCAGACATCACTTCAGTCATTTGATTTCATGGTTCTTCAGGTCTCAAGGTTACCGACACACAGAGAGTGTTTGTGTCCACTCAGCTTTATATGTGTGTCTGTGTGTCTCTCTGTTACTGTGTCTCACAGTGTGTGTGAGTGTCTGTGTCTGCAGGGACACAATTCTCTGTTGCTGCTGATGCAAAGTGGACACAAATATCCTCAGCTGCTGAATATTCAACTCAGAGAAGATTGATTTTAATTGACTTTTAAAGAGATGAATGATGCTGAGTCATGCTACTGTTGGATTCTTCAGAGTTGTAGAGAGGCGTCCTGCAAACCAGATTAATGAATGAGAAAAGTTTCACTGAGCCAACATCCATCATCAGACCTCTGTACTGGTGGAGTTTAACCAAATCATGACATAGTTTTTACTCTAATGACTGTTCTCTGTGTGAATGTTTCAGACTTTGGTAAAAGTTCAGTGTTTTCACACATGTGAGCTGAAATGAGATTTAAATGGGATTCAGATGTAACCAGCTGAGCTCTGCTCACACTTTGCAGGAGGAATCAAACGTGTCAGAGACAGAGAGATCTCACAGTGTGAAGACTTCACACCACAGGTACACCGTGACATCACAGGAAGACTTTCACTGACATTTTACAAAGTGTTGCTGAGAAACTTCTCCAGGTTGTTTTCTCTGAAATGTTCTAATCAGTGTTTTAAAGAACAACGACCTGGAGTTTCTTGTTTGTATTTAGTCACTACATGATGTTCTCTGTCTAATCTTCATTTAGTCTTTTTAACATAACAGAGTCAGAGCGATCAATCCAGAGAGATTAGATTTCTGATGAGTGATAATAACAGTCAGATCATTATATTTTTGCATATTTTAATATGTGTTCATGTATTCAGACATGACTTAATGCAGGATTCTTGCCTGAACCAGTGCATCACTTGTGTGTGTGCAGAGTGTTGCAGATGTCTTCACACCTGTCTGATCCTGTTAGATCACTGATCAACACTGTAGTCCAGCAGGTGCTGAGCTGATGAGCGTTCATAATGGACACACTGAACATTACACTCTGTGATAATAGAAATTAGATTGGCTTTTAGCTGCATTAAGGGAGCCTTCACACTGTTTGGTACCCTGGGGGGCGTCAGCAGTTTCAGCTGAATATAGCAGGTGAACTGTATCTGATGTAGACCAGGACCCTGCAGTCCTCAGTTTAATTGAAGGCCACATCTTCTCATGATGTGAAGTCAGTGTGTGTTTCTCTTGATAAAGCAGATGTGTGTCCCATCAGTGTCCAGTCTTTGGTCCTGTCCGTCTGTCCATGTTCTCCTACACTGTTTATATTTCTATTTACTTAATGCTGCCACAGATGTGAAATTATAATGTGAAAATTAGATGATTTTCTTTTCCTCGTCTTGATTAAAATGAAGCATCATTTAGTCATGTTTTCTGAACTGTGTGCACAGATGGGACACAATAATTAGTGTAGTTCATTTAATGACTGCTTCTCCGCTTTGATATGATAGACTTCTGATTTTTTGCAATGACAAACATTTGTTACATTAATACCAGTGTAAGAGTGGCAGAGGCAGTGAGCTACAACAATTTTGACATTTATTTGCATTATTTAACTTTTTAAACTATATTTAATAAAACCAAATGAACGTTCTGATAACAACCTGCTGGACCTACTAGAAGGTGGAATAGAGTCCTACGAGCTCAGACTTATGGGATGACAGAACTATTTCACTCCCAATCTCACTTCACTTTAACTTAGAAATGATTTAAGAAAATGTCATTGTGGTAAAAGCTCAACAGGTTCAGCCTGCAGTTACATGTCAAACCTTTGAAGCTTTGTGTCCTGAGTCCCAGAGGCAGCGCTGTTTGTCTTTTCATACATCATGTTTGAAGGGGACTGGACTTTGTAGTCAGAGGATTTCTGCTTTGAAATGAGCTGCCTGAGGGAATCAGGCTGGCTTTAGTTCAATCCTTTTCAAATATATATTTCTTTTGTTATGTTCCTTTTATTATTTTATGGTTCCTTCCATTCAGTTTTATTTATTCAGTTGTTTAAACTTTTATTGACTTTTTATTGTCCTCTGTCATGTTGTTTGCCTTTTTGTTTTTCCTGTGCTGCATATTTTATTGGCAGCTTCAGACTCTTATCTCTCTAATCCTCTTTGTAACGTTGGTGCCCAGAAAACACAAGGACACTGACGGACACTTTTAAAGAGGAGTGTTTGATTCACAGACATCAGTCGCTCACTTGCTCTGAGGAATGCTGTTCACTCCCTGCTCACACTTAAGGTTACTTTATACTAAACAACATAAAACTGCCTCATCTGACTAGTGAAAGTTTTACTCTTTTGAATCATTTTGAGTTTCCTTGCTGTGGACTGTGGTCAGTTTGACCTGTTGTGTGAATTTTAAGCCCTTTATGACTTCTCTTTAGTGATTTCCTGCTCTGTGTGAGACGCTGTGATGTAGAGATTCTTCTGAAAAACTGAATCCCTCAAAGGGAAAATAAATGAATTCATATGAATCCCTCTCACAGTTTATCAGCTGTTGTGGTTTTTAACACCAGCAGCTCTTTGGAATAATACAACACATCATCCTGCCTCTGGGAAATGTGTACAATCAAAGGGCGATGAGGGCAAACAGAGCTTGTTAATGAGATGGAGAGTAATCTGTTGTAACAGTGTTTGCAGTCTGAGACATGTTCAAACTACAAATGATTGTTCTCTGTATTGAGCTGCTCACATTTAATGCTGACTCTGGATGTTACAGTGACAATGACACAAATCTCTGTCAGTACTGTAACACAGCTGCTTGGACAATAAGGTGAAGCTGGAGGTTTGTTCACAGCATGTGTGACTGACTGAACACTCACACTGCTTCACTGCTGCACTCTGTCCTGTCAGCAGCGTCAGCAGTGAGGAATAAATTTTCCTTTCAGGTCGACAGCATCACTGAGAAAAGTTTGAATGAACTGATTGAAGACGGGTTCATTCTGCTCGCACTGAATTATAAAATAGTGCTTTCTGATATTCACAGTATTTAGTATCTTTATAGTGGTCTGTGTGGGTGAACAGCTGCTGTAATAATATTTTGATGATTCAGTCTTTTCAATAAATGCTGACTGATATATACAGTATATGTATACATATATATATGAATTGATGTATTTTTGTAAGATCTGTCCCCCTCATATTTCTCGTTGCACGTCACAAAGTTGACAGTTAAATCAGTGTTCTGGTCTATGGTGCTGATTCATATAGAGAAGAAGTGTGTTTACTGTCCTCAGACCAGCGTGAAGCTCAGTGATCAGTGTGACTCTCTCTGTTTATATCAATGTAACTGTTGCTGTTCTTCACAATAATCCTGAAAGAACATGGAGCTCCATCTCAATACTAAAGTGGTAAACACGTTTCTAAAAGATACAATATATATTTTTATTTTTTAACTCAAAATCAATTCCCATCAAAGTGAGTGTTGCTCCTCAGCTTCATATCTTAAATATTCACATCATGGCCACGACCATTAACTATCTCTGTAACACATTGCCAACATAAAAAGGATTTAAACAAGTCTTAAAGGAAGATGCCACATGGTCTCATTATCATTATTTTTTTCAAATTTATTTTAATGAAAACGAAGCCAACAGTCACATTTACAAACAGAAATACACAGAAGTTAGTTAACATTTCATCATTTAAAACTTTGAAGAATACACAATGGAAAACTTTACAATATTCATGAGTTGAAAAAATAAAAAATATCCCGGTTTATCGGTCCCAAGAATCCAGATGTTGAGTATGTTTGTTAACAGCCGAATAGACTTTTGGAGCAGATAAAGTGATGAGAAGCGCTACACCCGACGTTACACCAACCATCTGAAATGTGAATAAAGATAATTATTTTTTTTTATTTTTTTTACATAAAATCAATTTTAAAGTTTAAAAAAAGAAAAGGTAAATTGCCCAAACACTATAATAATCACATATTTGCATTTTTCACATAAAAGTAAGTTAAAAAAGTATTTAAACCAAAGAAAAAAATGAGAAAATCTGACATCGCCTTGTACCCTGAAGTACCAGGCAACATCACTGTTATCAAGGCATTGTTCCTTGTCCAGACATATAAATACTGCTATCATCTCTGAGACCAAGATTTACACAAGTTAATCCTATTGTTAATGTAGCGAGCCAGCCTAAAGAAATCACATGGACTTACTGCTGGTGCTCAAGTGGATGCAGGGGTAGCTGCTGGAGCTGGACTGGCCGTACCAGTTGGTGTAATAGAAACCCTCACGGTCAATCCACATCCACTGGTCCTAAGAGACAAAGAGCATGACTGTAAGAAAGTGAAGTCTGGATCCCCTTTGGACCAGGTCCTGGGCTTGACCTCGACTGGCTAAGTGGTAATTCTTCCAAAATCCAGACCTGCAGCTTGAAGCCTCCCAGCCATGCGGTGCTCCGACGGGCGGTCTGTGTTATCTGCTGCAGGAAGCTGTACTCTCTGGGGTTGGTGACGGAGGTCAGATGGGCACCCAGACCGTTACAGTACTCCTGTCAGACAGAGGAGGATCATAGGGGTCTTTGTGGTGAGCTAAATAGTTGAGTCATTCAATTTCTTCTTTTCCCTTCTATAAACTATCATGAGCTACCATCACTATAAAGATTCTCCATAAGTTAAGTTAAGTTAAGTTTAAATCTCTATTTGCATAAATAATTTCTTTTTCAATAGCCTAACTGCACAAGTATTTGAGATGACAGGAACAGCTAATATTTTCTAAGCAGCTCACAAACAGAACATGTAGGTGTTACAGTAGCAGTACCTCAGCTCTGTGCCATGTCAACGGGATGTGGCTGAACATGAAGCAGCGTGATTCATATCTGTACCAGCCATTTGGACAGGAGGCAAAACGAGCTACAGACAGAAGAGAGAGAACATTGCCTTCAACAGACCAGTTTCACTGACTGAAACACACTGATAACAATTAACTCATTTCTCAACCGTAGGGAAAGCAGGGCATGGCCCAAGCTCTGTTCAGTAGGGGGCTGACCCGATCCGACCGGGGGATATTGTTGGATGTTGGAAAGAGCACTTTGAGGATCCAGCCAACACATCCTCTGTGGAACGGGCAGAATCTGAAGACACGTGGGAAGACTATATCCCTGGCAGAAGTCATCGAGGTAGTTGTGTAGTAGTGAAGGCTCTGGACACTATTGGGCTGTCATGGCTGACATACCTCTTCTGCAGAAATGAGCTTCCTCCATAGGGTGGCTGGGCTCAGCCTTAGAGATAGGGTAAGGAGCTCGGACATCCGGAGGGAGCTCGAAGTAGAAACGTGTCCCTAGTGTCAAAACGAGGGAGCATCAGTACACAGTGGAGGGATCATATCTCTCGTCTGGCCTGGGAACGCCTCGAGGTCCCCAAGGAGGAGCTGGACATTGCGGCTGGGTAGAGGGACGCATGGAATGCCTTGGATGGATGGATGGATGGATGGATGGATGGATGGATGGAATTGTAACCAAAATAGATAGACGAGTGTATAAATCTGTCACATAAGTCAGTATGTGATCCTCTCTCTGCGTGCTGTTGGATCATGATGCATCAGGATGTCTACATTAAAGACCTAAATTGAACTCCACGCTCTTGACCTCTCTCCTCCTCAGAAACGCATTCCATCAGTCAGAAAGGAACAAAAAGATTTTCAGATGTCCAATATTATTGAACTTTTTTCATCAGTACAGCAACTTGTGCAACAGTTAAGGAGTCGTTGAGAAGTAACTGATAACTCAAATATTTATTTTACTGTTTATTGACAATGAACAGCTGCACAAAATATTGTTATGAGTTATGTTTGTTTTTCTGATTACCGTTTCTGGGAACAGGAACAGAATCTTCTGGTACGAATTCTTCTTTCATCATCATCTCGTCCTCCATTTCTGAAACATCAACAGCTTCATTAATCATTTTTCAGTTGAGAGTATTTAACATTAGGGGATGTCACAGTACAGATCATATTAATACGTGTATCTCAGGGAGTAAAACTGTTTTTGGTCGTCACCATGTACATTTTTGGCCATTGTCATTTGAATTGGTCCCGCCAGAAGTGACTATATTTGGTTGAAACTAAGTTACCAGGGAACACTGATGACCTAGCTTGGTTACCAGGGCAACCAAAAACAAATAGCATACCATGATTTATTGTCTCTTTTACTCTGGGACATATTTTTAAAAAATGCACATCATGTTGTAATGAAGACTTGAAACTAGCAAGTGAGACCATAAAGTCATTAACAGTGTTTACTGACGTAATAAATCACATGATGATTGGGGTCATTTTCTCATAGAGTTCAATACAATCTGACCCAGATTTTTCCTTTCAAAGCACAAAAAGGTGCATGAGTCAGAAAAACCCAAAACAAGTGAACTTGACTTCTGAGCAAACTGCTGTAAATTCCTGTTTATTAAAGCTGAGACCTTCAGTACTGACCTGGAGCCTTTTCTTTGTCTTCAGCGGGAGCTGCAGAAAAAACACATCACTGTCAATAACATTAGAGCCTGGGATACTCTTTGTATGTGTGTGTGTGTGTGTGTGTGTGTGTGTG
>CAFUXE010001008.1:519308-530432 GCA_903364295.1 Serranus cabrilla | reverse complement strand
TGTATCTCCAAACATCAGTTATTGGCCTCCTTGAATACAAATAATCGATATCGTATCGGTCTATCTCTAGTGCTGATGTTCCGACCTTTTCCAGCTTCTTCTTCCAGCCTCCTAATATATGTTGTTCTGCTGAGCTGGAACCCATTTGTGTTATTTGAGTCTGCAGTGCTCCATTTATTGTTCATTGTTAACAGAAGACAAAGATAACACAGAGGACTGCAGACAGAGACCTCATTTCAGAGAAAGAGGACACTCATCCCCTCATCTTCCTCTTTGTTCATGTTTACAGTGTAACACATGATGCAGAGAATACTTGATCCTCATTAGATTATTGATTGATTGCCTGATTAAAACTGTACATCATACACTTCAAACACGTCAGTTTTTGATGATGGCAGTTGACAGAATGAAAACAAATATAAAAGTTCCACATGAAAAACAGAGTTTGAAGGTTGATGTTGATCAGGAGAGAAGATTTGATCTGACAGGAGATGTGGAAGTGAACGAGCTAACAAGTCTGCAGAGACTCAACAAGAGAATCCTCAGGAGAACAGCTGAGCTCTCTGCTTTCTGTTCAGTCAGCTCAGGAAACCCACACATTTCACCAAGGATCACATGCACACACACACACACACACACACACTGAACACACCAGAGAAATTCAGTACATCAGATTAAATCCACTGTGAAGATGTTTCCTGTATTGTATGAAGACACAGAACTTCTAAACTCATCTGTAAACATCTGTACAACAACTTTTCATTGGACATATTTTATTTTTTTATTCATTGATTTATGTGTTGAGCGTATAAGTACTGGCTACCTATGATACTTCTGTCAGCAATGAGATCCAGTTCCCTCTGTGGAATAAAGACCCAGTGACAGAGACCAGCACACTTTGAACTGGATCTGAAGCAGGAAGTGATGCTCTGCTCTCTGTCAGAGGCAAACTGTTATCAACCCAAAGTCTTCAGGGAGACTTTCTCACATTTACATGCCAGCTGAGAGCTGCAGTGTTGCAGCAGAGAGCTCCACTCTAATCAGAACAAAACAGTCATAAATCAACGCTCTCTGCAGAGTCTCAGGTAATCAGCTGGGGGTCTGCTGTGATGGAAACCACTGGGATGGAGTCACTAGAAATAGACAGAGGAGCTCTTTATTCAGGACAGAGACCAACAGCAGAGGAAACTAGAGCTCCAACAGTCATTAGCACCACAGAGGATCTGCAACTTTACTGTAAATGATCCACTTCTGGAGGTCACAGCTCTGAGTGGAGAGAGTGCTGTGTAATGTGCTGTCATATTTACAAGTTAGATCAATACACATCTGTTCTGAGCTGTATCCTGATACTGGGTGGATGGAGAGTCAAACAATAACCTCACAGACTCTTTACATCTGACAGGAACTGGAGAGAGTAAGTGTCAGTAAAATCCTGGTTTACAGTAAAAATGTTGTAATATCATACTCACTGGTCTCAGTTTAATGATGGAGTTTAAAGAGGAACTAAAAATCTGAAAATCTTCTCTCTGCTGACCTCCAGTGGCTTCACTTCTCACCGTGCTGCAGTGAAGTGCAGGTGGACTCCAGGACCCGGTGACATCACAGCTGGGTGAGCTTTGAACTCAGTGTTCAGTATGATAAGACATGAGTGGACTGCACTCTGTAAAATGAATCAGTGTTTCTCTCTAATGAGGGGATGTGATGAGGAGGATGAGTTTTCAGCTACAGTGGTGACGTCTCTGACTGCGCAACTGTAGAAGCTGACAAACTGTCTGAAATTACAGACTGAAATAAACTGGACGTTTGCCTCGTTTCTGCATCATGTGATGTTAGTGTCTCTTTACAACATTGGCTCAGATTTAGCAGAGATATAAATGACACTCAGTAATGTTAAATCATTGTGCCACCTGTGGAAATGTGTGAAGCTTTGCATATTTATGCAGTTTGTTGCATCCGGCCATCATTAAGTTGCATATGATTCACACAGTGGACTGTGAGACGCTCTGTGCTGACAGCGTGTTAACTGATGAGGCTCACACTGAAGATTGACATGATGCTCACTCCACTGTGAAGAAGCTGAAAATGTAAATGTATGCATGTGTAGAAATCATTTACATTTATTCCACCTGACTGATGTCTTTGACTTCATCATGATACCAAACTGGACTTTTCTCTGAAAATCAACAGTCTCACTTCTCTGATGTGACAACAAACTATATTTTTCATCACATTGTTTGATGGGATTCAATCTAACCTTTGCTTTGTTTTTGTTGCTGCTGGCGTGTTTTAATGAAAACAGTATTTTTCTCCTCTGAGCCTAAAATACAAATGAGCAGTGTGGCAGAAACAGGTGGGGAATGTAAATAAAGCCTCCAAACACAGTCCACCTGTGTCATGAGGTCTCGTGGGTGGAAGCCAAACGCAGATGGAAACTAAAAGGAAACAAAGCTGAAAACACAAATGAACAAAATACAAATATAATAGAAAATGTAGCTCCTCTGTGTTATTATTAAAGCATCAGTTTAATATCTCCCTGAGTGACTGTGCAGCCATTTACTTAACAGAACAGTGAAAAAACGAAACGTATCATTACTGCTGCTGCTAACTGCTGTTTACTGAGCACGGCTGCTGCTGTGATGGAGAGTTGAAACACACCCATATGTTATATGATTTAACCCTGATTAATGAAGCATTATCTCCTGAATGAAACACCATAACTCACTCACACCATATTGTTGTGTACAAATAACACTGAACAACGGTTTACTCATATGAGCAGGTGAAGGAAAATCAGCTTATTAGAAGATATGGTTATTTAGTGTAACTGTACATATAATCATTTAACTGAAGGGAGAGGAGCTGTTCAAGGCAACATTCCTCTGTTAAGTTTCAGGTCATAAAGTTACTGTGTTACATTGTAAATCTTCTGTGAGCTGGCTAGAACTAGATAAGGGTGCACAGCTATTCCAGAATCAACACACATCTGTATAAACACCATGAATTTGGAAATGGAAGTTTGACATTAGGTGACAAGCTCTTGGCTGCTTTGTCATCCCAAATTGCCCACATGTGATAAGTCCAACCTATTTGGGGGGTTTGGCCTAAACCCAGAAGAAAAGGAATTGTTCTTCACTCTGTATTGTGCTCTGGCATGGGCACTGCAGAGTTCAGCGCTGCTCATTATATTTGGCTGTTATTATTCCATAAATGGTAAACTTATTTCAATTGTTTTGAGTTTTCTGTAAAAACCAAGTATAGAGTTAAGATCTGGGCAGAGCAGGAAGGCTTAAGGGCCCGAGCTCTAACACAGGCTGATGTTATCTTTGTATCAGGTCATGTCAGTGTGACCTGCTGAGGTTTGGAGACGTCTCATATATCTACAGCACAGATGTCTGCTTTAATATCAACATGTGAGGCTTTGTATGAATGAGATATTTGGTGAGCATCTGTACTTAGTGGAAGTAAGATTGTTCAAAAACATTAAAAACACACAAACAACAATGTGTATATTGTGCAGATGTTTCACTGCAGCTGGAGTTACATTTAAAAACTAAAGAAGCTTCTGTGGCTTTGTGAGAACTCAGTGTAATAAATCTACTGTCAGGAGACCAACTCGACTCTCTCCATTCTCTTTCCTGTTCAGTCAAAAACTTTCTGTCTGATGGAAAAGTTCAAAAATAAAGTTAGTGTCAGAGAATATTACAGGTTTCTGATGAATAAGTAAAGAAAGGTTTCTTTAGGCTATTTGTAATGCTTTCAGTGAGACATGTATTTCCATACCAGCTGGTGGAAATATTAGTGAGTAGTGACAATAATAATAACATAGTGACAAATTGTGCCCTGAAAAAATATTGTACTCCCTACTTCCGTCCCCCTCTTCTTCTTCTGTGTTTCCTGTCCAGCAGTGAACATGCTGAGAGGCAGAAAGAGTGAGAGCCTCCATGTGAAACATCATGGTTGTGGTTCTGAATGAAATGTGTTGGATTTGTTCAGATGAGTCCTGCTGTCAGTGCTGAGGCAAGAAATGCTGCTTTAGTGCAAAATCTCTCTCTCTCTCTCTCACTCTCACTCTGTGTGTATGTGTGTGGAGTGTCGGCAGGGGGCGCTACTGTCCGTGTGTGAGCAGCACACTTGGCAGTGACAGAGTCTCCAGCTCTGGTGTTCAAACTGGGATTTGTTCCTCCGCTCGGCTTCATTCGCAGCGCTTTCTCTTCTGGAAATTACCCGCTGGAGACGGAGCTTCGTCGGGAAGAGCGCGGAGCTTTTGCACCTGATTAAAGGACACCATGCATTACTTCTGGATAAACACCGTGTGGATCCCCGGCGTCGCTTTCCTCTTTGGATTTCAAGGCAAGGGATCGTTTAATTCTTTTCATTTCATGTCCTGACGTTTTCCACTAGGAAACACCGGAGTTGAGAGGGAAATGACAGCTACCGTGGATGTTTATTGTGCGTCTGACTCGAGCTCTGAAGGTATGTGAAGTGACTTCCCTTCCTGAAAACAGCTGCCATGACAGAGAGAGCTGCTCGTGTGTTTGCTCTGAATAAAGTTAGTGTTCATGTACAGTAGCAGTGTGTGACACAGCCTCAGAGGCTGATGGTCCAGCTGACAGCTTCAGGAGAGAGTCTCCTCTCAGCACAGTAGGAGAGGAGTGCACACACATGACTGTCACCATCACATACAGCGTGTGTGTGTGTGCACTTCAGTGGCACATGGTATTGGACAAAAGCCAGTTAGAATAAGTGTCTTTCTATGTAAATCATCTCGTTTCTCTTTGACTAATGATGTGTGTATCACAGGTTGGATCAGTCAGTCTTGACCTGTTGGATTCTCTTTGGCTCTGTTAGTGAGGAGTGTGTGTGAGGTGATGAGAGACATAGTGTGTGATACACGTGGATGAAGGAGAAGGAAGAAACAGAAGTAAAAGCTTTAGAGAGCAGGAGAGATGATGGCAGCAGGATGGAGAGAAGAGGAGGAAGATGTGGGAGAAGAAGGAATGAGTTACTTCTGTAATGAAATGTCAGCAGTAAGTGATGATGCTTCCAGACTGTAAGAACAGCAGCTCTAACAGGAAGTGTGGATGTTTGGTGATGAAGCAACACAGTGATCCATCAGCTGCTCACTTTGACTTCACGAGGAAATCAGTTTGAAGTGAGCAAACACTTTTAGGTGTTCAGTGCTGGATCATTTGGTTGATGGGAGTTTTTGTTTGTGTGGTCATAAAAGTTGTTGTATATGTTTGTTTTGACATTGTCAATGAGTAGTGCAGTAACACAGGAAGATACCAATCAGTCCTCTTGTTAGCATCAAATGGTGGCGGGCTGTGATGCCGATCTCACTGCAGAGCTTCTTTAAACTGCTCGTCTGCTCAGACTTCCATTGATTTGGATGTTGACCCTGTTTGCTGCTGGCTTTTCAAAGTGCATCCAGTGATCAGGAGAGAGAGACAGATGATAACATGATGGACACATTGAGCATTAATATACTCTGGCAGGCAGTGACTGACTTACAGACAGTAGGAAAAGCAGCTTTGTGATTTGTTTCTTCTTCTTCTTAAAGTCGATAATCAGCCCAGTTTGTTGTTTCAGAGCGAGCTCTTATCTTCTGCTCAGTATCAGTTTGAATCACACAGGTAGATCACCTGCTCTGTCTCCCTCTAACAAGTGAATTATAATGTATTTTCACCGCTCACTTTCACTGCTCACCTTAGCTAACCCTAACCCCAAGCACCTATTGCCAGCCAACACCCCAGATATCCCCACCTGTAGCCCAGCCAGTGAGGCTGGCAGTGAAAACAGTGTTAACATGGCTGCTCATTCACTCTTGATTCTATCCCGTGCTGCCATCACCAGGACAGGCACTCCACTTAAGGACAGCAAAAAGGAAGTTCACAAGCTCAAAAAACACAAACAGTCTTCTCCCACTGGTAGCCAGGATGCAAAGAAGGAGTCAAAACAGTCTCCTAGCAAAAAGGCAGATCAGGAAATTAAGAAACTTGTAGACTGCTTTCCCCATGACTTGGATGTGGTTAAGTTCTTGTCTTCACTTCACTCTGATGGATGAAACCAGGACACACCTGCTTAGGTTACGGCCCAAGAATAGAAGAAGCCATGTGCTAAACCAATGCCTATTGTTCCAATAAGTAACCTTGCTGGAAACATTAGAAGCTGTAATGTCTCCTTCTGCCAATAAGGGATTTTGATTCGGCTGATTAGTTTCTATGTGGGTGATCTGCGTAAAATCCTGTTAGATGCAGCACTGGGGGAAACCATGGGATTTTTTTCAATCCTCATGCTCATTTCTGTTTAAATTATAATTTTTTTTGCACTACTTTGTCGCTTTTCACTGCTAGGTTAGGGTTTTCATTCATTTTCTCCACTTAGTTGAAGAAATACATAAAAAATAAAATTAAGATGATACTGCAGGGGAATTTTATTTTAGTGAAATAGATTAAGAACTCATTCATCACTCCCTCATGTTGCTGCCAGACTTCGTCTTCTATTTTAATTTAAGGTGGAGATGAAACTTTCCAAGGTTTTAATGAGTTTTAATCATGTTTTGGAACAGATCACTTTTTTTTAAATGAAGAAATAAAATGGATGGCCTTTCTGCTACTTTGTTGTAATTCATGCAATTTAACTTTACATGAGATAGTTTCTCTAAGTTAACTAGAAATAGTCTCAGTTTCTGATTGCCATTGTGTTTTATTTGGTTGATTCAGGGAAGAGAAAAGCTTAAGAGTCTGTCTCTGTTGGTGTTTTTTAGATAAACAGTGACTGATAAGATTCAGGGTGCTCTGTTGTCTTCTCTTTCATTGTCAGAAACTATTTTCTATCTGCAAAAGAGCTCCTTTATCACTGATCCCCTTTTTTTCTCAATAATGGAATATTTTGGCATTAAAAATGAAAAGTTATTTGGGTTTTTGTTGATCAAGACTGGTATCCTATCAGATATACCATGGGATAAATACTATGTGTCCTTTATTATTAGACTAAATTAATTTCCCTTCAGGATAAATAAAGTAATGTTGATTTGATTATTATTATGATACAATGATTCAGTGTGTTTTCATCTTTGGTGAGCCAAAGGTGTTTTTGCTAACTAACCTCAGGTTATGTTGTTGTAGCTTACCATATTAAGTGAAAGTTTAAACACTATGGCGCATTCAATGAATCTTTTCACTTTACATGACATCAGACTAAAACCAGAAGCTGTGATTGCTGTCAGGTGCTTCTGTCAAGCTCCTACTGCATGTAGTCGACTCCTTAGTCACGGATGTTAAACATCTCGCAGAGTTTAAGATTCATGTTCTGCTGTTTGTGCAACTGTGCTGCCATGTAGCACAAAGGAACAGTAACAACACAAAATTAGTTGTGAGTATTATCAAATTATTGAATCTGTTAAATTGAGAATTATGATCAGAAAGAGGAAGTGCTCTTTAGAAGACTTGACATCATCAGAGTGTCTCTGTCAATAAAAAGCACATAGTTGTGATAGCTTTATGTAACACTGAGCTAATAACTGACTGGATGTTTGTTTCTGTATTTAAGAGTCAATAGAAATCAGAGGTGAGACTGTATTACAGGATTACAGGATTAAAGCTTTTTGCTTGGTTTAAGTGTTCACCCATTAAATACATCCACACATCCGATTTCTATTAATCCTTCATTCAAACAGGTAATCCTGTTGAAGAAAACACCTCTGATACTGAGTCCTGCTGCTGGATTCACATTTCACTTACAGTGAACATTGTGTCATCGTGTTTTGGCTCATCAGAGGATGAACATGTTTACAAAGAGACCTCAGGACAGAAGACAACAGTATGTTTCCAGTCTGTTGATCTGTTATTGGATATGTGGAGCCATAATAACTGGAGGTGTGTTCATTTAATGACGTCCAGCAGCTGATGAAGGAGCTGTGAGAGGAATCCACATCAATTAGTCTCAGGATTGCATTGTAGCATTTCCATGTTTTCTTGCAAACATGCTGGATGTGATTTAGTTTGGAGTTACCTGTTAGATTTGTTGGACAGACGGAGATTTCTCCACAGCTCAGTCTGGATCTCCAGGACCAGAGTGAGTCCAGAGTCAGAGGACCTCATCTGGATCAGACACAGTCATGTTTTACAGCAGTCTGTGAAAAACAGAGTCGGCTTTCAATCATTAAATCAACAGAATTACCAGAGAAGCTGACGGTTTGCTTTGTGGATGGAGAGGATGAAGGAAAACAGTGTTTGGGACTGAACATGCATTCAGACCTGATGCTGTAATGTTTGTAGTGACTTTGTGTTTCTGATGTTAAGTCATTATCTGAAGGCGAAAGCGTCATGTTCCAACACATGAAATGAAAGTCTCAACAGACTGCTGAAGGTGTTTGTTCTTTCCTGCAGTCAAACATAAACTGGAGCTCCCAGTGGGATCTCTGCTCAGGAAATCAAAGGAGAAAGTAATTTCATACTAAAGAGGAAAGCAGGAAGTGTGTTGGAGTCGTCTGCAGAATCATCCAGACTGAACTTCTCCACAACATCTGTCCTGTTTCACTGACAGGATGTGGAAATGAATGTGTTGGGACACATGTCCACACATCGTCCTCCAGTATTAACGTCATAAATACAGACTGAGGAGACGAAGGGTTGTGTGTTTACAGTTGGATCTCAGTGGTTCTCTGACTGAAGGCAGTGGATAAAGAGAGCTTTGTTACAATCTGTGTGTGGGAGTCAAAGTGTGTGTGGAGGCATGTGCTCCATGTTTTTCATTTGTTAAACTTTGAGTTTGTCTGTGTGTGTGAACAGGTACTCTGTGTGTGTTTTCTCGTGGGATATAAATGTGTATCCGTGTCTTACAGTTAATTATTTGTGCCTGGAAAAATCTTCAATGAAAGCATGTTGTCGTCTTGATGGCAGCCAGCGAGCTGAAGTTGAGACCACTGCAGACAAACACAGACGGCTCTAATGATCACTGAGCAGCTGATTAAACTGCAGTGTTGCTGCTTCTCACCTTCAAACAATGAAAAAAGTTGATTCACTTCCAGATGAACGCTGCTACGACTCAAATAAACTCATCATATAGTATCAACAGTCAGTGTTTCTTTCTCTCTGTCACTGTGTAATGTCATGTCTTGACTCAATGTGCTCTTTATGTGACGCGGTGAGCTCAGCTTTGTATTGTGTCAGTGGAGGTGAACTGAACCTCCTGCAGTCTGTCCGTCCTGCTGGACTTTCACTGTGTTCATGTCCTCTGCTGCTCTCAGACTGAACTCTGCTAGATAAACTCCTGCAGGGTCAGATCAGCTGTCTGTGTTACACTCTGCCAGTGTGTGTGTGTGTGTGTGTGTGTGTGTGGGTGGTCCAGTCAGATATACAGTTGTTGTATCTGTATCTTACATACGTAGCTGCTGCATCTGTTCTTGAACATAACAGAACAGCGATGTTGTCCCTGTAATGCATGGTATATTTAGCAAAACGAATCAGCTGTGAGCTATTAGCTGCAGCATATAGTGGAAAAAGGCAAAGTAATAAACTTCACACTGTATTATATCAGTGAATGTGTCTTTTAGGGTACAGTACTCACATAGATCTCCATAACAGAGTCCCAGCATCAAAAGTAAAAGCTGACAGACTGACAGGAAGTGAGCTGCAGACAGTTGATGTCAGGCGGCCACTTAGATTTGTTATAAGTTCTCCAGATTGTGACAAGGGCTTACAGATAAAGAGTCGAAAAACTGTAAACAAAAATGGTGGAGTGGGGCAAGGTCTTTGAGTTTCTCGTCAGAGGAGTTTGTCTGTGTAAGAAACCAATTTAAAGTATTTCTGTGTAATCTCATGCCAGGCTAAATTATTTGTAAAGCACAGTTAATTTGCATGCACTACCTTGTGCCTGTGCAAAGCAAGACTAACATTCATCTTGTGGTGTGGCAAAGCCAAATACTGATTACCTGCACATATTTGGCAATAATCATACTTAATACAATTAAAACCAGACCATCAATTACAGATTATGCCCAGTACATTACTAGTCCATAAATGTGAATGAGTTGGTTCCTTGTTGAGTGCAGTCTATTGCTGGGTGTGGTTGCAGACTGGTCATTGCTGTCTTCCAGCGTAAGTTGTCTGGGTAAATGCAGTCTGTTTGCTCGTGTTGCTTTTTGAAGCAGTGGAGCAACCTTCCATCGGGGTCTCTGGCCTGACTGCTGTTCTAGTTACCTTTATGTTCATTTTTTAACTAATCAAAATCTTGATGCCCAGAGCAGTCTGGGGAGAGAGTAGGCTTGGTGGCTTCAGACCCTCTTATCTCTGGAGAGTGAGCTCTGCAGCAGGCTCCAAGCTTGTCCTCTGGGACCTGTGTGTCCCAAGCCAGATACAGAAGAAAGAAAGCCCTCTCCTCTGAGTTGCATGGTCTGTTGCTGGAAGAGAGTAAGGGAAAGGGAGTTTGAGGGTTATAAGCAGGAGACCCTGTGTGGTCTCAGAGGTCTTTCTGATTAATGAGGTTATAACAAATCTGTTTGGGCAATTAAAAGGAACTTGATCCTTTGGCAGAGTTTGGTGACTGTGTCCTCTGTTTGAAAACTCCATCCGTGGCATACCTGTCGTCCCAACACTGTATTCAAACTCCTAGAATCAGAAGCACAATTAGAATCAGAATACGAATCTGCTGTGTTAAAAAATAACAAGTACATTCTGTTTCCATCAGCTCCAGCCTGTGATTCATGTGGTTTGTTTCAGACTGTGAAGCTCTGATTTTCAACATGTTTCCATCAGACTGCAGCAGCAGCTCAGCCTCATGTGATGCTGTCTGTCCCCACAGAGGGAGTGGAGGACAGTATCTTTGTCTCAGAGTCAGCAGGGCTGGTTGTCTTCTGGAGCTGTTGGTTGGAGGGTTTAACATCCCACATATTGTTGAACCAGAGGTGTGAAATAACAGAGGTTTAATGAGGGACAGAGTTAGACAGCAGACAGACACTCTGTTGTCTCATCTCTCATGTCCTTCAACAAATCAGCAGCTGAAAGAGAAAAGAGGAGCCTGAAGGCATCAACAAGCCACAGGGAGGATTCTCTGAAAACCAGGAAATGACCTCTTCCTCATCCACCTGTGGAGCTGTCTAGTGTAGCCCTGCTACAGGATGGT
>CAFUXE010001008.1:484463-498629 GCA_903364295.1 Serranus cabrilla | reverse complement strand
TTATTAATATCAATATTGCAGAATCTCCCACTCTGTGAGATCATGTCTCATCTATATGCCAGGTCTTTCTGCTCTCAGCCATGCAGGACTAAGCTGTTTCTCTCTGCTGAACCTCATTCAACCTCTGACATTTAGCCATTTTCTCTGGAGATGAGATCTCCAATAAAAAGCCACAAAATCCAACTGTTATCACAATTTATAAAATATTTCATTCACATTTATCATTTCAACATTTCAAGGCTTATATCCCAGGTTTTGAAGTTTCCTTTTTTCTTTTTTTTGGGTGGGGGGATGAACCCAAAGCAGTTTCCCTGGAAGCATGCTCAGGGCCGGTTCAATCTGAAATGTATTTTAGACGTGCGTCTGACATGAATGTCTCCATGACTTCAATGCAAGAAATATGAGGAATGCAGTGGGAGGAGATGCCTTAGTTAATATTCATGTTGCCCAGGGGAAACATATTGTGAATATTATGATTAGAGAATGTCATCTTTAAGAACTAAGCATGTGCGTAACAACTAGAAGAAAAAAAAATACAGAACGCTCACACGCACAAAAAACAAACATCTGTCTTAGGACCAAAATGAAATACTCTAGTCCACAGCTTTGATACACACCGAACCACCATTGGTTGCAGAAGTACTAATAATAGTAAAATGTAAATGAAATAAATGCAGTAATTTGACATTCTTGACATGTATCCAATTGAAAACTGTACAAGGACAATGTATTTAATGTTTTACCTTATATTTTTTATAGATGTTTGTAGATACGTTGTTCTGAATTTGATGCTGTCAGTGGCTCGGGAACACTTAGGAAAAACACTGTACAGTTTGTTGCAGAATCTACAAACACAAATACCAAAACAAAAGCCATATATGGATCACATCTAGGGATGCTATCAACCAATCTGGGCCATATGGTCTGATAAGTCCACAATACCATTTTTATGTGAAAATCATGGACATTTTGTCCTCCAGGCTTAAGAAGGTCCATCCAGACTGTAACCAGCTTTAAGTTCAAAAGCCATTATTTATGATGGTGTGTAGGGCCCATAGCAAGAGTATCAAACAGATCTCTGAAGGCACCATTTATGCTGAAAGGTACATACAGATTTTGGAACATACGCTGCCATCCAGACCTCCCTGCTTATTTCAGAAAGAGAATGCCTAGTCAAACTCTGCACATGTTACAACAGCATGGCTTTGAAGAAAAAAAGCACAGGTACAAGACTGACCTGCCTGCAGTCCAGACCAGTACTAATGAAATGTGTGGTGCATTATGAAGCACAAAATACAGCAGAGACCTCAGACTGTTGTGCAACTGAAGTAATATATCAAACGGGAAGGAGGAAGAAATTTACTTTCAAAACAGTTAATGTCCTCGGTTCCTAAACCCTTGAGAGAAAAGGTGATGTAACAGCCATCAAATTCAGAATTAGTTATTTATAGCAAACTATAAACTAAATCCATTGGAACATTAAATACATGTTTTGTGGACAGTTTTCAGTAAGAAAAATAGCTAATCATTATTGGTATTATTTTGCTATTAACATATTACAGTGTTTCAACCTTTTTGGAATTGTGGTTGTACATTTTAAAATGGTACAAAAGGATCAAAAACCACCAAGCCAACACCGATCAGAAGTAAAGAAAAAAAAAATCTTATAAAGCATTTTTACTGTACCAGCTGGGATAACCTAATTGGTAACCTCCTGGTCATAAACCCAAGACTCTCTGTCTTCATTGTCTTCTTCAGACAACGTGCTACATTGTTCTCCTCACTGGGAACTCCAGAGAACAGTGCTGGGAGCCCAGACTCAGCCTTCCCCTGCTAGGCCTTTCCATGTATGTGGCCTACTCTGATGTGGCAACACACAAGACGGCCTTTGAACACACAGTTAACTACAGCAGCAGTTAGCCCCAGAGACCAGGACACAAGTTCTGTCAGCTAACTTTGAAAGCAATAGGAGCCACAACCAGCTATAGACTTTACCTAACAAGGAAGCAAGTCTCACAGCCATTCCCTGATTTCTTCACCAAAGGATGCCAATCCTTCTTCATAGACTTGGTAAAATAACTGGGCATATAGTTAATCTACCAACAATTACAAGGCTTAGTATCATTGTATTGTAATCAATAATAATAATAATTTCTGATTTATCAATTTCAATATACAAAGTGAGTAGGAAGTAAATGTAGTTAAGTGAAAAGGTCTTTTTGGCCCAGACCTTGTTGCTGTAAAGCCTGTATGGTGACTGCATGGACCCGTAGACTGACAGTGACAGTGGACTTGCATTGCTGCACACATCCACAGGATGAAAGCAGGAAAAGCCATGACCTTGACACCTTTCCACCAACAGCATGAGGCAGCCTCCTCTGAGCAGATAAGTCTTTGATGTGAGCTTGCGAAGACTGGATGATGGCTGCAGCCATGACTGCATCTTGTAGTGATTTTACAGACTCCAGCAGGCACCTGCCAGAGAACTTCTTCTGCAGGACTGTGTTTAGGAATTTGTGCTTAGCCTTTTTGCTTGCTTCTGTCTTACCTAAGAGCCCAGTACATTACCACACAGTCCACAGAAGAATAAGTTTGAAAGAGTCACTTTGCTGGTTCAGGCCGGTCAGTGCTGGTTGCAAGTCAAGGTTTGCTCACTCCTGTTGCTTTGGTTGATGGACCAAGCAGTCAGGGAGAGGGAAGGCTGCAGGGTCCCTTATCTCTAAAGAGAGGCCTTTGCAGGGATGCCTCAGGTTTGTCCTTTGAGTGGAGCAGGAGGAGAAGAGGGGTATGGACCCAGTGAGAGGAGGGGGCCTGGTGAGGACCTTGTGTCCTCAATGCAGGATCAGGCTGAGAAGCGAAGAAAAGAGAGATGAAGAGAAAAGAGAGATTTTCAAGCCTGCGGACACTTTTAAAGGCCCTGTGACATCACAGAGTTCCCTAGGCCTCCAGCCAATGTGAGGCCCAGGTTTCGAACATGTGACCAGGCAATATAAGTCGGGGCTCTTGGGAAATGGGAGTCTCTCTGCTCCTCCTTGGTCAGGAGGGGGGCAATCGGGGAAGGAAAACCTGGTCAAAGGAATTTACAACAGGCGTTGGCAGGCTTTCACCAGGCCCAAATCTTCCTTTGTCTTGTCACATGTGGTCAAATGCACATATGGATGTAAATTCACTTGTAGCAAATCCCCAACAACTATCACCACAGCCTTGCAGACTTACTTGGTTCATATCCAGACAGATGCCTTAAGTAAAAGTGAGTCCCTCATTACATGGTTTATCCATCTGTTATTGTGGGAGATCCATTCCTCCTGGCTGTGGTTCTGGAGAGCGTGACGCTCCCAACCAGCAACAGAAGGATCAGAGACCTCAGAGTCATTTCCTTCTCTAGAATTGTCCCTGGTGTTGCTTCCTCAGATACTTCTTCAGTGTGATACGTACTAGTCTTCAGCAGTTCAACACACTGTATGTGCCTTTGATGTGTCACACATCTAGAATCCCAATGTGGAAGCACTGTTGTCTCACAGTGAGAGGGTAGGTTAGGTTTTCTGTGTTGGAGTTTTATTGTTCTTTTTGTGGGGCCGTGGTGTTTTACAGGTCCTCCAGCTTCCTCCACAGTCTACAGACAAGCACATGAGGTTAACTGATGACTCTAAATTGCCCATAGGTGTGAATTTGAATGTCTGTCTGGCTCTTTGTGTCAGCCCTGTGAGTGACTGGCAACCTGTCCAAGATATACCCCACCTCTCGCTCAATGTCAGCTGTGACAGGCTCCAGCCCTCCATGACCCTCTAAAGCAGGGGTGTCAAACTGATCCATGAAAGGGCCAAGTGGCTGCAGATTTTTGTCCCAACCAAACAGAAGCACACCTGAATCAAGTCATTCCAATCACTTGAACTGTCTTCACTCAGTTGATTAGCGGTATCAGGTATGCTCCTGCTCGGGTGGAACAAAGACCTGCAGCCACATGGCTCTTTCAGGGATCAGTTTGACACCCCTGCTATGGCAAGGTTTTTGTTCCAACCGAGCAGGAGCACAGCTGATACAACTTATCAGCTAAGTGAAGACAGTTCAAGTGATTGGAATGACTTGATTCAGGTGTGCTTCTGTTTGGTTGGGACCAATTTTGCATGTGACATGTTTCGCACCATCCGGCAGACTTCTGCTTGCAAATTAGCAGGGAGCCCTGGCAATATGGTGCAGTAGTTATTTTTCACATCTGCAAACAGTTTTCACCTGTTTATTCAAGTACAATTAAATATACAAATGTAACGAATGTCACACTAAGGTAAAACACAGTGTATGTTAGTACTGGAAGTGGGACGGCAGGAGGAGAAGAGTTGCATGAATTGTTTCTTAAAAGAAGCGCAACTATTTGGAAGGTGTTACAGATCCATGGGGATTCAGAGCTCTCAGATGCAACATGAAGCTGTAAAAAAAAAGTTTTTGGTTGAAGTTGAAACTTTTCATCTGAAAAAAGCAAATTGAAATTCCAGAGCAGTGGGCTGTCATTCTATGCACAGACACTCAAGACTCATTTATCAGGATATCATTCACAACTTCGATAGAGAGAGTTTCAGTACTGAAGCTTGTTTGATGAACTCTGTATCTTCTATCTGTTCTAGAAATGTATTTTCGCTGTCAGTATTGTTTGATAAGTATGTCTGGGAAAACATGTATGTACAGCTGAAAATCAATACATGTCTGCATACGTACCGTTTAACCAAATATAGGAGCCTTGCAGCCCCTCTTGCCTGGAACAAAGTTCATCTCTCTGACGCACAGAGAGAACGACAACTTGTCTGACTTATGGATAGTAAAGCTGCACTCAACAGCAGGAATTTGTCAGACTTTCTTGATCCTACTTTGGTGATAGAACTCTGTCCCTAATCAGCTGAACAGATTGGGGTGACTCTGTCTGTCTTGGTTTGTCTGTTTGTGCTTTAGAATCTGGTTGTACTTGTCAGCTTATGTTTCATTTTTACATGTATTAACTTTGTACCTGTAATAAATCTAGAAAAGACAAACTGCTTGAACACTGCTTTCTCAAACAGGCAATTATTCAACTCTGCCTCCACAAAGCTCAATGCTAGTTAATAGACAATGTTGACATGAAAACATAATCATAGCAGAGGTCAGATATTGTTCTGCCTCTGAGTTAGTTTTTAACCAGACATCTATTTTAAGAGAGCTCAGTTAGGTTAACTGACCTCTGTGAGAGATTCTTCAGAGCTTTGTTGAATAAATGGAGTAAAGAATAGAGAGGGAAGGAAAGACAAGCTTCTGAGCAAACACAACATGCTGACAGAGCAGAAGTTCTCTACTTTCATTTATTCGAGCCAATAACAGCGAGATCATTCGTCAGAAGCAGTCAGTGATCTCAAGTGGACCTCCATTCAGTAATAATTAACACTGATTCATGTTCATACAGAGGATTATAGATTCAGGGTCAACTGCAGTTCATTTTCTGAGAGCTGGATCAATAGTTGAAGCTGATAGTTTGATATGAATCAAGAAGTGGCAAGAATTGTGTGAAATATATACTTAAACATTTAGAGATTCCTGAACGTAACCACCTTACTAAGTCATTTGACCATGATTGATCCCATCCATCTTTCTGTCCATCCATCCATCCATCCATTAACCTGCAGCCGTTTCACTATCAGTCAGTGTTAGGAGAGTCCTGCAGCTTGGTGTTTGATCTTAGTTTGTCATCTTCCTCCTCCTGGCAATTCTGAGTATCAAAGCATCCAGCGTAAGTCCTGCCTGCTCTCTCGGACCTCAGTCAGTGCTTTGGACATGTTCAGTCGTTGATTTGGGCTTCATCTAATCTGCTGTTTATCTTTGTTATTGATTGGGGAGGATGGTGGGGTACAGAGGTATTCTAAAGGGTTCCTTTGTTTATGCTGTCTGACTATATTGCAGCTGCTCATTGTCGTCCTTATTGACGTAAGATTTTAGGAAAAGAAACACCCAAAACATGACTTTGTAGTGTGTTTATCTGAAGATAAGTGTCCAATTGACTTATTTGCATATCACAAAAGTGTAAAGGCTCTCGGAGCAAACACCTGGAAAGAAACCTGAGAGCCATCACAAGCAATCATGGAACCATACTGAAGTTCCATCTTCTTCACTGACATGTGTGTAAAATGAAATTTAAAATTGAAGAAAGATTAAGCTAATTTTAATTTACAGTACAACACTGTGGCACAACATAGGTAGCACTGTTAATTTAGACTTATATGTACTTAAAGTGCAGCAGACTGCTGAATAAATAAAATGATCCCGTAATCCTAATGTCCCTCTTATCACCAACCTGCATATAATAATTGTGAAAATGAGACATTGAGCACTGTGAACATGTAAAATATCCCAGGGGCTGTTTTTTCTTCATTTTAAAGAAATGTTGAAACAGTCTGCTGCTGTCATTTACTGCAGAATGGGAGACATTCAATTTAATTATTAAGGGAAACATCTGGGCTTTAATAGTAAACACTTTGGTTGTGGCCTCTAGTCTAGTTTGTTCCATTGACTCCAAGATTACTGTGACATCTGTTGGTTGTATGCAATGTGATATAGCTTAAGAATATCACAATATTATTCATAGACTCTATCTCTAAGTGTTTTTACCAGGAGGGATGTCCACCTTTGGTTTCTGTCTGATGCTGATCTGAGTCAGTGCACTCTGGCCCCGCCCCGAGACCCACTAAAGCCATTAGCTTCCAGCCGTTTGATTAAATGTGGCCATTGATTCCCACAGGAAATGAGTCAAGCGCAGCATCAGCTGATCTGAGCTGCAGTCCCCTGATGAAGAGAGAGAGCAGGGGTGGAGAGAGGCATTGTGGGAGGTAGAGGCTCACATTAACAATGGAGGATGAGAGGTGGGAGGAGATGAAACAGCTTAATGTGAAATACAAACACATCCAGCACCCTATTGTTCCTGACTCACTGGCAGCTTCCAGCAGCCTGAGGGCTCACATGGTGTTTTAGCAATGAGGAGTGAAAATGCTTCGACATAAAGGCTTCTGATTTTATTTCTACTGTCTCTATAAAGGGAGCCAAAATTCCTAAACCTCAGTTTTTCTGCTGATTGATATTCTGTGTATGGATTTTGCTTCTATTTAATGCCTTGGAATGTCCCATCATGTTATTTGTGAGTTGTGCGTATATATATATATATATATATTTAATTGACTGTGCTTTTAAGTCTGGGGAATATATTTACGTAGTCTGATGTGTCCCAGCAGGGAGTAGCTGAGAGCTAAAATCTGACAGGACACAGTGACGTGTTTATAGACACACTGTGCACCACCCACAGTTCACTCTCCACAGGTTGTCTGACATCAGGGTCTGTGGTTTTAATGTGTCATGCTGACAGTGTCAGGAGAGGCTCCAGGAGTGGATGTGACCCACAAAGAGGTGAAGAGAAACACATGCAACCCACTGCCAAGGTTACACACCTCCACAGCTACACACATGGACTCAGTGCCAGAGGATACTCAGCTGGCTGGCAGAAAGATTCTCACTATTAAAGCAGCTGAATAGCATTAGCAGCCTCCAGACATGGCACAGGACAAGCAGCAGCAGCCTGCCACAGCAGCAGAGGCCAGGATGGGAACAGTGAGGGAGCAAAGAGCCATAATCTGTCCCAAAGGTAAAGACTGACACAGGCAGTGATGGAGGTTTAAAGTGACAACCTGGCACTGTGGATGCAACTACAGCTGAGAGGCTGTGGCAGCTGGAGATGAGGAAGAGGAAGTGAGATGGTTTGGTCAGTGTTTTTGTCACCCTGCCTCATGCAATCTTCCACCTCTAATCTCTAAATACTATTTCTTATTTTAGTATTTAGTGGCATTAATTTCCAGAAACATAACACCAGTAGATGAGAGCAGAATACTTCAAAGGCTGAGTAGTTACTTGTTGATATTATTGGTCTTTTACATCAAATTGTTGTCCATATCTGATCTTAAACAAATATTATTATACATTGACCAATCATTATGAAATTCCTGAATTACCACTGCCATTACCATTATATATACTACCATTATATATAGTATATATATTATATTGTAATTCAAGTGGTGAGAGTTGTGCTATATACTTTTCTGGAAAAAAAAAAAAAGCTCTCCTGCATCTCTCCTCTCTCTCTGATGTCTGTCCTAAACCCACCCTAGCAGACGAGCACACAATGACATATGATCATCCGTCATCCAGTAACCTGCAGGAGAACTCGTCTTTCATTTTAATTAATCCCAATGCGTTGCCGATACTTTTGTCTCATTCTTTAGTGTAAAACAAAAGCCTTTTTTGCAAACCTGTGAACATGTAAAGCACTGTGAGATGACAGACTGTGATTCAAGGCTCTGGTGGGCTATAAACAGGATCAGTTTGTTGTTCAGGGATCGTACATTTGCTGTGACTCAGTAAGTAGAGATGCTGCTCTCCCAGAGTTGGCCTTTAAACTAGCATGAATACCGACTCATTGGCTTCACCCTTGTGACCACCTCCGTCATCTCGTCGATTAGGTAGCAACAGCAGAAAGTGCTGTGGTTTGGACCTTGACATCAAAGCAGGCTGAGGCAATATTGACATTAAATGCAATAAAGCATGGATATTGTCATATGTTCTATTTAGTTTGTCAAACTAGGACACAGACATTAGTAAATAGATGGAGCGGAAATGCTGTTGATAGTTTAGCCCTCTGCTAACAGTAGCTAAAGGCTCACCAAGCGTACATGGATGACAAGGCTGCTCTGATAAACATGGTGCTTTTTGTTGAGTTTATTATTGATATGTCTACCACTGCCTTGCTCCCACACAACCTTGAAGCCACTCTCATGGAGAACCTGTCCAGCCTCAGCCATGGGCCAAAACCATGGTATTTGTGCTAGGGTCACTAAAATGTTAACTTTAACTTTACCCGTATCATTTAACACAGTTTGGTTACTCTATGTAATGTACTTTAGTGTAGTTAGATGCATGACAAACAGTCTGTCTTACATCATAGTTTAACCTTAAATGAGCTGAAGCTCGGTTTGGGAGGCTAAAAGAATTTGGCTTTTGCTGATGCGACATGCATGTGCATCAGCATTGGTAGAGCAGCTAATAGGAAGGCACGCCCTCTGAAATGACCTGTGATTTATTTAAGTCTCCCATCATGGGCTGGGTTTTCTATATGTCTTAAACAGAGCCAATATGAGATGCAGAGGATTGGTTTTTCTATCAGACCACATATTGTTGTTTTTTACCCATTATGCTAAAAGTGTACTGCCTAGTCCAAATTTAACCCTAACGATAACAACATTTCAACTTTGCTGATCCCACTGATGACCTAGACTGTAGATGGAATGGTGGACTCTTGTGGCCCTCACCAACACAGCCATAGCAGCTGTACAGTATGAAACAGCAGAGATAATAAATGAGAAAATAGCTGCTAATGAGATTAGCATGTAGTTTGTCTCTAGGTGGGAGTGAATGTTTCAGTCAGGAGACCAGAAACAACTTCAGCTGTGACTGCTCGTGTTGCTCTGTGTCTGCTGGATGTGTGAAACAGTCTCTGCTAACAGTTCAGACAGAAGCTCTTGATTCACTGTCTGTACATCAGGTCTGGATTTCAGTTCGTCTTCCTATAAGTGAATAACTTCACTTATTGAATCATTAGCTCAAGCCAGATTATATTAGCAGTATATAATGAGGTTTCCAATAGTGGGTCTTCATATTAGATATGTGATCAAGTTCAGAGGCCCCGTCCTCCCTGGTGGAACAGAAGTGTGAATGTTCACTGAGCAGCTCTAAATACGTATAATCCTACAGAGCCCTGGGGTGGCAGCATTAGAGAGGGAGATGAAACAGACCCTCAACAAAGAGGCCACACAAGTCTGACTGCACTTAACAAAACATGACGGTAATTGAATTTGCACAAACTGTGTCTGTAGACGATGGATGGCTGTCAGGTATTAAACCACAACAATGAATATGATCATATTGTTGTTGACTTATTTTGATGTGGCATGGTGTGTGATCACTGAAACAATACTTATTTTAAAGTAATTTAGCTCTGGAATCATTGAAGAGCAGAGGGACAGAGGAAGATGTGTTGATGCTTTTCTGTGATTCATGTTGAGCTGAGCTTTCGCATTCACGGGGACCCACCAGGAACCTTTTGAGAGATCAGGGATTACTAAAGTAAATCTGATTCTGATGTGTCTTGTGAAGAAACTCAAAAAGTTGAGTATTTTTTTTATAAATAAAAGTAATTCAACACCTCAATGAAATCTTATTTTATTTAATTTGCTGGAAAAAAATGCTGCAGAACCAATTAATGCAGTTATCTATCAGCATACACCATGTGGAAATGTGTAAAGAAACTGGTTTATCAACCTGGTAAGATAAGGTTTGTGAACCCTTCAAAATGACCTAGTTTTTTATTTTTTTACTAACTAAATCATCTCTATTTGGTGAAGGTGGTAAAAAAATAGTCAGTTAAAAGAACTGTGTCTGTGATTCTGTAATCACTAACAAGTGACCCCTTGAAAAGATACTTGCCACTGGGAGTAACAACGTTTCTGGGGTAAACACTGGGTGCCAAATGTCCACCATTAGGGTTGATATGCAAGCCTTCACCCCTGGTCCACCTGTAACTCAATGTCCTAGGACATAACAACATGAAGTATTAGCTGCATGTCTCTCTTATCCCCTCTTACGGAACTGTTAAATCACATTTCTGCTTCTCAGATGAATAAAGAAGATCATTATATGAGAATAATTATATCTCACCTGGATGGTGAATACATCTGAAGGTTGCCTGTTCTCAAATTAGTTTTCACTGCTCTTAGAAATTGTTAATCACCATCTTACATAATGCTGATAAATTATGTTTATATAAAGTTAAGGTTACATAAAATGATTGTCAAACATAAGTTTGTAATATGTCTTTATGCTTTTAATCCAATTAAAACTGGAAACTTTTTTTTCAGATGTTCTTTTGATGTTGGTTTTATCTGATCTGAACTCATAATTACCACTTTTATCGCTTTGTGAGCCAAACGAACATCTTGGAATGAGTGTGAGTGGTTGAAATCCTGCCAATTTCAAATAATTGTGCAGATAAAAGCTCTCTGCGTCACTGCCTATATTTTACAAAGTGCACTCTTACATTCTGCAATGATCCTCAACCTTTGACTTGACTCTCCAATTTTACTTCTTCATTCCCACATGTTTAAAGCTGCTTTGTTAATAATGGCTACTTATACTGAATTGTGAGGTGAAGAATGAACATCCCATGACACTATTGTTGAGAGGTTGAATTTAGATTTGTTATCCACGTCTGACAGACGTCTGATCCATAACCCTGCAGTGATTGAAAGAGAGTTCAGGGTGAGAAATTGGCCTTTTCTTTTCTTTTTCTTTGTTTTTACTCTCAAAAGATTGTCTACTAAATGCAAATTTAAATCTTTTCAGACTGTCACTAGCTGAACACTGACCATTGATTTAGTGGAAACATACTGTACATAATAACAGAGATATTGGGGCTGATTGCTGCTGAAATATAGTTCTCACTCCTGTGGTACTTTAATCAGTGTCAGCACTGACCCAGATCTCTGAGCAGAATGGATGCCCAGTCGACTGAAACAATGTTTGACTGCAAACACTGTTGTGTAGAAAAGAAATAGCATGTCAGTGCAACTATGTCACTTTTCATCAGATCAACAGACATTCAGTTTTTTGTTTAACAGCAGTAAAAATACAAATTAAAATCCAGGCTTGCTGCCTCTATGTAAGATGTTAATATCATCTCTTACTTTGCCAGCAAAGACTCATGCTGCTACTCATGAAGATCTAAAAGGAATTTGGCAATAGCCCCTTTCTCTGCATGGTGTCATGTGATCCCCACAGCTCAGCTAGGCACACCCTGAATAAATAAAGTTGTGGTAGCACCACATAGGAGGTGAAATGTTTTTGTGTGGGGCCAGACAAAGGACAGGGTGTTCTGGTTTTGGCTTTTTGGTCATCACATTGTAAGTGAAAACAGGTTCTTAAACCTTGTAAAGTCTTCTCTGTGGTAGGAAGCAGCCTGAGCTGATCTGTTAGGTGATGAAGTATAAATATAGAAAATGTGGCCCCAGCTCTCTGCACTCTGTACAACTCTAAGTGCAGTCTTACTGTTCTTTAGTAAGTCATAGGGTCACTGGATACATGTCACAGGGTATTATGTGCCTTGCTGTTTCAGTTAATGAGTCCATTCCTGCTCACAGGTTCACAGTATGGAAGTCAAGTCATACAGCACAATGTCTAATGGAATCAACAGTCTCACATCAGCAATAGAACACAGCAAGCTTTCTTTAAACAAGTGTGAAACAGAAAGAAAAAAAAACCAGCAACGCATTAACAGGAACCGGTAAGAATTTTCATATTCTTGTGAGGAGAAGTTGCTTTTGTCTTTTGCATCAGTTGAATGACCAACTGCTCAAATTGATCATATTTTGGCAGAATGTCAGATTGGTTCAACAACAGTTAGGAGGAAGTTTAAAGTCAATTACATTTAAAGATTTCACTGAATGATGCAACTATTTCCTCTGAATGTTGAAGTCCAGGAAATGACAAGTGCATTGTCTCGCTGTCAGAGTCATCAAGAGGAACCATAGACCAGCTGTCGGCTTTATATGTTTGGAGAACCCTCAGACTGAAACAGTGGAGCAGTTTGGACTTTGGATAAAACAATATGCTTAATGAAAGCTGCTGTCAATGTTGTACACACAAGGAGTTGTTTCTTAGTGTGTGTGTGTATGAGAGATAGCTGCTGTTCTTTCTCCCACCTCAGAGAATCCTGTTCATCTTCTCTGTTCTTCTGTTCTGTGTCTGAGCTTTCTCCCCACAGAGCGCCCTCCTCTTTTTCTTCTTCTCATTAAGTAAAACATCAAACTGCACTTCTCCTTTTTCCCTTGAAAGAGTTTGATTTTACACAACATTTACTCTGTTGTATCATGCATGATTTGCTAATAAATAAAAATGAAATCTGTTAGTAATAGTAAAGTAAGTTTAGTTAAAATTTTAAAGAGAATACAGAAAATCTCTCTGGTTTCTTGTTTGGATTTCCCAAATGGCATGATACAACAGTTTTTCTTAGTTCGTAAGCCATGGTTATGTGTAAACACTGCGATTTCATCATTAATAAAGCACACATTTTGTCTTTGTTTTATTAAAATAACAAATGTAGATTCCTGCAGAACATTGTTAAAAGCCTCCCAGTCCACCCTGAGCTCTCATTTATTTATATCCTCTCTAATCTCTATTCTTTCATACAGTTGATCCACTCAGTAAAGGCTCATTACTATTTATTATGAACCGTGAAATGTTCACATTAAATCTCCAGTATTAAGAACTGCAGAGGAACTAATCTGTGTGTCTGAAGAGGAAGGTGAAGAGAATAAAATCAGACACTCAGACAAAATTTTCATCATCCAGTGCTTAGCCATATTGGGTTTGCTTCAGCTGCCTGAGACAGCACAATCTACATGAGATGATCTTTAACTTTCCAGTTTCCATCTTATATATATACCAATATGTCCAATCAGTGATCAGTATTCTCTATGTGTTGTGTTGGTTGCCTTGGAATCAATTAAACATTAAAGTGAATGGAGGCTGGGTGCTGCTGGAGGCTCCCATAGGAGCTGCTGATCATTCACAGCTGATTGAATTCTGACTCTCCTCCTCACTCTGATCTGCTCTCTTCTTTTATGTCTTTACTTTTAATCTCCTCTTTTAATTGCAAGAATATCAGGGGTATAATAATGACACAGGTGGGAAAATGAAGAAAGAAACAGTGTTCAGTTACAGTGTGAATCAGCTGATCTCAGATCAGTGCTGCAGGAGGAATAACAGACAGATTGACAGCACTGGTGTTACTCTGAGAGTCAATCATACACTGTTTATCCTCTCATCTCACTCTGTCATTTATTCAGTCTCCTGCCTGTTGTGTTCTGATTGTTACTGACAGGAGATCAGATCCAAACTCTGAGCAGAGGAAATTATACAAACTTCATCTCGAAACTTGATCTTTCCCGTCGCAGACAGACAACAAGTGGCTATTAAATCATTTGAAAATCTACTGATCTCTGTTTTGGCATATATGCATTTTTAGTATGCATGTACTTTTAGAGACTACATATG
>CAFUXE010001008.1:430608-484053 GCA_903364295.1 Serranus cabrilla | reverse complement strand
TTCAAAAACAAAGCAATTCAAAGTGCTTTCCATAAACCATAAAAGACATTAAAAGATATAAATAAAACACAAGGTATAATACAAAAGAATATGAAAACGGCACACACATAAAGAGAATTTAAAAAAAGGAAAAAGTGAAATAGAATATAAAATTACAAATCGTTGTGATCCAGCTCGTTAAGGGACTGGGAAGCAAAATAAAACAGGTTGAAATGAAGTTAGATATTAACAAGATAATTGACACAAACAAAAATCCATGGGGCAAACTATGAAGGAATGGAGGTCTTTTTTTGATGTTGAAATATAAGAAGAATCGTATATATATATTGCCAATGTCTATGCCTTTGTAAGCACTCGGCTGGATTACTGCAATGCACTTTATGTTGGGGTTAGTGGGTCCTCTGTTGCTCGTCTCCAGCTCGTACCGAACGCTGCTGCTCGTCTTTTAACTGGAACACGTAAACATGAGCACATTTCACCCATTTAACCATCACTCCACTGACCTGTACATTTTTGGATTTATTTAAAAATTATTTTTATTTGCTTTTAAAGCCCTAAATGGTTTTACCCCACCCTACCTACACAGTTACTCACTCACCTGCTCCCTCAGGTCAGCTAATCACCTGCTCCTGATGGTGCCAAAAACTCTGCTGAAGCTCAGAGGGCACCGTACTTTTACTGTCGCAGCACCAAGACTATGTACTGATCTGCCGCTGCACATTAGTCAGGCCTCATTTTAAAACTCTTCTTATAACCCACCTTTTCTCCTTGGCATTCAACACTGTGTAGATGCAGATTTTATGTGTATTTTAATGTATTTTATGTTACTTTTGTAGTGTATTTTGTACAGCACTTTGGCACCCTGTGGTTGTTTTAAAGCTTTATAAACAAAGTTGGATTGGATTGGATTGGATGTTACCAATAGAAAACTCTTAGAATAAGCTAAAAGTTATTGTTTCTCCCAAAAATGGAAATAAAAAGTTATTTTACCTGACGTCACGGACAGCAAAAACATTCCAACAGCACGTCTTTCATTCAAAACAGATATGTAATCCGTTATGGAAACTATACTGTGCCTGGTTCCTAACATCCACTCCTGAAATAACAATGTGAGGCCAATCAGTGAGTTGAGAATACCTTGTTCTACACAGTATACACATTGATTCAGTATTTTTAAGTTCATTATTTGACAGAGAGAAAGCCATTGCACTGATCTGGAAACTCGGAGGCGACAAGATGTATTAAGATAGCAGACCCTATGAGAGCCAGTCTGAGATCCATAGATTTCTCTCTAGTTTGAACAGGCTCCTCTGACATTTCAAATCACATCACTGGTCAACTCAATGTTTGCTTTTAATCCAACATCAAATCCACATTTCTGCATCGGCCCCAATGTTATCACACAGTATAGGCATGATGTCAGATTAGATAAGACGGATTGTTGGATTTATATACATCTGCCATCTGAGTGTCTGAAATGTCAGTTTCTTTGACAAGAAAGGGTAGAAAATAGCAAAAATGCATTAAAGAAGCCACGATCCATGATCTTTTGCAGCTGCTGACCATGATTATGATGTTTGATTGTGATGTTACTGAGGCTCAATGGCCCATGAGGAGCTGTAATGTAGTGAGAAAATGGAAAAGAAAATTGACTTTTCTTCACAGTGTCCCTCTTTCAAACATTACTGTGTTAGTAAGATAGGTAATGAATAGAAAACTAAGTGACTGACAGTTTTGTTTGTCTCACATTGACTAAAAGCAGATTTAAACCAGTAAAATTGTACCCTGTGGTGACTAAAGTGTTTCATTCAGATACCTTGTGCAAGATTCTGCTAACGTTTGGTATTGTTTGAAATATTATAGTGTATATCTGCACTTGATTGTGTATGTTAATGAGTTTATTGATGTGAATTGAAAGAAAGCACACCTTTTGAACTATGATAGATACACATTGATGTAAATCAGACATCAAGGCAAACTACCAGCTAAATTTGCTTGCAGAACTGTTTTACACACATAAATAATCTTAGCATATAATGTACTGAATACAACAAGGGTTACGATAAAGTAACCCTCTAATCCCAAACAGAGCCCCCTACTGGACTCTTAAGGTATCACCCTCCTCCAATCATGAACCCACTAATAAAACTTGCATTAATTTATCCAGCAAATCCCGACATGACTACCTGAATATGTGCAGAGTCCACACTGCAGACTCCTAGGTATATAAAATATAATTGTATATTCACTGGTGTCTGCTATTCTACACAAATGGTCCGAGAATGGATGGTCTTAAGGGGCCAGGGAGGCACAGTCTGCTGTGCGCTCGGTTGTGACTGGTTGTACGTCATCCATTGCTTTAGAAGTTCTGCACTTTTAAAAAGTTTATTGACATGTCTGACATTTGAACGCAATAAAAACTTCCAACACTCGATATCTCATAACTTTAGCACCAGAGATTAAAAATGTGTTTCATTATCAGCTCTGGCATTTGCTAGGCGCTTCATTTGTCATCATTGAGTTTAGGCTGTTTACCATGTTTCCAATCTAATCTTCCACAAGCGTCATTTCCCTCCTTAAAATAGAGAGACACAACACACTGATGTGAGCCGCTTTAGTTCAGCTGTTAATCAGATTCATCATTAGCTGTTCGTGTCTTAAATGAGATACTGAAATACAAGGTTACAGAACTAGTTTCCCTAGGTAATGAACACTCAGTCCACTGAATTTAGAGCTGTAGAGAACAAAGAAGGACAAACAGAACCAGGACAAGACTTATCTGGTTGTCTCAAAAATTGACCAAGACATCATTCAATCCAACCTGTGTTGGAAACTACAGAATATTATTAATACTCATCTATACTTTGTGCATAAGAAGGGCATTAAAGATTATATTGCAAACAGTAACAAAACAGACGGCTCAGAAATGGATGAGACCACTAGACATTAACAGGAGGTTGTGTGCGGTCACACATACTCTAAAAACATTCATAACATGGTTGAGGTTAAAACTCAATTGTGGTTAGCTGCAGGGTGTCCATTAATTCCTGATAAAAGACACCTACTAAGTAGTTCCGGAAATAGTCAAAGCTTTGTTTTACAGTGTATTACAATTACTTCCAGCCCTCAGTGTAGTCCTTTAGGACAGTATACAGGGCATATTGTTTGTTTATGAAAATCATGATAGTGGGTGTCGTGGTGGCTCACACTGAATCAAGCATGTGCGACCAAGGCTGAGTCCTTGCCACGGCGGACCCGGGTTTCAGTGCGGCCTGAGGTCCCTTTGCCGCATGTCTTCCCTTCTGTCTCCCCTTCCATTCTCTCTGTCAGTATCCAATAAAGCATGTCAAAAAATCATCTTTAAAACGTAAACCACTAACCTGCTTGTCAACAGTAACCACCATTATTGACTACTACTGAAAATAGTGAAGAATGTTTCCCTAGCATAAGATCCTTATGGGATGGTAATGACTTTTCTGAGTATTAGTCAACTTGGAGAAATGGAGTTGTGGCTTGGGGAAAACATTCTATTTCGATAGCAAAACCTATGAAAATATAATGCAATATTCATTCATTGTTTTCTTTGGCAAGTGACTGGGTTCTAAGTGTCTTAATGCCCTTTGAGGTTTCCTCTACAGAGGCACTGTTCTGGCCTCGCTGTTGTCCAATAACTCCTGATAATGGGCATCATGTCAGACCTTAACCCTTCATATACATTAACCTAAGTGAAATGTAACAACACCACAGTCTACATCACATGGACCACCACAACAAAGGAGTAGACAGTAGTGATTTTTAGGCTCCTTTCCTTTTCTGGTTACTACTTTTAATGTGAAATTGCATTGTATTATTGTTTTTATGGAGGATGTTCTTAGGGCAGAAATCTTGCACCAACATAGGGAACCACCAGTAGATACATTGGTCAACCCTACCAGAGCAGATTTTGAGATGACTGCTGCTTACATCAGGAATCTGCACTCTATTACTACACCAAAAAATGTCATGTTACGTAAAGATTAATTACTGGCTTAAAGATGTTTCAGTGCATGTTGGTGTTTGGTTGCTCATAGGGCTGGGCAATCCAGGTTATATTTATATTGTGGCATTTGAGTGCAATCCAAATGCAATGCGCAGTGCTGAGCTCTGCAGTGTCTGTGTAAGATCACAATACAGAGTGGCAATAAATTACAAGTTTGACAGATTTCTTCTGGACGTTGGCTCTGCCCAGACAATAGTTTGGACTTTTACGCAATTGGTCAATGTGAGCAGTGACACTATTATCAACCTCAAACTTAAACATTTTCGAAACTTACATATGACACCTTGTGATATTATCTCAAAACCTCTGTGGGTGCATGTTGCTTACTGGAACATCTGCATCCTGTTCTTCTTTGGAGCTGGTTTGAACCTGTCTAACTGTTACTGTGGCCTGAGTGCACCGAGGTCACAATAAGTTCACCATCTCAACTGCACGTCCCTGTAGCTGTTGTTGTGACATTAATTAACTGAGATCGCAATGAGTTCCCTAAGCTGAATTTCCCTATCCTTCACAATGTTGTAGCATGTGTGTGTTGTCTGTTCCTTGTTTTAGAGACTGTATTACAGGAAAGTGATGCAACTTTCCGTACTAACCTTTTGCAGCTGTCCTAATCTTTGCCTTTATCGCCATGAGTAAACCCTAGATTATCATCACAGTATTTGTATTGTGGTATTATGTGATATTTGAGTTTCTCCATATTGCCTGGCCCTGGTTGCTAACTATTTGTCTTTCTCTCTGTTTTTGTGGGTGCTGTTTCCTGACCGTCTCCATCGTGAACCTTCATCTGTTGATCTTCAAATGCAGGTAAAACACAACTAGTTCTTATGCAAATGCCAGATGAGGCTACGTGTGTTTTTAGGGTCTACTTGTTTCTCTTTGTATATATGTGCTGTGTTTAACTGCCACTTGCAAAAGGCAGTGTTGGTCATACTGTGTCTCTTTACTTGCTGTTTTTGAAGGATGGACAATGCATTAAAAATGTTTTTTCCTGTTTCTGAATTATTCCAGTCCTCCCAGCTTCCTTCCACATTGGACTGTGTTGATTTTGACCATTTGCTGCTTGTTGTTGTTTTTTTCACCCCATGCAGTGACAGCCATATGGTTACTGTGTTTGTGTGATGAACTGTATTTGTTAGGTTGAGCTGCCTCGGTGGCAGAACTGCTCACATCCTAAACCCAAAGATCATAATAACGGCTGCACAGCAGAGCTCATTGTCAGAAAGCTAAAAAGCTTCTGTGTGTTTACTGCTGTATGTGTCTGAAGTCAGAGGAGATGTAGGCAGCAGCACTGGAGCAGGTCGTCATTATTCATGACAGGAGGTCACATTTGGCCTCGCTGTCACTTTTTAAGTGTTGGTCAAAAAGACTTTTTTTCTTTTTTTCAGTGTAGCTCGTGTGTAACAGGCTGGTGTGTCAATGTAAATCTGTCTGAACTGTGAGAGTTATTTTTATAGTGCAACATTTTAAAACACCTTCAGTTGTTGTACACATCTTTTTCTTTATCCAAGAGATCTGAAGTGTGACAATCAACTCGGAAGTTTAACACAAACATTACAGATATAATTTAAAGGAAATAGCCCAAAATTTTCCTGCATTACCTACAGATTTCATGGATGAGTCTATGGTGACATGTGATACTACAGTTGACAGCTGAGGAAGTGAACAATTAGCAGTCTGCCAACATTTTCTCACACACGTCATGTGTTATGGCACAGTTGATGCACACCTCTCATATATTTATCAATGGCTGAGCCCTCAGAGTTTCATCCTCCAACCCACCAACCTTATTGTTACACTGATGACTCATGTTTACAGTGGATGCTGTGGCTACATGTTTCTATGGTTGCAGTCCTCCTCAATTTATTACTAATAGCATCATTCTGAATAAATGAGTAAGAAGGTAGATCATGTACAGCAGCAATGTCGTCTGTAAGGAGTGGACTAATCCTGCATAACCACATAGAAGCACACACAACAATTCATGCTGTTCTTTTAAGATGATTCTGTGGACTTTAGGACTATGTCCCATGTTGTAATAATAAAAAAAGGCCCTGCATAGTTTGACGGTTGAGATGATGTCAGTGTCTGACAGTGTCAAATGGTGCGTAGAAGTTACGCATCAGAAACACAGTTAGACATGGCTGACATACTGACATGGTCAACATGGTTGGTGGTCTTAATCTGGAGGGAGGACTTAGACTGACAGGAAATGTGGACGTGGACAAGCTAACAAGTGTTCAGAGACTCCACAGGAGGATCCTCAGGAGAACAGCTGAGGTCAGTGCAGGAAATTCGGCTGAAACCAACAGCTTTAGGCAGCTGAGAGGAAGAGGAGATTGACCCTGTGTGTAGGACCAGTCTCATCTTCCTTGCTCCTACACTGTAGGTGGAGGGAAACATTAGAAGTCTGACTTTGTGTTAACTGATCCACATTGACAGCATACAGGACGGAGAGCCTGTGCAGCTCATTGACTGAAATATTTAATAACAAACAAAAGTAACGTGTCAAATGTCAGATCTTGTCAGAAAATGTGGCAGTTTGAATTGAATCCAGTGTCAGAAGTTATTCTGAGACTCAGGTACCTGTGTGTGTTTTCTGCCTCAGAGAACCAGGAGCCTTTCATGTTGGGGAGCCCAGAGATGTTGTACTCTGTGGCTTTAAGAGCAGCCTTATCAAAGGACACACGCACACAAACACACACACATACACCTCTTTCCTTCAGTCTTTAGGACTTTTATCTTGAGGTAATTTTCCCCGCGGACACACTGTAGCATCAGGGAGTGCCATAGCAGCTGTACTGTCAAGTCAAAACATGACAAGACATGTCATATGGTCCAGAATCTCTCGTGAACATTTGTGTCAGAAACTGAGATGTTTGACCCGTGACTTTCTCTGTATAAATTATATCGGATCCTTTTTCATGCTCGTTTCAGAATATTTTGTGGTTTCCTACAACTGGAAGTCAGAGAGATATAGTGCAGAATTGTAATGGTATGAAATAAATCTTTCCCCTCATGCTTTAGAACAGTAATCACAACAAATGTACCAAATGTTTATCACTCGTTTCTATTCAGTTATTTTTTACATCTACAGTGCCTTTTTTTTCACTGTCTATTCTCAGGGCAAGTACCGAGTTTTTCCTGAATAAAATGATGGATAAATTGAATAAAATGATCTGTATTATCTTTTTTCTGTCACATTCTCAGTGAATTTTCTTTCATAGAGCAAACTTAACATGATGGAAACTCAGTCACTATGGCAACGCATGCTGGGGAAGTAGTTAAATTTGCTGAAATGAAAATTAGTTTTACCAACCTAAATAAGATAGGCTTTATGGAAAAGGCCCAGTGTTTTAGTGCTACAGGGATGTTTTTTGACAGTACCACAAAATAGTATTGAGGTTCAATACCCAAACTTTGTCCTAGGGTTTGTGTGTGATGGTGTGTTGATACATCTTCAGTCTTGGCAGTCAAACACAGGGAGGGTTTGACAAATAATCTAACGTTACCAATTAACCAATACATGTGGTTGAGTTCTGCTGATTTATTACTCCTGCTGAAAAAAATGATGATGCTAGATTCAGGAGCTCCAAATTGGTAGTATATATTGCAAATTACTCTTAAAATGGTATTCACGTCAATAATTATGTTGAACACGCTATTCATTTCCATGATGCTTAATACCAGCAATTACTTTTTACAACCCCCATGACAGAGATCATATGACACAGAAAGGGAGATGCGGTGTACCAGGAGTAGCAGTTACTTAGTCCTCTAGCCTCCATAGTAAAACCGTTGATGTCAGTGAGCTGCATGAAGAATGGTGGTGTGACACTTTAATAAAGTTAAAAGGTTTCTGCTGTGGAGCTTCAGATCTACACTTCAGGCTGTCATGGTTGGACATCTATCAGAGCTGTAAGAGACAGAAAGGAGGAGGAAGAGAAGGACGTACTGTAAGAGAGTCACACAGAGAGAAAGAGGACCATTTTTACCCTTGAAACATGATCAGGGTGTCGGAAGGATACAGTGGCTGAAAAAATGTTTCCTCACACACCAGAATGCATGCATCACTCCACACAGTGTTCTCCATTACTGATTTACTACTGCATGACTTCATAGGCTTCATATGCAAATGACTAGCATGCCCGGAGGCAGACTAGTCTCTGGCCTTCCAAATTAAAGTGATCGGAGCATCAGTTGACAAGACACTTGACTTGCCAGCTTTGTATGCTGAATTAATATCATGAAACAACTAGTAAGTAAGTCTTTGAGTTTATTTAATTTTAAAACTATACAATCCCAGCAATAAACAGCAATGTATCATTGTTTTTCTTTCCCCTTCTGAACTGTTTAACAACACAATTCCTGGAACTCTAAATCTGGAACATAATCATTGGTTGACTACAGAAACAGCTTGCTAGCTGAGCTCACTGGTGGGAAAACGCAAAGTGTCCAAGTACAAGAAGAACAACACAGCCATTAATCAAATGTTCTCAGCACAGTCAAAGATAATCAGCTGGGGGTCTGGTGTGATATAGCCACCGGGGCCGGATCCACTAGAAATAGACATAGAAGCTTGTCAGATCAGCGAAAGAAACTAGAGCTCCAAGAGCCATTAGTTTTAGAGTGCAAACACCAGAGACTGTCTGCCAATTTACTGTTAATGAAACTGTTGTGCTGGTCACTGCAGCATCACGCAGGAGGAGTGCTGTATATGCATGGTGTGTCCATGCAATTGGTATAGATTACAGAATGGAACAGAATTGCTTGCGTCCTTGATGGAGAATGGATTGGCTACACATGAAGGAATAAAGAAGTGTAATTCCTCTGCCAGACACTTACATTCCCACTGTGACAACATGTAATCTAGTAGACCAGGGCCCAAAATTAAAGCTACAGAGTCAGCCTTCTCTCAGATTAGACATCACTGTGTGCCAAAAAGTGGCTCCATGAGACTACAGAGGTTATTGTGAGCATTGCTGTCTTTGTTACGTAGCAGTTACTGTTTTGTAGTTCTCTCTCTAAACAACTTTTTACTGAGGGCGATCGCTTTTTGCTTCAAAAATCATAAAAGTTGTGTTTTTTTGTAAGGTTTGTCTTACTGTACAAAACGTGAATATATTGTTAATATTTTTTTGCCACAGGTGTCATTATCAGCAATAGTTCAAAGTCCAATGGATTAATCCCATTGGCTATTTAATATATGTAATCCCTGCAACCATCAGTGATTAAAAAAATAACAATCAATATTTAATGGAGAGTGAAGTGGTCCACCATCACTGCATCCATAAAAAAATTTAATTTTTCTTCAAGATACTACGTCATTCAAGGTTTTCAACATGTAATCCATACTGAAACCCAAATCATTGCACCTCCATCACAGCACCGCAATAACCTACAGATATGCATCTGTTGCCATGAGGCCATGAACCCATTACCTGAGTCTTAATTTAGAATGCTAATTTAGAAAGCTGTGCATCACTGACTAAGACAATGACAGAGAGAGAGAGAGAGAGAATTAAGGGTATCCATGTGATGATGTGAGTCACTCTTCCTAAGTGGCAAATATTCGACAGACAACATGTGCTTTATTAGATTTAATGGGCAATTTATATACTTCAGTTACACTAAGCCTGAAGACAGAGCAAATGAAAAAAAAGTTCTGCACTCTAAAGAGTGTCTTCTCTTACAGCTAATTTCATCCTAATCAACAACGATGTCCTTCCACTCTCAACATTAGTGCATCCAATATATCACAAACCAACAAGCACTCAGCATTCAAAGCAAAGGCAACTGTACAAGTCAAACTGTGGCAAAACCACCAATCAGCTGAACAAATCATACACTTATATACAGCTATTCATATTCAGTAGAAATATTGTAATATTCATGTGAGAATCCTTTGTAAAGATGGGAAAACACATTTTATTTTGTTTTTATAGGGCATGTGGCAAGGGTATATATTTATGGGTAATTAATGTAATAATTAACTTGTTTTATAAAATAAGGGGTTTACAGTTTAAATTCAATAATGCATTATTTATTTTTTTGATAATGTTAATTATAAGGTCTGACAGGTTGAAAACAAATATATACTGATAATTTTGGTCCTTACCTTTTCTATACTTCTTCTTGTGACATAAATGTATTTAATGTAATCTGACTATTGCATGAGGAGAGATAAAATATTCTCAGCATTTAGCTATAACAGAATACTGAGACAGGCCTGCAATGATTTATCTTTGATGACAGATTTTTTTTTATCTGTCTATGCATGAAAATCTCAGTCACTTATCAGCACTGCAATAACAGACTGACACCTCTGCTTACGATGAAATCACATATTTGTCATCCTGTCAACCTGACTCAACATCTGTTTACAGCTTCCTGACCGAGCAAGCCTAATGAATCTCACAGTAGCTTTCTAGAACAAAATACACAGACAAATTGGCATAAAAAAAAAATGTTGACGTGAAAATTACCAGCAGCGGATTACATATTTATATGTTAATTATCATATTAATAAGGGCTTGTTGGTTGGCTTTCTTATTTGAATTTACACTGAAAGACAGGAAATACTCAATAGACGGAGAAAATGTGAAGCGCATATTGGCGAGGAGCAACAGCATCACATACACATACACATACACACACTTTTCTTTGGTTTGATGCCAGTCACCCAGCTGCCAAAAGACTGTTAATTAGCACTGTGTTGTCTGTTGATTCCTGACAGTAAAGCATTGTGTGCGTGTGTGTGTGTATGTGCAATATCTTGTTAGTATATAATGCATTCAATCAAATTTTTCCAGTCCTATGCTGAGACAGTAGTTGACCAACAGAGCATTGGTGTCACATATCTGCTGTCTCTCTCCCACACACAGGCTCAGTTACGGTGGTTCAGTGTGTTCAGCGGTAGTAATTGGATGTCATGTAGAAAGAGTGAACACATGCAATAAAATGTAAATCGGATAAACTCTCTCCGTCAACGGAAGGAAGCCTGTTTCATCTGAACTTGGCCCTTCTTCAGACGAAATCCTAGCCTTAACCTGGCACAGAGCCTAACCGTATATCTGTATTTCATGAATATAGAGGGGTGATTGCAATCTAATCTCTTGGATGTCAAACTGATATGGAGAAGTCATATTCATGAGGTCGTAGATGGTCTCTTCCATGAAAATGTCAGTAATAAGTAAAATATATCTGCTTGAGGAGGGAAATGTCTTGACAGAATGTGGAGACTGAAATATATCAACAAAATTGGATGGATTCTTCAGTCAGTGGCAACCTTATTAGACAAACGTGTACACCTGCATGCTTTAGCAACTATCCAATTAGTTATTCATGTGGCAGCAATTTCATGCATTAAAACAATGTCAGTAAATGTATTTGTTGTTCAGAACAACCATTAGAATGAGGAGGAAATTTCATTTGAGGAACTTTGATCGTGGAGTCATTGTTGGTGCTGGATGGGCTGGTTCCAGTATTTCAGAAACTGCGGAAGGCATCAACTCAAGTAACCAGGTAACTGGTGGTTTGAGTTGTCGCCTTCCCAACAGCATCCCTGAATCTACTACATGTAAAGCCATGGAGGAGGAATGACTTTGGCAGTGGAAGGCCACAGTGGGTTCTTATCTTGTCAGCTAGAAACTGGAAAAATGCTTCTGGTCTGTCAGATCTTGACTTCTGCTGCCACTTGCAGATAGTAGGGTCTAAATTTGGCTCAAGCAATACAAATCCATGGCTCCATCTGGCATAGTGTCAACAGTTCACGCTAGTGGTTAATGGTGCGGGGAATATTTTTGGCTTACATTTGATCTGTTAACATTAGCTGAGCATTATTTAAATACCACAGTCTATGCAAATATTTTTGCTAATGCTTATTGTCAACAATGAGCAAAGATGAGCAAAGCAAGATGTCACAAAGTATAATGTCATCTGAAGCTGGTTTGGCCAACATTATAATGAGTCCAGTGTATTCTGATGGCCTCCACAGTCACCAGATTGGACAGGAGATTTACAGCATGAGTGTACAGCTGACAAATCTGTCATAACTGTGTGATGCTAGCAGCAGTTCATTGAATCTATGAGACAAAGAATTCAGGCTGTTCCAGTGGCCACTGGGTGCATCTCTATGTCTATTATTTTTATAGAGGCAACCATGGTTTACTAAAAATGTATCCTAAGGAAGTTTGGTGACTAAAGTGTTTTTCATGTAGCAACACCAGAAGGCTGATTTGTGTGGCTTTGATTACAGTGTCTATTGGACAGATTGCCATCAGTCTTATGACTAAATACATAACACAAAAACCAGTGTTCTCCGAACATTATGCGAGTGCAACAACACATATATAGCAAAGTCCAGATTGGCATCTGTCTGCAGCCTTGCATTTTGCATTTTGCAATAGCTGAAAACCATCTCCTCCCCGGGTGCTCTGTGATCCCAGTTAGTGCCGTGGTTTTTCCTGCGCAGAGTGGGAATGACAGGCACCATTCTTCGTAAAACAAGTCACCCAAGAGGTGGGTGTTTTTTTGTTTGTTTATTTGTATTACCCCACTAAACTGTATTGATGACTTTAGATGTTGCATATGAAAGATCTTTTTGTGATTCCAGATGACATATTAAGCTAAACTGAAAACTTTTTAACAGCTCAAGATTTCAAAGATGTATTTGTTTTTGCAGTTTTCAATGACAAACTACAGTTATCTACACCAGAAAGGTCACACACAGTAGTTAACACAGAAGAGTCAGAGTTATGAAAAACAATTCCATCTCATAAATCAAATTTCCCTTTAAAGCCTTTCCATCTGTTGTTGTGGAAGAGAAGACTCAGCGTAATAACAGCTTTTTTATGAAATTCACTTGGGGAAACATTTGTCTTGTCTCCTCTGTATGTAAGTTTCCTCGGGGAAGATAACTTTGAAGTTCCAACAATTACTCAAAGCAGAAAGAGGAAAGAGTGCAGGGAAGAGATGGTGGATAAAATGATAGAATCAGATGGCTTAGGCCTGGAGTCAGTTGTGGATTTGCTTTCTGCCATCTGATCCATTTCAAGCTTGCACTATTTTATGCACTTGTAATGTCCTTCATTCGCGCTTATGCAACAATACATTGCAAATTTGCCTTACATTTTACCACTTACATTTTCTGTATTCATGCTAGAGGCTGGTACACCCTGACAGGTTACCAGGGCAGACACATTCACGCTCTCATCCACTCCTACCGATAAGCCGGAGGACCCAGAGAGAACTCATGCAGACATGCGGAGAACATGTAAACACAACACAGAAGAGCCACAAGCTGGACTCGACCCTGTGACCTTTTTCCCGTATGGCATCAGCTATCCTCCATCACCTACAATTTCGATGATTATGTCACCAAAGCTGTGTAGGAGTTTGATTGTAGAATACATTAAGGAGTACAGGAAGCATTTTACTTTTGAACAAAATTCTAATGTATTTCCAGTTTGTAATGTCATTCCATTAATGATCTAATATGGACTTTGAATATGCAAAGCTCTTTATGAATTTGTAGAGCTCTCTAAGCTTGTTACTTTCAAAGTGAGATGGTAGATGTTTTGATGCTGTTGAGATGTTCCCTGCATCACTGATCAGGGTGGACTAGCTGGGGATATGATCATAAAACAGGCTTTAAAAAGTGTGAATGAACATATCTGGGACACAACTTATGAAGCAAGGCTGACTAAATTAAAATGCACAGTAGGGAAGAATAAACACTGATAATTGCTCATGTACTATAATGAATAAAGCGTTCAGTGAGTCAGTTAACCACACTCTCTACTGTCTCTGTCCATGGTGCTAGAGAAGTTTTGCAGCAAAACTGGAGTCTTGAGTCCTGGAGGTCACGGTCAGCTGTCCTGTCAAACTTAATTGTGACCAGTGCTGTCTCGGGGCAAAGGGCTTGAAGGAAACCAGAGGGTTTTTTTTATTGTGTTTTTTGTTTGTTTTTTCTTCTTCCCCAAAGAGATGTGTGGTATGTCTGTATATTCAGTTAGAATATTGTGTCTCTAAGGTGGACTTCATGGAAAAGATGTTTTGACAGCATTGCGGTTCATTTATCTTTCACAGTCATTAGTTATTTTTATTCAGCCATGGCCTGTAATGAGTGTATAGTATGTTTAAGCATCTGTTTATTTATTTTTTTTATTTTGCAATCCATCATGATTTTTTTTCTCAGGACAGCAGCACCAAACATTGGGGGATAAGAGACCAAATGCTGGCCATTGACCTGTTTTTATAATCATCTTATTGCCAATGTATTGTTGAATGCATATTTCACCACTCTGCAGAGTTTTGCCCTCCTGCCGTTGTTGGTGTTTAATAGGATCTCATGTAACAAGAATGGATTGTCTTATGATAATCTTTCTAATTGGTTATTGTTTAAGAGTTAAAGCCACCACAACAGATGTGAAAAACACAGTCAGGGTTTAAGGGAGAGAGATTAATTACTAAGACAAAGAATATGCACAGAGGTGCACTGACCTAAATTCCAACACCCACACGATACTATGATCACAAAGACAGTGCCTCCAGACCAATGTTTAGCAGATATTCAGAAACTGCCCTCAACCAAATAATGATGCCTTGTTTTGTTTATAACCCTGCTTATTATGACCCATATTTAAATGTGTAGTTAGTGGCGAAACCAGGAGGCTGTAGTAATTATGGGCGCAATGGTAGAAATGATGTTGCAGAGAGTAAAAGCAAAGGGGGACACGAGGATACCGATTATAAAAAACAACAAGTTTTGCATAGGAAATTCTTTAAATCTTCTTTTGTATTGCCTAACCATGTATTTGCTAGTAATGGTTTTGTCACCTCCACCTAAACGTGTGGTTTGAAACCATGGCCGTTCCTGTTGGTTGTACATGAGGGTAAGTACAACAGTCAAATGCGGTCATTCATTCACGGGTTGCTTGGGGCTGGAGCCGATCCCAGCTGCATTAGGTGAGAGGCGGGGTACACCCTGGACAGGACGCCAGTCTGTCGCAGGGCTGGCACATATAGACAGACAACCATTCACACTCTCATTCACTCCTACGGGCAATTTAGAATCACCAATTAAACCTCAGCAGCATGTTTTTGGACTGTGGCCGGAGTGCCCGGAGAGAACCCACGCACACACGGGTAGAACATGCAAACTCCACACAGAAGGGTGGGGATCGCTAGAATCTGTAGAATCTGTAGAATTAATTAGAAACCTGATAGTCTCTATCAAACCCTGTGCCAATCCTTCTTATTGTTGAGCTATTCCAGCCTGGACCACAGTGGTGAACCAAGCAACAGTGAGTCAAACAGTCTCAACAAAACAGTTTGAGAAAATGAGATAAAATCCTGCCAAGTAATGAGAAGTCTCTGGACACAGATCCTGGATCAGACAGTCATCCAACTTCAGGTTTTTTGATCATGTCCAATGTGTGCCCTGTAATGTATATAGCATCTTGTTTCAAGTGCAGATATCCCAGGAGACTCAATTTCAGGTACAAATTGAAATGAGAGACAGTGTCAACGTGGAAGGATGGATCAGGCTCAGGTAGCACAATATACTCTATAAGAAATGACTTCATGGAGTATAAGAGTTTACATCTCAGAGCAAGTTGGATGAACAGAAGTGAGCTGAGAGGCATTTGAAGCAGCAACAAACATGGAACCACAGCCAGCACACCGGCTGCCACTTGGCTATTCTTACTGCACTTGGCTGTTTTACTCTATTTTCCGGCCAAACTTGAAATCTGGCTGAGAATCAAATCTAGGCCTTCTGCAAGGCCGACGTATAACATGTACCATTGAACCATCAGTGCTATGTAGTAATTAAATGGACAGGTGGCTCCATTCTCCTGTGATATGAGGGAGATTGGAAGACTTTTACATGATCAAGAATAAAACCTAGAGGGCTCTTAAATTGCAGAATTCCCAGTTAAACCAAGCAGTCTGTGCTGTGGTTGAAGAGACAGGCTGTGTTGATAAGTCCACAGGAGGCTTATGGCCTATAGTGCGCTTACAGCTGCAGTCTTAGCTGCTGGAGTCTTCGTCATCTGGGACCCGAGGGCTCTGAAACAAACAGCCAGAGGAAGCCAGACTAAGTCAGTGCCGTGTCTTAAATCACATCTCAGAGCATCCTTTATTGAAAATCGAGTAGAGTAGACTGATGGCTGCTACAGTGGGCGGTAGTGAGATGAAATGCTTCGAGCAGAGTAGGAATAATCTTGGGATTTTCCATCAAGCCGTGCCAAGGAAGAGGATTCGGAGAGACTGACACGGGGTCTTGGAGGTGTAGCTGTGGACGAGTATAGATGCCTTTCCTGTTTCTCACATGCTTTATATAGTTATGTTTCCTTTCTTCTCTAGATTATACAAAGAAACAATATTTCCCTTTTCTCGGGCTCGCATTGACCTTTATTTGTTTTTGTTTCAAAAAGTAATAATATGTAACAAAATAATAATAGTATTGCTTGCCATCCATTTTGCAATGATGCTCATATTGTGTTATAAATCCAGCGACCCTCTCATTTACAGTGGTGCACTTTTTAGATTTAGAGTTAATATTGAATATAGGTTACCAACATGTTGAATATATGTTCTGTAGTTTTCAATAGGTTGTGTCAGTGCTTTGTACATGAGGTGATATTATTATTGTTATTTGTATTATTGTTATTTTAATACATATTTAAATGCCTATGCACAGCATATATATACATATATACATAGCATGTACTACATGCTATTTATTTTATACATCATAAATAGATTTCATGATCAACAATCCAATATTAATGTTATTTAAGTCAAATTATTGACACATATCATCTTTAAGATACGCCTTAATTTTGAAATTTCTTCATTCTCGAAATCCAAATCCTGTTGTAGTTGATTTCTGTGACTTGATATAAATGTAACTAATTGTGTTAAATGGGCATATGATGTCGTCTCATATCAAAATTTGTATTTTGCCAGACTTTGTAATACCAGAAAATAAATTGTTGTTCAAAGAATTAATATATTGTGATGTAGTGAACTAGTGATTTATAGCCCTAACAATAATATTTCATACAGTTACCTGAAAACTTGATCTTCAGTATTGCACACAAATAAGACATTACTCTTAGATTAGTAAAGCCCTGAATGTGTAAAAACAGCCATGAGTGCACTCTTAAATGGCCCACGTGTCAGTGTGGTGCCATGAATAATGTATGAAAGTATGCACACTGCATGCCAAGACAGAAATCATTTACATTTCATCAGCATGACTGATGACCATTGTAGGTTTGAGGCCAACATAAAATGAGACTTGACTGGTACCTGGTAATCAGCAGTCTCATCTGCTGTGACTTTGACAGCAAACTGTATTTTTCATCGTACTGTTTTGATTGGATTCAATCTAACCTTTGCTTTGTTTCTGTCTTTGTATTGCTGTTGGCACATTATAATGAACACTGTGTTCTTTTGCTTTGGGCCCAAAATACAAATGAGCAGCACGATGGAAAGCAGAACGGGAGTGTGAATTAACTTTCGGAACACATTGTTTTTGCAATCAAAAGCTCAAGAGATACTTGAGAGAATTGAGAAGAACACAAATGTAACACAAAAAAAATAATTAACAAGACATATCTTCTGAAAGTGCTTGTTTTGTTTGGTTTTCAATAGACTGGGAAATACCTGTTTTGTCTCTCTTCTCTTTCATTCTACAGATTGATTTTTGAGTTGGTTGTTTTGTATTCAGTTTTTATGAACGTTATGTTGAGTTGTTCAAATATAACGAAAATGTACTTGCCCCTGCACATCCTTGTGAAAACTGCCAACAAGTTTGTATAGTCTTACAATTGGAAACCTCTCAGATAGTATAAAAAGAAAAAGAAAAGCTCCCCTTTCAACTTTTCTTTCTTTGCTTTAACCTTACTTTTTCTAATCTTTTTCTTTTCTTTTTTGGCATTCAAGAAAAGTCACAACCACTAAACTTTTCTTAAATTTTATTTATGAAATTGTTGTCAGTTTGGCAAAAATTGCTTTTTTCCTGTTTCCATAGAGAATCTTTTTTCCATCATCCAAACGTTTATCCTTAGACTCAGTGTACTATTCAGAGACAGAGTGGGTAGAGATGGGTTTTGCAGGGTCAGAAATATCCTGAGACTTGTAGACATGTAGAGAAGAAGTCTGAGCAGATGTGAAGGGGCAGAGATTCTGCAGCTTTTTTGTCAATATGTTAAGAAAAGCAAATATGCCATGGGTTTTGTTTAGTTTTAAAGGGAAAAGATTGTTGTTTTCTGTGTTTTAGGGCTAGGAAGTTCAACTTTTGTGTTGCCTCAATATGTCTGGATGTCTGAATATACTGAACTTTGTAGATTTGGGGTTTAGATGGTGTTGTATCAATTCTCAAGCCACAAGAATGCAGGGCATGTATCATGTGCCATGCATTGCTTAAAGCAAGCTAAACTCCGTTCCATAGTACTGATTAAGTGTTTTTTATTGGTGTTTAAGGTTAGAATAAGTGCATTCCCATCACTGGCAGCTATTTTGTTAGTTAAAGCCAAGTAGGGCAGAGGGGGTGACCCCAACCCAGTACAAACCAACCTCAAAAACATCTCAGTACAAAGGACACATTCATTATTTGCCAACAACACTGAGTTGAAGTAATTTGTTTTTCCTTTTCCTAGGCCGCATTTGTTTACTGTTGGGGTAAATCTGCTTGCAGGCAACTCTTTTCTTAGGGCTGTGTAAAGTTTTGGTAGTGTATCAATATTGTGATTTGAGGCTAAAAAATCTCATATCACAAATTTAAAAAAAAATGGCTTTTGTAAAATGTCATAACTTTTCTGGTTTCAAAGGCTGCAATGACAATACACAACAAACTGATGCAAATTTCTAAACTTAACAGTGTTTTAGCTGTTCTACTACCTAACTCTATCCACTTAGTCATTTAATCCACACGGCTGATTATGTATTCATTGTGTAAGAACTCATAGTCAAATCTTCAAGAGCATCACAGTATTGATATCATGGTGTTATCTCCATATCAATCATCCAACACTAAATTAATTAACCCTTAAAGCTCATTCATGTTCAACATGAGATATGTATACTGTAAAGTGGGCTGGTATAAAAATTTTCAAACCAATTTAAGCCCAAAACCAGAATGGTATACTGAATTTAACCACTCTGTGTTGCACTTTACTAGCTAGTCCCAAGTGTAGTTGTTCCAACTTAATTGAGTTGAAGCTGGTTTGCCAACCATCAATAAACAGAAGAAGAAGAAACAGAGAATGAGGCTCACCACTTTTGTTCAACATGTTTCTATAGTGGTGCAGTTTCAGTTTGCTTTACGTGAACTCTATCATGTCTTTTTTTGGCAGCAGGTAATCAAGACTTACAACAACTTTCAGGTGGGCTAAAAATGACTCTCTATACAAAAACAGAAGAAAGTGATACTAATTATGACATAAATGAACTTAACAGCTTACGTAAACAAAACCCTAACTCAAAAAGGTTTGTAAAAAGAACAAACACGCTCCCTCTGGACAAAATTTAAACACTGCAGCTTGAGTTTCATCTGTTTTTGCGTAATGCTGCCGTATGGCCCACTCCAACATCTGCTTCGATCTCCTCTTCATTTCACCATCAAGTCCTTAATCAGCAAGTAGATCCAGATGCGCTTAACCACTCACAGCAACTGTTCTGCCCTCGGGTGGATATGTTGCTTTGCATCAATACCAACGTAAAGAACCCATGGAAGTATGGTTGGTTGGTTACATTTTTTGAAATAGACATATCTATTTTTTTATGTGAAAGAAAGCAGAAATGAGGCTCTACAGGCTAAAAACACCCTGGTATAAAAAAAAGACTTGACTTGAGATTTGCTTGAGGTTGGTCGATCCATAATCCAATCATGTGTAAAATACACCATGTTGTTAATGTTTCCCACACTGAAGTTGTTTTTCTAAAACCAAGCAGCTAATGTTTCAGAGATATTACATTCCTCAGTGGCAGTAGTGTTAAGTTATTCTGCAAAAATCCATCTGTTTGTTGGCAGTCACTTATGAAACAGTCAAAACACAAGTATTGAGGCACAACCCAGTATTGCACTAATGGATACCTGAGGGGGACAGATAGAAAAATAAATGTAATCCCCCCAGGATTGTGAAGATCTGCTGTGAAAACATGAATCAATAAGGGCTCAGTTGAGTAGAAGAGGCTGCTCCATGTATCGATTGTCCTATTAGGCTTTCCTTGACAGTCAGCATCCAAACACAATAATGCACACGGACTATGGTTTCTATAGTTTAAACTGTTGTGAACACACACATCGCCTTCACCAACTTAAATAACTAATGAAAAGAAGAGCAGCAGCTTCTGTGGTGCTGTGAGAGCTAAGTGTAATAAATCTACTGTCAGGATTTCTTGGAGAAAACACCGCATTTGTATGCACACAGATAGCTGGCTTTCTCCAGTGAGACTATCCAACCTCTTTTTTTCACTTTGAACTCCAACAGATACAGTTACACCACATACCAAGCAAAAACAGCTCCTCTAAATCCGCCGTATGGTGAGGAAATCACTTTAACACTCAAGCACCCATTCATCATATTTTAATAACATGTCAGACTGTATAAAATGCGTAGAGCGATATGTCAATTGCGTTGCTCAGTGTATATGATTATATGTAATAATACACGAAAGCTGTCTTCAGTGGAGTAAAGTACAGAGTGGATTTTCTTTATATATTCACTGATCAAGTGGCAGCTGTGCCATGGAGGCGGCTTTCGCGGATTGCTTTTCACTCTACACAGTATGAAGCTCATTTATTCCATAAGCATAAGTACGCTCTCAGCATTGCCTACAGACACAGAATTCCCCGGAGTGAAGTTTCAGGCACAGACAGAGGATAGGAAGCAGTTCTTAAATGTTGCGTGTAGGCGGATTTTTGAAAAACAGCAAAAAAGGCAGTTTGGAAAAACAGCCTTTCTCCTGCAGCTCTCCCCTCTCTGTTCGAAGCCCCTCCCACCAGACGAGCACAGGCTTCATACACCAAGCTGACAGGTACTAGTCCTTCACTCATCCTGATAGTGATCGGGATTGTTACATAGAAAGCTCTTTTTTTCAAACATTTCATACTTACATAGCTTTTGGATGACAGACACTGAAACAAAAGTTATTTTCATGTGCAAATGCCACAAAAAGGTAGTTACTTATGTTAGAAATATTAACCAATAAATCAGCATATTATAGATAATTTTACAGTGTTATTTAATTGCTTAATGTCTTGAATGTTAAACTATAGTGGATTCTATGTAAAAAAAAAAATATATATATATATATGTATGTATTTCTTTAAATAATGGGTTAAAGTAAGGCAACTCTCTGTTTTCTTACAGTAAAACAAAAAAGCAGTTCATGTATTATCAGCCAATGAATCTCCTGTCATTAGATAGTTCCTTAAAGCCAAGAGGAAGAGAATAAGTCTAACGTGTTCACATTACCTGAGTTATGCCGAATGGATATTATAGATTTGCTTTGCCCCCCCCCTCCCACTCACACATACAAAAATAAAATTTCTACCCCTAACAAAGATACTACTAACTGCTACTAGAAGTGTTACTTTCAGTATGAAAAATGGTCCAGTTTGTAGTGTTTGCATATTGATGTGTTGTCATGGCGAGTTGAAGTCTCAATACCTTATAATTAGTGCATGTGTCAATAACAACACATCGGAGCATCGAGGCCGGTAACTACATCCGTGATATGAATTATTTGGTGTGAGAAGAATGTCTGAATACATCAAACAATGTTAAATATTCAAATAATAGAAGTATAAATACATCAAAGTGCCATGAGCAGTGAACTTCAAAGCAGATGTTTCCAGTGGTACTTTCACCCCTGCAATATAAATAGGATCTCCCTTATGCTAATACATCATCTGCTCTGCATGCATTTTGTTAATATTGTGAAGTAATTACTAAAGTAGATACTCAGTTGTGCCAAAAATACACTAAATGAATTGGGTATTTTTTAACCACAACAGGGAATTAAAATCTGGAGAGTGGGAACATGAGATCATGTGCACTGAGCCGTAGATGTGACCAAACTACACTGGAGCGTAACGGAAGTGTTTGCCTCCCACCTCCTCCTCTTCCTCACCAGTGACCTTGTTAACCCGGCCACACTCCACTGCCCTCAACACAAGGCGGGGAAATTGCACTTGGGTTCCTCTCTGACCCTTATATTACCAGGGATGGATCCTTTACTCACATGGATGGCTGAGACCAGGCTTAGTGTGGTTTGGATAAAAACGATATGGACATAGAATGTTGATTGATTTCCAACTTTTGCTGTATTGGAAGGACTGATTCGTACTCAGACTAATGTATTAAGCACTTAGCTTCTGTGTCCATTTCTATTTTTAAATTTTGCACTGATTCCATTTCAGTCTAAACTAAAGTTTCAGAGTGATTTTCTGCCAAATTGCACAGCCAAGACCAATGAATTCTGCTTTTATGGTGATGCTAGTCATTGCTGGGAGATCAATCCAAGATGATGAGAGCTTCATGACAAGCCGAGGCTCTAAAGAAAGCCTCTCTGCCTCTTACTCTAAATGACAGAGATTGTGACTGTCCTCCATCCTCTGCAGACTTGCAGCCGGAGGCGCACAGACTGTGGAGGTTTATGTGTGAGATGGATCATGTTCTTATCTGGGCAGTTGAAAGGGCTATAATATCACTCAGTGAACCTTAGGCATGCCTACACTTAAATCTTGTTTTCATATATCAGGACATGACAAGGTGTCCTGGACAAAGTGCAAATCAGCTTGTCTGTGCCAAGACTATTATTTTTAAAGAACAACAGCATCAGTCGTGTCAGCCAGTGCCCCAAAACGACATATGTTTACACTGAAGTGATAGAGCCCTCCAGCAGCCATAACTGTTATGACTGAAGGACGGGAGAAAGTAAGGTGACGGCATTATAGAGCAACAAAGTCCTTCTCACAGCTGACATTAAGACTGGAGGCTGCAGTGTCAATTTTAAATCATAACCATGTTTGTTCTCTAACTTTAAGCCTTTTAGTGATTATTATTGCCACCAGGATGAGGATATATACATTATTTTAACTCAAAATTAAATTTTCCTTAACTAAATACTTAGGCATAGTCTACATTTGCATAGGCATTTTTTGAAATGGGTGATCTGTCCGTTGCTCATAAAATTCTTTTAAAAAAGTGAATACAGAGCATTAATCCTATCCACACAAGCACTTCAAGGAAAGAAAAAAAAACCTTTCAAACTCAAAAACACGATTGAAGCGCTGTCAAGAGAACGCCAAACAACATGACCTGGACCCTGAAGCCGTGCTGGCCAGTCATAAAAGAAGAAGATGTTGTTTGACAATGTCATCCACTGCCATGGGCAATGTAGAAGAAAACAATCTTCACTCTGGAAAACATTTTTAAAAAGGTGACTTAAAATGCAAAAAAATGCGTGGACAACAGGCTAGAGTGCATAAGAAGGTTACATTTAAAAAAGTATCCACGTACGTGTGGACATTATTAAAGCAGATCTTTTTTTTTAAACTTGAGGTTCTTTTCAGGACTAAAACTCTCCCAGCATTAAGCACAGTGTTGTCACATAATTAACAGATTTTCTTTTCAACAGTGAATTTTTAAATGTTTTGGAAGTATTGAAGGAAATTGTGTTGTGTTGTATGGGTGTCACATCAGATAACACTTCTGTGTGGTTCCCCAGGGCATTCACAAATTACAAATGTTGTTGTTTAATCTGACAGACTTGTTGTCGTACAGCATTCGAGCATGCCTCAGAGTGTATTGTTGAAAGTAAATCCTCACATGGCACAATAACAACCTCCAGTGCTGTTAAGCATCTTCAATCCTGATATCTACTAGAACTCTACTGGCTTTGACCACAGTCTGTGTATGAAATGTGTCTGTGCCTCAGGAGAGAGGCACAGACCCACCCATATGGTCATCTTCATTTCAAATGTAGTGTGCATGTAAACTTCAGCTTTCCAAGGCAGTTGCATGAGTGGTTAGACCTGCTGAAACTGGTTTTAATGCAAGCAGCAGCAGTCTGGGTTTTACAGCTGAAAACTGAAGTGTCTGGAAAGTTGCTGCAACATTTGTGAGAGCCGTTGGCTGGGTCAGACCGAGCTGTCAATCTTGTGGAGTCACTTTGTGCAGAGAACACTTCAGTACAAATAGTCTGTTGTTATTCTCATACTAAAGTGTTCATTTAGGAGGCAGTACACAGATACTGTTGATAGAGGATATATAGTAGGCAGTGAGACAGCATGTGATTTTAAACCCAGACTATGGCTCTTTTCTTGTTCTGAACCCCCTGAACCTGAAACTTTACCAAAAATACACTGTATAACATAGGAAGGAATTGTAGGCTCGGGCACTATGGTTGAAATTTGAACTTTTCACCAGTCCTTGAATGGATCATAGCTTAAGAAAGTTTTAATTTGAATATGTGCATTTTGATATTTTCTGCCAAATCATGTTATTCATTATTCTCATTTAGGTTGAAATGACTAGATCCTGTTCAGCAGGCTGTTTACACAGAGCTGAGGGGAGAGGACAGGAGAGGTTGTAAGTAGAGGTTGTCCATGACACCCGTAGGCACTTGAAAGTGTTGCATATATGACTAATAAATAACTTTCCATTTGATTCAGACTTAGGAGACCTTTACTGCTAATCCATATTTGGTATGTGAGATAAAACAACCTGCAGTACAGCTGCTGCTCTAAAGAAAGTGGGCATCTTCACTCACTTCATTTAACTTGGATCTACTAAATGAATGTAGAGTCTCATCCTTGCAGGGTTTGACATTAATCATAACCCAATAGCCTGAGGCTACAAAAACGTACTCTGTAACCACCAAGTATACCCTGTAGGTGGCCCCCAGGGGCTGATGTGTGTGGGAAAATGAAGGGGAAAATGAATTCCCTAAACAGCGGTTCTTTCTGGGTAATATGCTGCAGCTTGTCGGGCAGAATCTTAAGCATTGTCTACAGAAACATTATCTGTCTCTGTATTTGGATAGAAGACTGGACGTGGGTCTGGTTTACCAGTAGCCAAGTGGGGACATGTTATATTTCTATTCTCAGTTGAAGTAAAATTTTAATGCTGCATTTGCATTTGATTTTTTTTTTTGTTCATGGAAATTTAACACAGGCCACAGCTAGAAACTAGTTTTGAAGTTTAATTTTAATATTTTGCGCAGCACATAAATAAATTCAGTTGCCTGACTAGGCTTTGGTCTCACTACTCCCACACATGATGCCTCCTCCTTCTCTATGCAAGACTTTCAACCCAAAACCCCGGAGTCCAGCAGGTCCTGTGGCTCCCGCGGGCAGGTCAGGAAGTGAAAAAAACAGTGCTCCCAGCATGTTATTAATAACTTACGGTAACATAACAATAGTTCACCTTCTCTTCCCCTTACTCTCTCTCTCTATTAAACACACATGCAGTGTTTGTGGCACTCTTCAGTGCCTTGGAGAGCTCCTTGGCACTCAGTCAGTCCTACACTGACAGAAAATAGGATCATTTTTGGACATTTTTATTTAGTGGCTACCCACAACGATATTCATCGATTTGACGAAACATTATGACTGAGGTGCAAACTTGTCCATCAGTTTACATTTAGGACATCAAAAATGGCCAACAGGCTTGTTGACCCGTTAATTGCAGCTCATTCAGCTGAAGATACACTTTCACTAAAGTGAATTAGGTGTATTCATAAAAGTAACTGAAAGTGCTAGTCTGCAATTATCTCTTTGCCTTTGCCTTTTCATTACAGTGGATAAACTGCAGTTATTTATTTCAGTCAGTAAGTGTTATTTTCCGTTGAGCATCGCTGCAATCACACAGGTAGCAGTTCCACCTACTCTGTCTTCCTCTAACAAGGTCGGCTGCTAATTTATCATCACCACCGCGTTTGGAAAAGCTCTTAAAGAGCAAACTGATTAAAAGAAATGAATGAGAGCCCCCCTTCCTCCTTTATAAAAAACACAAGTCAATTTGTCTCCATAAGCAATAAGGGATGTTGTGAATAGACTCCCTCTATGAGTAAAGTAAGAATAATGAATAAATGTTGCATTAGTTAGAGTGCATGCATGTATATCTTTTTTTTTCTTTTTTTTCTTAAGCTTAACTATCATCGCCCTCTTACATAGGAAATCAACTGGGAGAGCAAAGTGTTGGGATGCATCTGTTTATTAAAAAGCACTGCACCTGGCAGGGTTTTTTGGCAGAGAGATGTGCCAAAAGTTGAGAGAGGTTCAAAGCCCCAAGTGGTGTCATCTGCTTTATTTCTCATCCAGTCGGTCACAGGAAGAGGGTGGATTTCAAGTTTTACAAAAACAAACAAAAAGTTTTCGAGGAATGACCCAGTTGGATTGAGACCTTTGACCCAGTGCAATGTTTCTGGCAGATGCATATTTCATGGATCTAACTTTAGCTGGCAGGGGATCGTCTAGAGAGGATCACACTCACACACACACACCAACCCAGACCACACTGAGGAACAGTGAGGAAGCATCAATGTCTCAGCTTGTATTTCTACCGTTTAGCTCCTCTCAAAGGAGGTAAATGATATCCATTGTCGCAGTTCAGCTAGTCTTATGGTCAGAAGTTCAGTTTTATCCCATACAGTTGAGAGGAAAAGCTTATTTGCATTTTCTGGGCTCATGCTTTTACCGTTAGCTGGCACATGCTGCTCTTTCATCCTTAACAGTAATACAATGAACATGCAATCACCTTTTGAAGCACTCAAACCTGGAAAATCAATCAAATTATCATTCACAAATTAACACTATGAATGATTTCTCTATTCTCTAGGTATAGTTGTGCTTGGCATTTGCCTAGATCACCGCAACGAGTAAAAGGGCACCAATTAAATCTGAAATAGGGAAGGTATTGATCACTCTGAAGACCCATCTAACTTTAATTGCCCCTTAAAGCGGCTGCAGTTTGGAAGCTATGTGATATAAATAAACCAACGGTTGCTCTGCACACCACGTCGAGTTCTGACCTCCATATGGCGCCTGGCCATTCTGGCAGGCTGCCTATGATAGCAGTTCGATAGTGACAGCAGCAGCTCAGAGTGATAGTATGGGGGAAAGATTTGGGGTATGCATGTGGAGAACAGATAAGCTCTAAATGTTTTCAAGTAACTGAAGTTTACTTGTGGTCATTTGCTGTGGTATTATAGTGATGTTAAACATATCAAAGTACGCAAATCATTCTATTTGATTACCTTTTTTTAACCACAAAAAAACACTGGAGTCAGAAAATTCCCCATTCAAACGATTCTGCTCATAGCTCTTTCAGATCCTTTTCTAACTGTTTCTCTCTCCCACTATCTGAACTGATTGGTGATTTCAGCCCCCATGAGTCACCGCCTTCTTAAACTGCCAAGACAATGGATTGCCAGTGTTAGAACTACTATTAATAATCAGCAGACAGAGTCTGTATGCAACGGGACACGGTTTTGGTATCGAAAGCCTTCTGGTTTCTGTTTGTAGTCTGTTTGTATACGAGTAGTAGTGATCAGTCACTTTGAATGGGCTTTTTTTTGCTTCCAGGTAAACAGTCCGTGTAGCGAGAAAAAAGAGGCGTGCAACACGTGCCAAAATACAACACCGGAATCCATTGGTTGTTGTCTGATGTTGAATAAGCTTTTTTATTTGCTTTTTTTGGAATGGATAAAGATAGATGATGATATGCAAAGAAACATGTAGGTTGTAGATGTCTCAACTTGCTAATCAGGCTGCAAACAATAAACAGTAGACAGAAGAGGACATCTTGGCCCAGATATCTCTTCTTATGTATATACACACCAGAAACCTAGAAATACTGGGCCTTGGCATCAAAAGCTAAATCATCATCAGGCCAGTATCTGATGGGTTCCTATACTGCCTTAATGTTAGTTTATTAAAACTTCAAGAGAAGCAGTTGGAGAGAGTGTGGTGTGATTATAGTGATTAACAAATCTCCAAAAAGAATCATGCCAAAAATCACTTGATAAATAAGTCATCCAGCATCAAAAAAAAGCATAAAAATGACAAATCGACAAAATAAATTGTCGCCAACTAAAACCAAAACAACCAACTAATTGACAAAGAGGTGGCAGCCCGATAACTCAGAAATGTGGACTTGATATTATGTTACACTTTAATGTGATAAAAGAGGACCAAATTATGATTTAGCAACCAACACTTCGTACCTCAGATATTAATGGAATGTCATCTCAGCCTGTTTGAGATCACAGATGTTTCACTGCGGGATAATGATGTGATGATAATGACTTCAGATTTTTCCTGGGCCTGTCTTCCCTAAAGCTTGATGTCAGGGTTTGACTTGCAAGCCGGCACTTGAGCAAGCTGGGAAATATCTGTGATTTTCAGGCTTCTACAGTCAAGGTTTATACAACTTAATTATCTGCTTTATGACAGAGACACTGAGGTGGATACATGGGATTATTGTACCAACTCAGTGTAATCAATCAGAGTGACAGGCACTGACATATGTACATGAACACTATATAAAATAATTGGAAAAGGTGTCCTATTTCACATATTAAACTATAAAACAATGTTACTGAATCCAGCAAATCCACCACAGGAAATCTTTTGCAAAAAGATGGACCTGTATTGAAGGCTCGTGCTTGTACTGAGCTTATCTTCTTGAATCTAAAGTAGGAAATGACAGTGTTTTTAAAAAAAATGGCTTCCCAGAGAAAATAGACCAGTCAGAAAAAAATTAAAAAAAAGACAAACAATGTACAACAGCAGTGATTTGCAGGGGAACATCTTGTGCAAAGCTTTTATTTAAAAGTAGAGTAATCACAAAGAACATTTACATTAGCCTTTATAATGCATTTCCATTCTTTAAAAACATGTCTTGTTGGTTTTACCAAAACCAAAGTTTTAAATAAATCAAAAGAATGCTTAGAATGAGCCCGTTTACTCTGATTGTAGTGTTTGTGAGCTGTCATTGGACTCTTAGTCAGACTATTGGTGGTTAAAAAAGACTCCTTATGGGCACATGAATACAGAGAAAATGGTAAACAGAAGGAGGATTTCAGTAACCTTGTAATTTTCCCTTAAAAATGCTATCGTGTTAGACGCTTTATAATCACAGTCCCAGAGCGCTAATGGTTTGACTGCTGTGTTTTAGCAAAGTAGGACACATAGTCCTTTCTTAGATTTGTACAGCCCACAGCCACGCTGAAGAATGAAACAATCACAATCTGCATTCGCCTTTTGATGAATGTAATTATGTGTCTGCTCCAAATGCCTCCAGGTCTGCGTGGAGCCGCTGGTGTGATGCATTTTGTTTATCGCTGTTTACTTTGAAACTGGGGATGTTTTTAGCTGATTGGATGAATGAGATACACAAAGCTGTACACGGCAGTTTGTGCATGCAGATTAGAGTAGTACTAATGTAAGCTGTCATATCTTAAGGCACACACACACACACAGACACCAAAATACAAACAAGCTCACACAGTAGGTTATTTACAGCACACTCGAGAAAGCTATTTGAGTGTTTAATGTAGCATTGTTTTTAGAGACGTGATGGATATTGTCTTAGTAAACGTCCCGATGCCATTCACTATATTTATGATGTGGTTGGCTGGTTATAAATATTAGGTGATACAGGGAGAGTCTAGATAATAGACATTACATTATTCAGATATACGGAGCTCCGACCTCCAAGTGCATAAATAGAAGCAGTGAGGGACAGACACATAGAGAGGCGCACAGAGTCAGAATCCAACTTTGCTTGTTACGCTTGAAGGCTTGTTAGAATAAATGATCCACGAAGAGTTCTCACTGCAACAGCTGCAGCATGGTACATTATCATACATCCACACTTGCATCATTATAGCTCCGTCTCTTTTACTTATTCTGCATTTACATGCTGATACTGATGTTTTTAAAAGCACAATCTGGGATTCAAATGTAGAAAGAATGGCAGCCCAACCCTCAAAATATATCACACAGGGTTTAAAACATTGTATTCTAGGAATTTTATCATTCTGCTCCTCGCAGTTCACCTGCAGTGTTTGTGTCAATGTGAGAAGTATTGTGACCTTTATGTTTTGTAGCAAAGCAGAAGGGAAGACGTGTAGCATGTCAGACTTTCAACCAGGATACCAGAGTTTGTGTCCTGTCACAGACCTGCAATGGACAATTTCGGAACCATATTCGCAATCTTCCCCTGACTATAACCAAGTATTTTATTAGCTTAACCCTAACCATACATTAACCAGAGATTGTTTGCTGCCCTTTGCTGCTGGGTAGATTTGAGCTTGAGATGGTCATCCAGTTTGGTGCAGCATCCATACTGATGCAGGTGCTGTAACTGGTCGTTTTGAAAAGTGTCTGAAGGTGAAGCTCTTGATTTACCAGTTCATCTATGCTCCAGCCCTCACTATGATCATGAGCTGTGGGTCGTGACTGAAAGAAAGTGACTGTGGACACAAGTGGCAGAAATTAGATTCCCCCTAAGGGTTCAGCATTGAAGGTAGTGTGAGGAGCTCAGACATCTGAAGGGAGTCTGGAAGATGGTCAGGGTTAGTCTTAGAGATACTTCTCCTTTGCGTCAAAAGGAGCCAGTTGGTGGTTTTGGGCATCTGGTAAGGGTGCCTCCTGGGTGCCTACCAATAGAGGTGCTCCAGGCATTTCTAACTGGCAAGAGGCCTCAGTGTCAGCCGAGAACACACTGGTGGGATTATATATGTTATCTGGCCTGGGAAGGCCTCAGGGTCCCCCCAGGAGCTGGAAAGTTTTGCTAGGGAGAGGAACATCTGAAAAACCTTGCTTAGCTTGGTGGATGGATGAATTGATTTACTTTAACCTTTATTTCAAGAATTTCAAAATTGTTGGCATCTGACATGAAAATTGCTGTAATTTAACATCATTTTAGGGTTTTGCATAATCACACAATTCAAACGTTTTAGTTTGGGGACAAAGATGATTTAAGTCAGTTTTATATTGACTGACAGGGCTGGCCTGCAGATAACAACTACCTTATAACATCTAATATTTAACTTCATGGGGCCTAAATCACTCTCAGTGTCTATCACAGCACAGTGCTAATGGGATAACACATCAGCCACAGCTGTGCTATTAATAACCAGTTTTAGGCCCTCTGATACCACCACTTACTGTGCTAAATCTGTTATGTTTTTGTCTGCTGATTTCTGACAGCAGGACCTGAAGCTCTGCAGTGTGACATTTTTTCTTCTCAATACTCTTTTGTACCATTTAGCTGAATCAAACTTGCCCACATACTGAGCAGGACACATAGCCTTTCATGGTTTTAGTTATGGTAATGATTAAAAGTGCTCCTCCTCGTGAACAGGCAGCACTTATCAGCCTGAAACAAGTGATTCATGACAAGTTGGTGAATCCTTTCATGAGCCCCAGTGTGGTCATTCTCATGTACGTTATCTTTACTGCATTTCTTCTTAACACTAATTGAATAAATTCATACACCATCATTCCTTTTTATATTTTTATTGGTCTGAACCTTTAATGAGATTTTTTGCATCGCTGGAATGTATTCATCTCCATTCAGTTTTACCTTCCTGGCCTGAGTGCAGACACACTTTTAATGGTCGGCTTGTGTAATACAAGTTACACACATGGTTTGACCATGCAATTGAACGATCAACTGAAAAGTGTATAACAATATTTATGAGGAGATTTTGGTGAGCCATCATTATTAAACATAAGCTCATGACGATAGATCTGAGAGACAGGATGACAGTATTACAATAACATGTCAGCATTCAAGGACTGACTGGTTTGAGGATTTTTGTTTAAACCCTTGTTCAGGTTTTGTCAAACTGCATTCTCTGAGCAACCCACCACATTCAATTATAATGAATGTAACGTTGAGCTAGTGATGAGTAACTCCGGTGGCGTGGCCCATCTAAATTAGCTGACAACAGCAAATGATTGAAACAGAACAGGAAGTATGAAAGCATTCATGTAGAGAGGTGTTTTGGATGCTTGACAGGCTTGTTTGCAGCACTAGTTTAAACAAAGGACTACAACAGGCATTTATTTTTAGTCAACATGCATATGAAATCTTTTTTATCGATGAGAAACACCTAATGTATATGTTCAATTATGAATAATTGACCATTTGGACTACAAGTATATACCACTTTTAAAAATATGTATCAATATTTTTTAGCACAACCTGACATAAACAACCTGTTAATAATTATTTGAGTCCATAAACCAAAGGAAAAAAACTATCAAAACACAATTCTGCTCAATGAAGAATTTCAAATGTTGCAAATGTGAACGCAGGTTGAAAATATAACTTGAGAAGTAGAATGAGGATAACATATAGTTATATTTTTACACTAAATATGGTTGACCTTATTTTTGATTTTACTTGGTCTATCATCATCAAACAAAAACTTGCCAAGTTTATAGAGGGAAGCTGATGGCAGGGCTCGTTGCTTCATTTTTGCATCATGACATCATGAAGAAGTCGTGACTGACTTTACCAGTAACTCCTCAGAGCCGTCTTTGAGACCACAGATGGGAAACATATGGCCCCAGGGCCACAACCAGCCTGTTAACCATCTCTATGCAGCCCGCAACAGCCTCAAAGGAAGAAAAACCACCTCCCCCTAACAATCAATAAAACACATCATTATCATTATGAGCCCATAGTGCTATTCCAAACCAGGGTGCTGACGGTTAAACACCTGTCCTCTGCTGTGTAGCTCAACATCAGACATGACATCAGAGTGTGATGGTCATGCAAAGGGAGGTGACCGTCTGAATTGTTCCCATTAGGGCTAAATTACATGGTTAGGCAATGGCTTCGAAGACACATTAAGTCATTCATAAATATCCCACAGTTGTATTTCATTCTAATAGGTTAGTTAGACAGTTACATTAATAAAACAGAACAGAAAATCAATTAATGTTTCCATGAAAAAGATGTTCCCTGTGAAAACACAGCGTTTTTCTATTTTTTTCTACATTCAGTGCAAATGCCATAAATAAACTAAATTACTTTTTGTTATTAATATATTAAGGAAGGAATGGAAGTTGAAATCTATAAATTAATAAGATGGGACATATTATACATTTATTTACAGTATTAATCAATTGCTTAATGGTCTTGAATGTTAAATAGCAGTGTACTCTATGATGAAATACAAAAAAATAAGCAAGTAAATAAAATATTTATTGAATGTAAAAAGAAATGTTAAAATTGATCATAATAAAACAGTAAAACGTCATGCAGCAAATGTTGCCAAACACTTACCATCATATTGAAGTGAAAAAAAAAAAAAAAAATTAACATTTATTTATCTATTTATTTGGATATTTACTGTGTATAATCTGTATTTTTTCAAGAAGTGATCTGTAAAATAACCTACGGTTGCTTACTGCTATTAGACTCTAAGTGTTTGGCTACTTTTGCTGCCCGATGTTTTTTACTATTTATTTTTACACTCTGATTGTTCCTTGACATTCAGCTTTATTCATCAGTCACTCAGTCATACAGCGCTGTACTGCAATGGGATGAAAATTTGAGTTACCCGCGTAATAACAAAAAGTCAGTGCTTTGAGTAAAATGATTCATATTTTCTTAATTTAGTGATGCAGGTCATTAATTGTGATGGTAAATATTACATGTTAACACTGTAAAGCAGTTTTCCATGAGTCTGTGTTTTTAACATAATGCAAAGCTTTTCATCAGGAGGTTAATTTAGCAGTTTATACTGCATTTATGTAAGTGGACTGTTTTATGTCAGTGAACCTTTCATGTTATCCTCAGATTAGGCCTGATTGACATACAGCTGTAAAATAAAATAAGAAATAAAAAATGTAAAACATATTCAAGCCCTCTATCCCCCCCTGTCATCTACCACCAGAATTCCCTGCAGTCCATTACAACCATTCACGTTTGAACGGGTTAATGTGTCACAGGTACAGTAGACTTACTCTGCCTGCTCCTGATCCCCTGGTGAGACTGGTCTCTCACAGCAGCAGCAGGGGCTGTTCACGGTCTTAACTCTGAGCTATAGCTGCTAAGTGCTTTGTGTTAAGGTGATATTTCAAGGTAAAGTACTCCAATGGTACAAAAAGTCCTTACTGCAGAAACTGCACAGAACGGTGCTCCTATCAACAGTTCCATCTGTGGGTTTTATGAATGTAAATTAGCCATAATTGAGCAGAGCAAGGAATTGTCATCTGTTTCCATCATTACAGTTTTTTTTTCCTGTAAGTAATTAAAGAAAATGAATGCCTTATTTTACACATTCCTAAACAAGTTTAACATTTTAAATTAGAAAGTTGTTCTTCTCTTCTGAGCTGGCAAGAAGCTTATTGTAAAGCAATCTGTCATGTCGACCAAATCCACGTAGTTTAACATAATTCAGCACAAGGTTTCATGTTTCCAGTCTCATTGTCCAATGGTCCAGTGTGTAGCGCTTACTGTGTCTAAGTCAGCATGGCCCTCTGGGGGAGAAAAAAAAGCTGGCCACCCCTGTTGTAGATTTAAGGCTCCACTGATTAAGAACTTTCTGCTTCAGCTCTGAGGGAAGGAGAGGGAAAATGACTGATTTTCTTGTTTTCCAAAGAAGAAAATCTCCTCTTGTGGGTTTAAATTAGATAATCACTGACTCTAATCCACTCAGTCTGTCATTTTTCCCTTATCTCACTCAAAAATAATTTCAAAGTTCCCACAGGGTGTTTTTTTCATGAGCTCATGGCTGGAAGCTGAATAATTTATTCAGATGTTTGGAGAGAGAAATGATGATGATTTTGTGGCTCTGACACCAGGACTGTCAGGCTTCTGGAACTTAAATGGGAATCAGAGGATCTGAGTGAATTAATGTGACTAATTCATGCTCTTTGATCAATAGCTTGTTCTCTCTAAATAGTGTAATTGGCAGCAAGACTTTGTGTTTCAAGGATTTGATGTTTTTTCCCCTCTATGATGCAACAAAGTTTTACATGAATTCTTTTAATTGTTTTTTTATTTAGAGGTTACAGGGTATTTCTCACCATCTTTGCACCCCTTTGTTTTGTTTTTCTCTTTATTTTTACACCATTTAATATTGTAGAAATAAAGCCGTCCCCTTCTTTTTGTTCAGCGATTTAGGTGGCCTGTTTGTCAGAAAACAGAGCGCTTCTTAACTATGGGCTTCAAATTCAAATAGGATTATTTCTTCTTTTGAGTCCCTCATTCATTCGCTCTCGCACACACACTCACGCACCACAGTAGGGTGCCCCTGGGGACATTACACCATTGGGACACGCATGTTCCGTGGTGCCAAATGAGCTCTCAGAAGCAGAAAGTGTGTCAGTGGTTGCTTGGCTCTGGAGGCTGTCGGCCCTGTAGAGCTCATATTCCATCAAAGCAGAGCTGACATCAGAAATCCCTTTCATTTAGAGCAGGCACATTCACACAAACATAGAAAGCTACAAATTTGGTGTGGTGAGATTTTCTGCTCTGTGTTTGATGTGAAGTTGAATTGAATTAGCTTTGGTCCAAAAATAAAATTGCCTCACAAGAAAATAGAAGATTTTCTTTAATAAAGTTACAAAAGGCGTCTTTGTAACTTGGTTGTAAAATCTGTAAGTAACACACAGACGGTCTTGTCTAGTTGCAGCTTGCGACGTAAAGCAAGGTAAGGCAGCAATGAAAGAGAGACAGGGAGATCTGAAGTAACACAATTGTGTATAAAGCATGGGAGAGAAACTTTAAAGTAATTCCAACTGCAGGAACTTTCCCAGGGGACCATGAAGCATTTGAGAAAATAAGGAACTTTCCCTGCTCCCTGGGGTAGTTCTCTCTGCTGGTTCATGAGTTTCAGGACAGGCAGTCAGTTGTATTAGTATTTAGATGACAGGTGGACATTTCCTGTTGTTTGTTAATGTTATAAACAAAATCTCTGTAGTTGCTTCCCAACCAAGAACAGGGGGATGAACGTGGCGTGGTTCTTGGTGCCAGACGGGCTGGTCTGAGTGTTTCACAAACTGCTGATCTCCTGGGATTTACACACACAACCATCTCTAGTGTTTACAGAGAATGGTCTGAAAAAGAGGAAATATTCAGTCAGCCTTGATGCTTTGTTGATGCCAGAGGTCAGAGGAGAATGGCCAGATTGGTTGGAGATGATAGAAAGGCAACAATAACTCAAATAACCACTTGTGACAACCAAGGTCTAGCCTCTCCTGACCTCTCCTCTCTGCTCTGTGTAAACACCCTACACCCTACTCCTCTGTCTGATTTTCAGTGAATATTTGTCACATTAGTCTCAGCAAAATTAGTCATGGCTTCACAGTGTCACTGAGGAGTGCAGAATTGAATGTTGTCAACAGGATCTAGTTATTCCAAATGGTTTATTCTTGGCAACGTTTTAAATGAGACATGAAGAATACAGTTTTTTGACATAAATATCACAATTTTAAGCTTTACTATGGTTACTTTTACTGATAGACACTTTCATATATTTCATATTCATTCAGGGACTGTCGGAAAGTTGAAACGTTTTTATAGTTTCTTTCTTTTTCGGCGATCTCTTAAAGAAAACATAGGGAAGGATTCAGAGAGTTAAAATAATTCCATATTTGCTGAAGAAAGTATACTAGTAGTTATGTTTTTTAATATCTTGAGACCATAGATAAGAGGTTTCAGCCTGAAAACTAACAAAGAGAAAGAGAGAAAAGAGGTGAAAGAGGTGAAATTAAAAAAAAAAGCCAAGATGGAGAGCAGCTCATGAAAATAAGGGGCAAAGTGACAAAGTGACAGATGGAAGCACTCACAGCTCACAGCATGTCTCTACCAGAGAGATGTGTCCTTATTGACCTTGTCATGAGAGCTGTGACTCATTGTTATTGGTCTGTAGTTTGCATATCTGCAGTCACTTTGGTTTCAGCAGTGTGTGTCACAGTGGGTGCAGTTTGTTTAGCCATCTGTATGAGGTGCTTCTGTGCTAACAAAAATCTTGATTTCTTACATGGTTCATTTGTATTGTTGTTTTCAGTTGTACGCATATATATTTAAAATCACTTTGAATCTCAATTCTTTGTCGATTTAGGATAAGTTTTGTTGTTAATTTCTGAGATTTCTGCTTCATCCAGTCATTTTTTAAAGTCCTTATACCTTTGTGATTGGGAGACATAATGTTTCCAGGCTGTCTGTGTGTCCATCTCAGGACAACCTTAAGGGATTTCCTTCCAACTTGGCACTTTCACTTAAACTCAAAGCTAAAGTGATTAGATTTCAGTGGTCAAAGGTCAAATTCACCTTGACCTTGTAAACCACATTTATGGCCATCACTGAATAATTCATGCACTTATTATGACAGCAAGTGATGACATTTTATATTCAAAAGGCCAAAGGACAAAAACACTTCTCTGGCCATTCAAATGCCATAACCGACCATTATGACCATGTTTCACATTTTGTCAGATACTGAATTGGTGACACTAATCTGGGTTCCCAACTTTAATCTGTGGTGATTGTTTAGATCTTTATGCTGCTGGTTGGACGCTGTATGTAAAGCAGCAACATCTATATTTGAAGCATGTCCAGTATCATGGCTATGCGTCTGGACGGGCATCGATATAAACTGAACTTGACTGGCCTGCGGGGGCAAACAACCACCAGGCAGAGATTCTGCGGCATATTCTTCTCAAAACACATAACACCAGGCTTTTGCAGTTACAATATTCGACGAAAAATTTCAGCAGCAACATTCAATAATCATCAAAGAAGGGTGTTTTATAAAAGGAATAAATAACCGTATCCTCCACAGCATTTACCGTGATGCAATACAGTAACAAGATCTGCTGCGGTGGTGAAGCCAGGCACCCCCCACCCTCACCCTCACTTTCTCCTATTTCTCTCACCACTTGTCTGATGCTCTGATGCACAGCTTTCTATTCTCAATTAGGATTCAGGTAATGGGTTCATGACCTAATCTTCATGACAATAGAGGCATATCTGTCGTTTATTACCGAGCTGTGACTTCCGTGTCAAGCTGTGGCTTTAGCATTGATTACATGTTGCACATCATGACTGGAACTATATTGTCTTGCAGAGAAATTACATTCCTTTTTTTTTTCTTTTTGAGTGAACTGATGGTGAATCACTTAATGCTCCATCAAGTACTAGAATAGACAACATAATGGAAGAAAATTGATTGAATCACATCTACACAGCAGCCTTCCCTCTTAGTGCTGTGCCCAGCAGAACTGTATCATTTTACAGTATATTTGCAGATAGTATGTGGTAGATGCACTCTGATGCTAATTACTTTTGGAGCTCTAGTTTCCCTTGATATTAGTCTCTGTCCTGAATAAAGTACGCTTTTTATGTCTGTTTCTAATGACTCCCTCTTCCCAGTGGTTTCCCTCACACTGGACCCAGAGCTGATTATTTGTAGCTCTGCAGAGAGCTTTTGATTTATGACTGTGCTGCTCTTTTTGTACTTGGACACTCTTTTCCCCCTCTGTAGTTAGCAAGGCTGAAAAAGCAAGCAGTAACTGTGGTCAGCTCCAGTGATGACACTGACAGATGTATAAATAATTCCATGTTGATCATTTCTTCAGAAACACATCGACACCCTCAAGATGGTAGCTCTTCGTCCATCTAATCTTATTTTGTCTCTGCAATGTCCTTACAGATTTAACAGCTGTGTGAATACATATGGGTACTTGAATTGATAGAAATATTTCACAGATGTAAATTAAGTAGACTACAAGTCTGCTGCAGTGCCAGCAGCTCTGTGAGGCTGTACTTAAGTCCAGTGTTCCCTTCATATTCTCATGAAGGGAGAAGAAGATTTAGCAGAAAGAAAACAGTAGAAGAAGAGGAGATACTTGGAATTCTGAGCAGAAAAAAAATAGTTTTAGTGGTTGAATGTTATGCTTGATTAATTTCAGACTTCTCAGAGAGCCGACTCAAATTTGGATATAAAAAGGTGAATTCCCCCTTCCTGTTCAAAATAAAAAAGGAAGAAGAAAAAGGAATCTGGAGTACTGGAACTGACGGACTGGCCAAGTCAAAGTCCTGATTTGAATCCGATTGAACAGATTTGGGATTAAGTAGATTCAAAGATTGATCCCATAAAGGTTTCATCTAAAACAAGTATGTGTGAACAGCTAAACTATTTGGAACTCAATAACAAAAAAGACTGTCAGAAAGTACATAAAACAATGCCAGCAAGAATGCAAGCTGTTATCAAGGCCAAAGGAGGCCATACACAATATTAGGTTTTTTGGTTATTATGTATGAAAGAGGACTACAGTTTATTATTTGCCAATTAAATACCAATAAAATGTGTAGTTTTAAACTATTTTTTTTTTTTTTTATATTTCTAAAATATTTATGTTTTCTCATTTTTAGGACAGGTGGTCTAATAAATTTGTTATGCATAACATATAATTGATCCTTCATGTCAGCTCGTCTTGACCGTCAGAGCAGAAACAGCTCATTGGTCATGCAAGTTAAATGTTTGCTATGTCAGAACGGACTCCCTAAACTGGTTTCTACCTCCTGTTTAGCGCATTAACTATTTAAAAAAAAAAAAAACTCAAGCAGGCATAAAAACTTTTTAGAATTTCTTTTTTTTGGCAATGTCAGACTTAAGATGTCTAAGGAGTTGACAATTCTGTCTATCAAGCAACTGTGGATCTAATGGTGACACTCTATGATAAATCAGACAAACAACAAGTATTCCAGTTAATTCTTAGAGGGGCATGCTTGTCATTTGTACTCATTTCATTCTCATGTCAATCAATCTAATAGCTATTGAGATATTTGAGTCTGGATCAAAGTGATGGACCAACCTACAGACAGACTGGCATTGGCGTCCCTAGAGCCATACCCAAAGCTTGCCTGGAAATTTAAAATTATCTCTAACATTACGTAAAATCATTCAACCCAATGCACTCTCCTGCTGTTACTGTCACTCTTGATAAACTGGTATTGATTCCAAATAGAACTGGATGCTGGAATAAAATAAGATATCTGAGTGAGATTAAATTCTAGTATTGTCTCTGTTGTTATGAAGAAAAACAACAACAAAAACAGGTTAAAGTATTTGTGCCAGGTGGTTGCTGAGGTCTCTACATCCTAAATGAATTCTGTCCATTATCCCCCAGCCATGCTGCCTCACCGGGAGAAAAGTAAAACCAGTTAATGGATGTACCACCTGTACAAGGCTGCACTGCTGCCGTGGTTGGTTTGATTCTAGATGATTAATCCTATTCTGCTTTACCTTCAAAACACTGTTCCTTTGCTGCGTCAAGTGGTGGATTTTAATTCCATCCAAGAATCAGTGATGGGCGGTAACAGAAGGCCTTTGGAAAGGGTCACTAAAGCACAGACAAGGATAACACAATTAAACTCCATCATCTCTGATCCAGGTAAGGTCTGTAGCTGCTGACCTCTATCCCTCTGGTGGGTATAAGAGCCGGAGATTTGCTCAGAACTCAGTGGAGCAGAGCCAGTCCTGCAGGCCTGTGTGTTCCTGGGTTAGAGGGCCTCCACTGGGACACATGCCCAGCTATTAATTCAGTCTCTTTGTAAGACAGAGGAGTGGAGAGGGAGAGAGCAAATGTTAGAATAAATGCTGTCAAGCTGGCTGTGAGTGAAATGAGGTAACAGTTTGTTTGTTTTTTTGCACATATGTGTGCTTCCCGTTCCTATGTTGGCTAAAGTGTGTCTCTTCAGGTTCCCTTGAGATGAATGATTATGGGGTTTAGTGACGGTATGTTGAGGTGACACACCACTGTAATATGTCTGTCAGGGAGCAGATGCCTTTTTTTAGCACATTTCCATGCTGTCGCGTTGCCCCATCATCCCAGATGGATGCTGTCAAGCAGCTTAATGATGCCTGTTTTCCCTCATGGGTTCTGGCTAAAGCAGCAGTTTACATGCAGAGCAACAGTCAGACAAGCTGTAACACTCACCCACATGCTCACACTCGCACCTTATTTATGTCTGAGTGTTGTGTAATTATACAAACATAGCGCTCTTAACAGCACAAATTAAGCCTGGTGTAACTTGTAACGAGTGGTGGTTGACACAAGGAGGGTGTGGAAAACATGGCGCTTAAGTATTCAAAGTCACATAGTCAGAAGAAAATGCACAGTCATCCTCAAGTTTTATCTCAGAGAAGCACTGAGTGTGATGCAAGTGAAAAATGTCAATATCCATACTTGTGATGGAGGACCATCCTCAATGGGTATTTATGATCTGTCTTTTACTCCTTTTATCAAAACTGAGTCTGTTCTGTAAAAAGTTTTCTTCCAACATTCAGCAATTTCTGATCAACCCATATCAGTTTCAAGCTTAAAACATCCCACCCCATTCTGTTTAAACCCAGCCCATCCCGAGTAATGATACAGATACAGATAACAATGTACTTATTATTCCATTCATCTCAAATATGCAATATCCCACCACTTAACACACTGTTGTAGAATTTTAATTGAATTGTTATTGACTCTAACAATGCTTTCCACAACAGAATTGTGGAAATAATCTAGCACCAGAAGAAAATTTGATTATACATTATGCCTATTTTCAGTGGATATTTCAAATTATAGTGCCATAGTCTTACAGGAGTTATTTTCTGATAAGGTGTTGACATGTACCCCATTTACACCACTTCCTTAATAATGAATGCTTCTGAATTGTAATGCTTTATACTCTTGGATAGTACCTTCTTTATTTCACAAGGCACCAGTAAAAGGGTTTCTCTCTCTCGATGTGTGATTTAAAATGGGTCACACTCATCTCTACATAATAGTGAAAGGAAACAACATATGCACTTCTTCACTTCCTCTTCTTTGTTCCGGCTCTACAATGGACCCATTATATAAAGAGGAGCTTTTTCTATTCCACTGACATTATAGACTGTATAAAAGAAGTGAACTGCGGTTTTAAAGCTGTGAGTTTGGCGTTTCAGCTCTCACCATCTTGTTTCATTCTTCTTCTTTTTTTCTGAGCCAGAGGTGACCAAATTTAGACAAGAGGAGAGGGCTAATCTGACTGAGAATCTGAGGACTGTCATGGTAGTGACTTGTCAAAGTAGTCATGCCCTAAAGCATACCCTGCTTTATTGGCACCATCATTTACAAAATTTATTTCGTGCTGTAGCAAAGAAAGCTTGAAACTGGAGACTGAGACAATAAACTCATTAGTGAAATGTTTACTGAGGTATTATATCAAGTGAGAAGTAGGCTCATTTTGTCATATACCTCTATGCAGTCTGACTTCTTTTTGCAACCAATGTAGTTGCCCCCTTCTGGCTATTGCAAAGAATGCAGGCTTAAGGCCCTTAATATTTCAGATCCAGATAAACAATTATTATACGATTATATACATGTATAATATAATGTTAAACATAACGTCACCACTTACTGCAGCCAGTTCACTTCTACAATCCACTGCAGAGTTGAATCAACATCTCTTTATCACAATGTCAGCAAATACTGAACATTATACAGTAAGCTTCACAGTCATTGGGTTTATTGCTGGGCTGTTTTATTGATTTGCATCTAATAAACTGGTGACTCAGTGAATCCACCGCCTATGATCTTTGCTTATGATTTATTATCACTCCTACGCGACCCGTCATTATACAATGCATGTCAATATATGTGTTTTGTTTTGCTCAGCAGAGCTTCCAATTTCATGATTTATGATAGTGTCAGCTCAATTTCTTTCTCATGGCCCTGCTTCCCGTCACAGGCTGTTTTCATGAATACAAACCATGGTTGTGTGTCTTTATATGAACATAGCAAGTTTTGTATCTTAATGTAGTGCAGTTTTGTAATTTCTTAAAAGACCTTTTTGACTTTAAAAGCCTATGTGTGATCCATCACATTAATGATGCCTCTGTTCCATTTAGATGACCCCTGGAACTGCAAGCAGACAATATTAATGTTGTTAGTTATGGTCTGGTCCAATAAGAAGTCCACAGTGCACACAGGTGTTCTGCATATAGTAGATTAAGGTGAAGGAAGACCTTTCCTGGTGTTCCATCATTCGTTCTCTTTCTGCTAATCAAATACAATAACATTAGGACAAAGTATGTGCATATCATATAACTGAAAGCTACCTAGTATCTAGTACATTCAAACTACAAATAGTACCTGTTTGTTGCATATTTCATTATTTTAAAGCAACTACAAATAACTTTAAATTTTGTTTTATTTTGTTGGTGGTAGTCTCTCCATGAGCACCACTGCCTTGTGTTGTAAAGATATTAAATCTGGTGTTTTGGAGGCAACAAAAACTAGTTTGAACATTCTATATCTTGACTTTGTATTATATATCTTATTAAATGTAGGTTTCAAAGGAATCGTAAATCATCTCATTTTTATAACATTTCATCTCTTTTGGAACAGCGGTTGTGTGATTACTTCATCTCTATGGAAATAGAAAAATCATGGCTTAAAGGAGGGAGACGGCAAAATGTCTTTTGTGCAGGATAATGGTTATAATTCCATGTCACGACCTGGCTCTACAGCCATGACAAAAGCCTGGGAGACACAGGCAGAGGGCAAATTAACCAATTATTTATTTAAGAACGAGGACAATAATTAATCAAAACATAAACTAGAGCTACGATGATGTGTGAAATATCAGTAAATTCAGTATGGGTGAGTGTATGCATGAGTGTAGCTGTACTGTGAAAAGAGGATGTTGTGTTTCTCAAACAAAACAACACAGGCGTAAATGGAGAGATTGCCAGGCTCCATGTATAGGCCGGGTTTTATAGTTAGAGAGCACCAGGCCCAGGTGCTCCCAACTAAGATCATCAGGGCACTCCGCCCCCCAGGTACCTGCTGCTGTAAACAAACAAATAGATAAATAATGAGCCAGGGGGCCATCACGGCCATTAAACATGATAAGAAAACCAAAGAAAACAGAATGGTAGCTGAATTTCTGTGATAATGTGTTTAACAGAAATTGGATTATATGTATTATCTACAAAATGTTGGAAAGTTCGCACAAGTGTTATCAACAATGGACAAAAAAAACACATGGGGGGTCCACATGCTGTACATATTGAGGACAGAGTATTTAGAATAACATAAAAAATAGCTAATCTTGCTTATGCTCTTGTTTGCTTTTGTAGTTCACATAGAGTAAAGAAAGAAACTGCTTGTAGTTGAGAAGAATCCGTCTTTACCTGGGTTGTAAGGTCCTGTCAGATGTCATCCTCTTCCTCATAATCCGTCAATAACATCCTTTGAATTTCTGTGTTTGTTTACTGATTCGTTGAACATTATCGATCCAAAGATTGACACCCAACCTTGTGGGAAGGACTGCGTTGCAATAGTATGACCTCGGAGTCAGGATGGAAAATGTAATCTCAGCCACGATGATGTCAGTGAAAGCCCAAAAGCTGCAGCAGCATCAGTGAAAACCAATGAATCTGAGATGGTTATTGTGTCAAGTATAAAGTACAAGCAGAACACATTTGTTTTGCAGCCTGGATTTAGAGGCGAGGCTGTCTGAAGGATGGAGTGAGAACGAGGGACTGTTGAACATTTCAGACACAGGCTCTTACAAACACAGAGCTGTGTAGTGTGAAATTGCCAAGTGATGTAGTATTAACTACACAGCGACTTTGAGAACAGTATCCATGGTGACTTGATTATCTATGCAAGCAGTCGCACCTGAAAGGCGCCGCTTGTAGCCTAGTCTTAATGCTCTTTAACCCACATTCAGTTATTATATTTTATAGGTGCTTAATTAAACTAGGGGATTGTCAGTGATCTGATAATCAGCAGGCACAAAAGGCTGGCTGCCTGTCTGCATGCTCAATGACTTGATGCAAAAGTGTCGAATAACAAGTAGCCATTGACATTGAACCATCTTCTTTGGCAAAGTGAAGGGTTTTATCTGTAGTTTCATAATTACTGAAGTTTTAGGCGTCAACAATTTTCTTAGCAGTGTTCCCCCAGTGTTGTTTTCTGTAAGTAATAGTTTAAAAAAATATGCCTACACACTACGGCCATAATAGCATATAATTATAGCCGACCAATATATTGTTCTTGCTCTCCTTCACACTGCACAGGTGTAATTAATAACTTAATCATTTAAATAATGGCTTTATTCTACCAGTACACTATACCAATAAACCAGCATGCACTTTATCATGTCCTTTGAACTGGAACGCCTCATTTGAATGCAGAGATAATTAATCTAGTTGCACCTGTGCAACGACACACCAGGGGCAACACAACGTCTACAGAGCTTGTGTCATGGTTTTATTTTCTGTTGCGTGCTTGTAGAGAAAGGCGTCTGAACGCCAGACACATGAGCATCGAAGGATTTATCTGTAACCCAGATATTGAACTGTTAGCTGTGACTTTCTGGCCATGTTATCTGCACAGGGTGGATGTGCTGTCCTTGTTATTGTATAGATCCCAGTAACAGCTGCCAAAGACATATGTCACCACCCACTCCATCATGCTAATCGACAGGCTCAACACCTCAGTGCTTATAAGTGAAATATCTGCCAGGATTGATCGTGTCTGTCTGTGTCTATTTTTCTATCTATCTTTGATTCTGTGTTCAATTTTACACATAGATAAGGTTAATGTAAGTCAGTGCTCTTGTAGTTCTTTCTTTTTTGGGTTTTGTTGAATCAAAAAAAGAAAAAAAAACACATTTTGTTCTTATTTATTCATCCAGATATGAACAGAACAAGGGTTCAAAAAGTCGAAGGCTGAACCACACCATGCACTTAGAAAACTGTTAAAAACTGGCTCCTTACAGTGTGTATTGATTGAGACACCATTTGGTTCAGTGAAGAGCATGCTGGAGAGTGTAACATTCATTCAGGCTGTAACTGAGCAGCCAAGTGGGGAAAAAAGGTTCACATCAGCTTATGGGTTGTAGTTTAGAGTAGGATATGTCAGAGACGTATGACAGCCATGACATCTCCCACTTGGTAAAAAGAAAAATGAAAAAAAAAAATCTGTCAAACCACTAGAGACAAGGTTTCAAAAACCAACATTTCTTGCAATACATATCCAGTCAATTCAGCAAATGTAACAGGAGCTATATGATGCCCATATCTAAAATAATAAAAGCCTTCCCTTTTCTTTAACCCTCTGATACCTGTCATCCAGCCGGAACGGAAACGTACAAAGAAACTATAAAAACTGCCATTATCTTCAAATTTTCCTACACTACTTGAACAGATTATTTTCAAAAGTTTAATGTAAAAAAAAAGTAACCAAATCAAATTTTAACATTGTATTTCTGTCTGTAATCACTTTATTCTACATGTCTCATTTAAAACAAGCCAAAAATGAACTGTCTCCTCAGCAACACTGTGAAGCCATGATTGATTCTGTTGAGACAGATGGTTACCTGACAAATATTCACTGAAAATCAGACAGAACTGCAGGCTGTTCACACAGAGCAGAGGGGAGAGGACAGGAGAGGCTAGTAATAGCTGTTGTAAAAAAAAATGCAAATAGTTTGATATGAATAGTTTGTGGAGACACAACTTTTTTTCTAATATCCATGACACGTGTGGGCACTTGGGAAAGTGTTCATAAATTCCATTTTATTTCAATAAAAAAATTCAACTTACATATATTAATTTATATATTTATTTATGTCATTATAACTGTGTTTTTCTGCACAAAATACATTTGAAATTTTCAAGTCATGATTGCTCTGATCCCTTAGAGCTGCAGGACTTATATACTGCAGTGAAATATAAGGCCACAGTGAGTAAAATGAAAAAAAAAAAAATACACCCTGAAAAAGCTTGTGGATCAGAGTGTTAACTTATGTCAGCAGTTTTATTAAAAAGAAGAAGAAAAAAAGCAAACACCTGTTTGGCACTGACTCCATGTGTTAATGTTTATCACAAGTTTAATGAGCAGCGCAACACTTCCCCAGATTCTGTGATCAGCATTCTGCTGATGGATATAAACATAGCAGCAATGTTGGGACTTGCATGAGACTTGGTGGCAGCTGCCTGATAATTGTGATTCAATTTCGAAACATGCTGCAGGTGCACAGTTCTGGATACAACATGAACATTTTGGCTTAATTAATTCATCAGGCAAGAAAGATACGGATTGATTGAGTGTGGATCATGTTGATCTTCCGCAGCAGATGCATAATTGTACCAAGAGGTCCTTATTATGAGTGACATTATGCCTGTACACAGCTTTATATAGCTTTGTACTAAGTGTTTGTTGCCTGCACATCTGGCATGTGTGTGTGATGGCATATAAATATCCTTTTGCCGTTGCTTGAAAAATGTGGGTTTGGAGAGTGAGGATGTCAGTCTGTCATATCCATGGAGACGGGTATAATGAGTATTCCGATTTTTAGATTCTGTTCCAGCCAAGGAGTCACATTCGGGTGGACTTTCTACGCCCTGTACAAGTAAAATGCTGCTGAAGGTCTTTCTTTAATCCAACACTGGTGCACATTAGAGTGCAAAGTGCGTTCTGATGACAAGGAAGTCATCCTTTGCTAAAACCCCCGCCTTTCTTATGCAATACGAAGAAATCTACTGATTAGCAATCTGCCAGCTGCTTGTGCTGTTATGTGATGTACTTTGTCAAAGTCATTATTTACCCTCTATCTATCTATCTATCTATCTATCTATCTATCTATCTATCTATCTATCTATCTATCTATCTATCTATCTATCTATCTATCTATCTATCTATCCTTTTGTTCTTTTTTTCTTTTCTTCCTTGTGTTAAGAGTGCTGTGTAACCTTGAGTGTGTTTCCAGCATACAAGCAGAGGCTACTTTCTTATTCAGAGTGTGTGTGCTGCAGTAATGTCTGTCACAGCCCATTTCCCTCTAGAATAGAAAATGCCAGCTGACACACAGCTCGGGATTAACCACGCTGTGTGTCCGTGTGTGCTGACTGTGGGTGTGTGTCCTCTCCTCTCCAAACCACCCAGTGCAACCATCAACATTTTTGTGTCCCTGCCACATTTTGAAGAAAAAAAAAACAAGGGTTTTTTGGTTATTTTTGCCCCCATTCAAAGGAAAGTATTTGATGTAACTTCTACATGTATGTATTGTACCATGGGCATTTCACTGTTGGTGACACGTTTGGCTATCTTGGTTGTTTTTTTCATAGTGAAATAGTATAATGCAACAGCCTGAAATAAATGGTTTTCTGAGGGTCTGTGCATGGCTGTGGTTGACAGTGGTAGAAGAAATATTAATAATATGCAAGTATTAATGCCACAGTGTGAATGTACACATGTAAAATGAATGCACCTATAATGCTACAAAGATTTACTTACAGTATCAAAAGTTAGATGTCACACAACAACACCATAATGTACTGAACATTATCAGATATCAAATACTGATGAGTTTTGACTGCGTTAAGAACTTGTTGTGAAGTTAGTAGTACAGTAGTTCTCAGCCTCCCAAAGGGTCACAGGATAAATCTGAGGGGTCTGGAGATGATTCATGGGCTGGGGAATGAAATAATAGGTTTATTATGTGGAATTTTGCTCTGATGTGAAATACTGAAAAGTTTAACAAAAAAATGCGCACATGTCCATACACATAAACATAAAGGCTCACTGTTAAAAGGCTGCAGTTTCGTTGAATTAAGGCTATAAAACCACTGATTTAGGACAAAGCACTTCCTGGTAAGGTGTTATACACAGACAGTCTAGGTAAAGGAAATATATGTAAATGCCAGAAGTGAAGTATAGTTACAAGGACATGACTACCAGAGGTGACATAGTTACATAAAAACATGATACACAAAACTTGATGCAGAGAAGTTCAGTGAGGTTTACTTTACTTGTTTCTGACTCTATTCTTCTGGGTGAAATTTTGGGGGTTTGTTGCAACTTTATACTCTTCTTTATAATACTACTGCTCCACTGCGCGGGAGGACAAGTGTAAATATGGGTCATATTGACCTGCTTGTAGAAACAACATATTGGGTCATTTTAAGAGGAGAACAGCTCCTCTGTCTCACAGTGTTGAAGGATGAAGATATTTTGTGTATGCCCCCATGACTCGGATCCACTCCAGAATGTGATGGATTCCAACAGTACTCCCATTCATCAAGATTGTAGACTCACCAGATGTAGCCTGTTGGAATAAACCTGCCTCTGGCTGCATGTTTTTGACAAAAATCCTCTCCTCTTTCACTATTTCTGCTATTTATTTTTGCATCGCTGCTTTCTGGGCTTAGTTCATCCCAAGTAAAAATGTGTTTGTTGGTTGGAAGAAAGACAAACAAGCCGAAGCATTTCTTTTTTTCCGTATTCCAGAATAATAATGAGTGCAGCCACTGACACAGCTGTGGAGTTCGGTCTGTCAATGTGAGACAACCAAGATTAAGGAAAATCAGGCCTAGTGTTTCCATAATCCTGTTGACAGACAGACAAACAGGAAAACAACATAGGAATAAGTTATGGGTAACTAATGCTGTCAAACTTATTGGAGTAGAAGTTTAAAGTTTCATAAAATGGAAGTACTCGAAAAACATATAAGTGACTCATACTTGAAAACAGCACTTTAGCACTCCCGCCTTCCCACCACTACCTGCTGAATTACCTTATGAAGAGGTATTTGGAGTGTTTTGTCCAATCCATTTATACCACTGGCTGCCCATATCTTCCACTGGATGAGACTACAAATATGTTGATAACATGGACCAGGAACATAGTAGCTGTCTGTGTTACACTTTGTCAGTCATTACTTTTAGAAACTGACTACTGTGGAAAAGACAAAGAAATAAAGTATTTGCACTGTACGCAGCAACTTAAAGAGATTTGAACAATCCACATCGGTTATTCTTGTATATTTACCCTGTTTCATCTATGACATTTTAACATTTGACATTTGCAGTTGTTCCAGAACAGTGTTATAATTACAACCTTCTTGCAAACAAAGAATGTGTATCTGTCTCCATGCGACCCTCTTCTACAGGTATGCCTAACAAGATTTTGCAGATGTTGCACAGTGAAGACATCCTCATGTCCGCTCATGTGTTGCTTTATATAATGTTTGATTTTTTTTGTCAAGGAAACATTTATCCCTGTTAATTGTATCTTGGCATTTTAGGTCTCCGTCATCCGGCACAGTCATATGAACTTTAGACTTTCATTTATGCACTGACAAAAATAGATCCAAGCTCTCAGGTGTAGACGTAACCAAATCCTTCATCCAGCCTCATTTCTCACTTCATTCTACTTAACATGTACTTTAGCTGAGACCTCTAAAATGCCATTTCAGAGGTCCAGTGGACTATATTAGGCTCATAAATCTGGTCCATTAGGAACAGTGTGTGAGAGGAGAGGATATGAAATCTCCCTACAGCACCACATCTGACACCTTGAATGTCATTTTAATCAGTCTGTCACAGTCTGAGCCTTCCCTCTTTAACCTCTCCTCGCCTCCTTCTCTCTTCTCTTTTATCCATGTATCTTTCGTTTTAAATGCAAAACCAATTTAGAGATATATTGCTCTGCCAGAAACCATATAAAATTGTCTTCATATTGGCCAGTTTTAGCCTGGAGTAATTTCCCCAGTTTAACTTGCTCTCAGTTGTGTGTGGGCTTGAGCAATTCTACTTTGATCTCCATCACAACCTTTGAACAGAAAACATTCATTATATGTGTTAATTAGTTTGTATAGAAATGTGGTGCTGCATACTTCTATCAAAAATGGAAAAGCAGAATCTGAATTTATGATTGTTATCCACAGCGATGGGTTGATTTGGGGTTTTTATCAATATAGGTGTATTGCCCCTCCAAGCGTGTATCATATAGATACTTATTAGTGAGGCCTGGTTCATGTGTCATCTATTCAGTGAGCTAAAACGTCTGTTATTAATATTGCAGCAGCACTAAAGTCCAGATGCATGACCACATTACTGTTTAGCTCCAGTGAGTTGTGGCTCTGTCTGACCATAATGTGCTTCCACTTTTTTTCTTCCAAATGCTTTTATAGCTTCATTGTGTGAAACCTCGCCACATGCTCCAAACAAGTAGGCAGCATTTTACCTCCTCCCAGCGATGACACTGTTCAAGATTGTGTTACAGTAAGACACACAATAATAAATCTTGCAATAGTAGACTTTTCAAACTTTATGTCTTGCCTCAGCTCATAACAGTAATATCAAGTGGTTACAATATTGGGAACTGAGCAGCATTTTCCGAGTCAGTCTACTACTTGGTCCATACAATATGGGTTTGCACTTATTGAGGTGAGGTATTTAAAGAACCAGCAGGGCAAGAATACACACTATTGACCAAACCGCAGAAACTCATTGCTAACATTACTTAATGTTCACTTGTTGCATCAGTCTGTAGTTAATGTTACAGCTTAGCTCAGTTTTCGTATGACCATGACAACAGGAGAGCAGCCACATCCTTTTTATTTATTTATTTTTTCAGTGTTGTTTGTTTTGCCATTAGTTGCACAAAAATATGTTTAGTTAAATAGCCAATATTAATTGCCAGAAATATTGTAAGTTCACCATCAACCCTCACCTCTCTACAAAGAGCTGTTTCCAGCCATGTCAATGTTTATCTTGTTTTTCTTCTTTTTAAATCATTTCTTTTTTTTGCTGCCAAACATCCTTTCTTGCCAGAAGCAGGTTGTTGGGATGGTGATAAAGTTCACCTGCCGAGTGCCTCATCCATGCTTTGTGTATTCTGTTCCACTAACTGTGGTCTTTACTTTCAATTTGATTGACAAGTCCTTGCAGCAACTTTGCTTCTTCGCCCTCTGATGTTGGACTGAGTTCAGACTTAATATTCACTCATTATTGCTTTTTGTAAGTTTAGATGATATTACATGACAGGAGGCAGGAGCCATTTCACTCATATCTTTAAAATACATAAATATATATAAAAATAACCTCTTTGATATCACTTTTTGAAAAGTTTACTTCTTATTCTGTTGAAAACGCTAGTTCATTTTTTTTTAGTTTATGGCCATACTGTATATCACACATTGCATATTTACACATATTGTTATTATCATGTATATTGTGTGTTGATTAGATGAAAGAATGCAAGGAAAGGGGCATGGGTGGATACATCAAATCAAATCGAATCAAAATTACTTTTTTATCCCTAGAGGAAATTCATTTAGTCTGTTGACTCTATAATTACACAGCCTGATGGCTGTTGGAGCGAAGAATCTTTGAAATCTCTCCGTCCTGCAGCGGAGAGAGAGGAGCCGTCCACTGCTGCCTCTCCGGTCCATGAAGGTGCTGTGCAGCGGATGATTCGGGGAAATCATGGTCTCGAACATCTCAATCAAATCTCTTTTGATCAGTCTGTCCAACCGCCTTGCATCTCTGTGTCGGATGCTGCCTCCCCAGCAGACTGCAGCATAAAGCAGCACACTTGCCACCAAGGACTGATAAAACATCTGCAGCATCTTACTACAGATGTCAAAAGATCTGAGCTTCCTTAAGAAAAAGAGGCGGCTCTGCCCCTTTTTGTAGAAAGCGTCTGTGTTTAGGGACCAGTCCAGCTTATTATCCAGGAAAACACCTAGATATTTATAACTTGGCACCACCTCGATGTCCACCCCACCAGTATTCACTGGCTGAAGAGAGGGCTTGAACCTGCGGAAATCTATGATCATTTCCTTCGTCTTTGAGGTGTTCAGGAGGAGATGGTTCTTGTGACTCCAGTCACTGAAGGCTTTTATCAGATCCCTATATTCAGATTCCTGTCCATTCCTGATACACGCCACAATAGCAGTGTCGTCCGAGTATTTCTGGATGTGGCAGGACTCAGAGTTGTATTTGAAGTCCGCTATGTACAGTGTGAACAGGAATGGAGCCAGAACAGTTCCTTGTGGAGCCCCTGTGCTGCTTATTAATGTCCCTGAAACACAGTTCCCTAACCTGACATACTGTGGCCTTCCTGTCAGGTAATCTATGATCCAGGAGGTGAAGGAAAGATCCACTCCCATCTCTGTGAGCTTGTTTTTGAGAATGTTGGGTTGGATGGTGTTGAATGTGCTTGAAAAATCAAAGAACATGATTCTCACATAAGCGCCAGTTTCCTCCAACATAGAGCTTACTTGTAAAATTGCACGACACGATCTTTATCTAAATTCTTCTAACTGGGGCTTGGTAATTTGGGAAAATTTATTGAAATTGACATTCAGAACCTCTAGCCCACGTAATCTTGCCCATGACGATTATTTTGATTATCTACGAGGCAGAGTCACGTCGCCCTGTCCAATCCGCAAAAATGGAAGCAACATGAAGACATTGCCAGTATTAGTACTTACCAGTGTGGTAAGGAATATGGTAATGTGGTTGCATCTCAAGTGATTTCAGTTTTTCCTCTATTGTCCAAAATAAATCTGTAC